>JAZGTN010000200.1:1200000-1576357 GCA_037783415.1 Leptasterias polaris
CTCCCATAAATGGCGGACAAATTCTATTAGTCTTATTTCCAGAGTCGCAGCTGTTGAACTACGACTGAGCAATTATTTTATTACGTGTGATGTGCCGTGTTTTTTAGCCGTGTCCACAATAAACATTGGGTATAAATAACCCTTTCTCTCGGTTTGTCCCATGACAGTATTCTTACCCTGATTGGCGAGGTTTTCGTTTCTTCTTTTTTGACACGTCTTCTGTGTTTTCTTGGCGATCCATTTTAACAGTGAACGGTGTGGACGTGTTTACTTGTAAGTTGTATACACACATGTCGTCGAGTAGAGAATGGTATATTACCTGGGGTTCATGTGATAGGTTTACCATGCCACAGGCTACGGTGCCAGCCTACTGCTCTTCATCGCGCATTATTGCCCATTACACCGACGATCGTATTGACGGCTTGAAATACGTATACATTTCGCGGGACATGTCTCGGGGGGCAGAGGTCAATGTTTGGTTTTTTTAATTACCATTCACTAATTATAACACATTAAAGGTGTTTTATTGCAAGAACAACTCTTAATAACTATAAGGAATACCTCCAACCGTGAGATTTCGTGAGATCTTAAGGCAACGTGTTCCTTTAATCTACGCAATAGCGGGTTCCAAACAGCCTCTCAATTAAACCAAAGGGAATATGGTCAATTTGCAAAATGATGTTTCTATGCTCTTTTTCAGCGCTTCGTTTAAGATTTTTTTCTCTCTCTCTTCTTTTTCGCACATCTAGAACCATGCAGTTACTGTTTGAATGTGTAGAAATAAATCATAACTATTAACAAGGGATTGCGAGACCAGAGTCTTTTATGGGGATTTATGTATTTGAGGACTGGCACTAGTACTTATTTATTACACACTGGGGCCGTGCACAGTAGGCCTAATCAATGTTAAAAACTTTGATCTTTTTTTCGAAATTGTTTTGATCCATCCGCCCCCCCCCCCCCCCCCAATTTCGATTTTTACATATTGACAAACTATTTAAAGGGACACGTTGCCTTGGATCGGGCGAGTTGGTCTATGAAAAGCGTTTGAAACCGTTTGTTATTAAATGCATATGGTTAGAATTATGTTTTAAAAGTTGAATTTATTATAATGATCCACACAAATATGCCTCGAAATTGCGTGTTTTCCTTTTACATCGTAAACTATAACACGGCACGCCATTTTGTGGAGTCAAATTTTTGACTCCACAAAATGGCGGACCGCGTTAGTTCGCAAAGTAAAAGGAAAACCACGCAATTTCGAGGCATATTTGTGTGGATCATTGTATTCTACTTTTAAAACATCTTTCTAACCATATGCATTTCATAACAAACGGTTACAAACGCTTTTCATAAACCAACTCGCCCGATCCAAGGCAACGTGTCCCTTTAATATACGATATGCACTGAAGAATTAAGTAATGTCGCAAATGAAGCAGATATTTTAGATCAATGTTCTCACAGCTCAAGAGTTTTAAATGGCTTTTCCTCATGTACGATAAATGCAACGGCACCCAGCACGTCGTGTAGCTTCATGTGACACTACCGTACCGTGGCAGACTGTGGCAAAATGGGGCGCGCGCGGGCGATGAGTCATCATACAATTTGCGGACGTGATTTACCGTGTACTCTGAAGACGTTGGTAAAAAAACAACTGTCCATTGCAAAGGTACAACAGTTATGTGTAAATAGAAAAATAGTTTGAAACATTGAGTTATACGCCACCAGTCCTCCATAAAAGTTTATAAAACTTAACATTTTATATTCTGGTAATTTTATAGTCTCAAAGGTTCAGATTTCAAATGGGGGGGGGGGGGGCACCCGGGGGGCATGCTGACATCGATTGGGGGGGGGGGCACGTGCCCCCCGTGCCCCCTTAGTTACGCCACTGTAAACAACTACGCACCATTGAACTATTCTTGACTGACCTTGCACTGTGAAAAGAGACGCAGGGTGATCGCAAATCAGCATTCGTTTCTGTGATCGAATGTCAAAGGGAACTTTTATAACCAGTGTTTCGCAACCAGAACGTGGGTGTAAAGAACTCAGAGAGTAGAAATTGACCGACCATCCATGACCAAACTAAGCAGGCCTTTGAATAGCCTTTTTTATGGTGGCCCTGAAGGGACATCGCATATCGCATACGTGTGCGCACACGTATGCAATGTCGTGAAACAATTCGCGAATATGTGCGCACACGTATGCAATGTCGTGAAACAAATCGCGAATATGTGCGCACACGTATGCAATGTCGTGAAACAATTCGCGAATATGTGCGCACACGTATGCAATGTCGTGAAACAATTCGCGAATATGTGCGCACACGTATGCAATGTCGTGAAACAAATCGCGAATATGTGCGCACACGTATGCAATGTCGTGAAACAAATCGCGAATATGTGCGCACACGTATGCAATGTCGTGAAACAAATCGCGAATGTGTGCGCACACGAGTGCGAATATATTTGCAATGTCGTGAACGTTTATTGCATACCAAGTTGCATACCTTTGGGATGATGTCATAGTTGCAGACAATTTGTTAGAGACCTAGGGAGTACGTGGCGCTACAGTCAGGCTCCTGTAAGCATGGCTAAAAGAAATACGCCACCCGCCTCGCTTGCCTCACAACAATGACTACCGCTGCAATGACTACCGCTAATCTCACTGTAGGCAAGAAACCCCCCAGATCATTAGACATTTTATTCAAAGGTATGCAACTTGGTATGCAATAAACGTTCACGACATTGCAAATATATTTGCAGACGTGTGCGCACATATTCGCGAATTGTTTCACGACATTGCATACCGTGTGCGCACACATTCGCGATTTGTTTCACGACATTGCATACGTGTGCGCACACATTCGCGATTTGTTTCACGACATTGCGTACGTGTACGCACATATTCGCGAATTGTTTCACGACATTGCATACGTGTGCGCACATATTCGCGAATTGTTTCACGACATTGCATACGTGTGCGCACACGTATGCGATATGCGATGTCCCTTCAGGGCCACCATACTTTTTTCCAAGGCCTTCGTGGCTTGGAGCCGCGATCCCAAGCGACTGAAATGCATTACGGGAACGAGCCCAGTCTAATGTCACGGTGGCCAACCCCCGATTCGGGGGTTCGATGTAGGAGATTGAGTAACCGCAAAAGCTCTCAAGGTAAACTTGTCTTCACATAGTCTTGGTTCCAAGACCTTCGCATGTATCTATTCAAACAACAGAATGAGTCACTATCCATCGTTGCGTTTTCGCACTGAAATATATCAATTCAAACAACAGAGGGCGTCACTATCCGTGGTTCGATTTCCAGCTTCACGAAGGTCTTGGATATCTTGTATGAGGGTGCTTATGTGTTTCATTATTTTTCCCCCGACTTTCCGGGGGAGCCAATCAACGATCGAGTTTGCACCTTTAACATGAATTATTCATAACTGGCCTTAATAATGTTTGTACAGCTAGCTATGGAACGTTGTTGCATGTGTGGCACGTATACGACGTGTGTGTGTGGATTTCACCTTCACACTCACACACACACCCTTACAGATCCGGTTTGTGGGGTACTGCTATTGTTGTTCTATTATTCCCTTTTCTGAAGAATTCCCTTGTGGGGTCCAATTGTTCCTATTGAAATGACCTTGTGGGGTCCATTGTTCCATTGTTGTCAGGACCCCACAAGTGCCAATCCGTGCGAACACACATACTTGTTGTTTTATTAAAAATCAAGTTCAACTTCCCAAACAAGAAACATGGCTTCGTCGTCGGCACGGTACGGTGGTGTATCATTTGCGGCAAGAGTGATCGGTTACTTCATGGAGCTATAAACTAGATTGCTCCATGGTTACTTGCAAAAGAAATAAAAAACAACCCTATGGGTGCCATAAACCCACACATCATTTTAGAATCCTAATCCTTAACATTTCTGAGATATGACCCCCTAAAAAATTATTGTGTCATTTGAATTTCCACACAAATTCAAGCTGAACTTGTAAAAATAACTGCTAAAAAAGTTTCTGGCTGTGTACAAACCATGCCTGCATGAAGTCTAGGCTCTCTGTCTCTTTTGTAAGATAAAGAGGGAATGAGATATGGGTGATTAACATGTTAACCCACTATTATTGTAGTGCTAGGGGGTAGCCCTGGCCTGGGTGCCCGTTCAGCCCAAAGAGCCGTGGAGCGTAAAGTACGTTGGGTTTTAAGCACCCGGAGGAGCTTGGTGATGGGTCGCGGCGGAGCTCCTGCCGGCACCCAATGGCCGGTCATAGGCCCCGGGAACATGGTCTATGGCCGCGCATTATCAAACAATAGACTCGTGCTTGTGGTCAGTTGTTTATCTTTGTGTGTGTACAGTGTTGATTGATACTACATGTAGAAGCCCGAACGTATTTGACCATGGTTTGTATACTGTAAGGCTGCGGACTTCAATTTTGTTTGTTCTTCTTATAAAACATTTTCATGTTAAATCACAATAATAACAACATTATCATTGGTGTGATTTTTGAGTTTTGAATGATAAATCATACATCACCACCACAGTGCGTAATGGTCTAAATTGCAAGCTATAATGGCACGCCAAAGCGGAATTTATTCAACCCTGCACGGAAACTGCGGCAACATAAAAAAAAATATCACAACATAACAACCTCAACTAATTTGCAATGTACGTCAACAGTAGCATTTACACTGTTCAACATTAAATTAACAAAATTAGTGGCAACAAATTTAAATTGTGTTAACGTGATGAAAAACATGGGTCAACATTGTTAAAAAATATGCTTCAACCCGCATAAAATATATATCAACATTTTGTAAAAATACCTGTCAACATTCACGTAAAAATACATGTCAACATTTCAAAAAAATATTCGTCAACATTGTTGTAACAAAATGTGTCAACCATGTGAACAATATATGCCAACATTTTGGAAAATATATGTCAACATTCCCTTGAAAATACATTTCAACATTTATGTGAAAAAACATGACAACAATTGTAAACTAGAGATTTAGTGTTTGTGAGAACAAACACTAGGTGTTCGGGTTCTCGCTGGGCTCAGTGCTGTTTTAATGCGTTAGCTATATCATTGAATCGCTATATCATTGAATCGCTGAAAACATTGTTGATAGCTTTTGAAATTTCAAGGAAAGTAAAGTTTAAATCTTCGTTGATTGAACGTTAGTTTACACAGGAAATTAATGCACCTCACAATATGAATTTTTAAAAATAATCTTTTGTTAAAGCCAACCCTATTTTGGTTGCTAAAAAAAATGATCCTTATCCTTATCCTAAATTTGAAAACTGATGACGTCATTATTAGTTTGTTACGCACCTCAAAACAGTAATAACACCAAAGTTCAACTTAATGAAATAGCTCACGCATTGACACAGCACTGACCACAGCGATACCCGAACACCTAGTGTTTTTTGTCACAAACACGTTAAGTCTTGTTTGGTTTATTTTGAAGCATTTTGAAGTGTATTTAAGGGCCCCTGCCCAAACCATCACTGTGTATACTGACCACAATCCACTGGTTTTCATCCAAAAAATGAAAAACCAAAATCAGAGATTACTCAGATGGAGTTTAAGTCTCCACGAGTTTGACATTGAAGTAGTTAGTTAATGTTAAGGGCAAAGATAACATGATTGCTGATGCCTTATCACGACGCATTTAAAACGATTATTTTCAAATTCCACTCTAAGTGAATTTAGATAAGTATTTTCTTACCAAGTGTGTAGTTATAATACAGTAATTTTGGGGGCTTGATAATTTATCAAATTAAAAAATAAAATTTTTAAAGTTTATAAAAAAAAAAAAAAAAAAAAAATACTTTCCTCCAAGGGGGGAAGACTGTTACAGATGGGATTCCTCCTCCCCCATTGTTATTTTATTTCCATTGGTTATTGGTTCACCTGCAGAATGTCTGTGGTATTAGGCCCACATGCATGGAAATGTTTTGATTTGATCATGAAATCATCGATCTTTATTGTTTGTGTTTCGAGCATATCGGAGTGTTTCTCCATAGATGAATGTTTTGAATGCATGCGGGGGTTGTGATGATGTCTTGTGTAGGTATTGGTTATAGGTTTCAGTGGGTTTGGTATAGACTTTTGTGTCAAGAATACCCGTTTCTCTTAACCTTGTGCTTCTCGAAGAATGGCACATTAGACTTGTCTCGGTCCACCCAATCTCGTCACAATACCCTGGCGCCGCCCCTGATCTTAGTCATAACATGCACTTAAATCTACCCTCTATAAAACCCCAAATGGTTCAGTTTCTATAACATTGGATGGTCTTTTCAAAGGCCTGTTTAGTTTGGTCATGGATGGTCTGTCAATCCCTACTCTCTGAGTTCTTTACACCCACGTTCTGGTCGCGGAACACTGGTTATAAAAGTTCCCTTTGACATTCGATCACTGAAACGAGAGCTGATTTGCGATCACCATGCGTCTCTTTTCAAAGTGCAAGGTCAGTCAAGAATAGTCCAATGGTGCGTAGTTGTTTACACCATTGGGAACTCTATAGAGTTGTAACTTGAAAATTTAGACAAACGTTTTGCTTTGTCATGCTTGGAGAAAACGCAAGAGAAAAAAGCAACCAACTGTGACAATGAATACAACAAGACCAAAGTTATTAAGATTCAGGCTTTGCACGCGATGGTTGGGAACATGGGTGCAAGTGCGTGGTGGAAACGTTCTTGATGTTTCCGAACTGGGCGGGGTCGAGGTTGGGTTTAATCGGCGCCATTGTTTTTGCTGAGCAATGAAATGTTAAGTCACTTTGGCAAAGTGATCTGTGAGGGCAATTGGTCGCAAATTGTCTATGTTGGCGGGTGAAGTTTTGGGCACAGGGACGACAATTGCTCTCTTCCATTGTGCTGGGACGATGAGCTGTGCGAACGAGGCGTTGATTATATGAGTCAAGGGTTTAGATAGCTCATATGAAAACTGTCGTATAAATCTAGCCGAAATATTATCGGGGCCACTCGCCTTTCTGTAGCTTATTCCATTAAGTTGTGCGAGGACTTGCACATGGTAAAAATCCATACCTTGTTGCAGAACTGCTTGCAATGGTTTATTGTATAATACATAATGACATGAATATAATTAGCAAATCCTGAGACCACCATATCTCGAACAGTTTAAGTCCGATCAACTGTTTTCGATTGTGTACTTGTGGGCTACTGTAGATGTGTTTGTTAGGCTAAACGTTGTGCGACGTCATCATGACGTCACCAGTGCCCAACGTAAAGTCAATACATTTCGCTCACCACAATTCTTGTTTTATGGCCTGTGTGGTAAACAAAACACCTCCATAAGATTGTGTGGCGCGGTATGCTACTTTATGTGTTCTCTTATGTTAAAATGTAAGGAATTATGAAGTCACCACCTGTAACAGAGCACCCTCTATCAATCGTCTATTTTTCAAGTGTCAAAAAAAATTAAGTTTAATTTTGAAATCTACAGAATATGCTTGATCGAGTCAGAAGTTGTTTCCCATCCCATCTTGGAATACTGTGAGCTACGGTACTCATGTTTCAAGCTCGAAAACATGTTGCATCAATTTTTGATTTCACGTACTAACACAAAACGTTTTACTTTTTTTATTGCTTATTAATTTAGGACGAAAATCAGTCATAAGTACCATATATATGAAGTTCAAAGCAACAAGTCTCCACTGTTAGAAAACTAGTGACGTTTTGAAGGAAAGCGGGATTTTATAAAAGCCTTCAACATTAAATGCCGTTTTCTACAATTATTACTTTTTAATGTCTACGTGTGTGTGTCAGTTCGTGAAATCGGTGGATGACGATTTGATAGCTTCACAGTTACCTTGACAATGGTTTATTGTCTGACACAATGTACGTACTAAATTAAACTTCGGAGTCTAGACACTATTGTGTACATTTAACCAGTACATTGTACATTTGATAGCTTCACAGTTTCAATGTGTCTCGAAAGTAAACATGCATGAAATGTCGCATGACTATTTGCAGTGGTTTTCAAGAAATAACAACGAATTTATCGTTCTTAGTTTGTGAGTTCCAAAAACTCAAAATTTGATTAAAAAATTAATATCATTAAATTACCCGATAAATTGCTAGTCACATTGTATTTCTTTGAAGTATTCAACAGGATCTAAAAATTAGATTCTCGTAAAAAACCGTTGTTGATCAGAGTCAAATTTATGTTGACCTTTTTCCGATTGCATTTTCTCCGCTATCAAAAATTATTCAAATCACCAAAACAGGTCAGCAAAATACACTCGTTCAGTTGATATTTACGAACAATAACAAAGAGTTGTTCGGGCTTCTAAGCCCGAACACCTAAAAAGATATATCAAGATTCACGGACCAACGAGTTCGATTACCTCGGCGGAATGAGGTTGCAGCAGCTTTAGTCTGGTTCCAAAAATTCCCTTCGTTTCGTCGACCGTATTCAGATACGTCAGGTCTGGTATCCAGACTATACAGCTGCTTGTACGATTGCGCTCGCGCAGAGACAACCGGAATTGAGATACCGCCATGTTCAACTTCTAATCTTGGTACGTCAAAAATGAGAGATTTTGCAGGTTTAGCGTTCAATAAAATGGAAAACAGTGGAGTTATTTCTGGATTTTATTGCTGATTGTCACCATGGAAACGTGAACGCACGTTGACTGCCGGGTGCAGCGCAGCATACTTCGCGCATGTACTCCGTCGCGGCGGTCACGTGAATGTTGGCATATATTTTTCATCGGGTAGGGTTGACACATATTTTTGGACGAAATGTTAACACGTATTTTTAGGTGAATTTTGTAGCAGGATGAGTTGGCACATAATTATATTTGTCAACAAGTAGTAGGTAGTTTGGGCAATGTTGACATGTACTTTCTAGTTAATTAGCCTAATCAGAACAAATATATATATTTTTTTAAATTTTGACAAATGTTTTTCCCCCGGGGTTGCGCATATTTTGTTTTCAATGTTGACACATGTTTTTTCCCGCGTTGGCATATGTTTTTGAAAGAACTAATTGCCTCATTTTTGTTTGATATGTTGAACGGTTAATGTTACATTGAAACAGCTTATAAAGTTGTTGAATGTTTGTTTTAAATGTTGTGGTGTATATTTTGAAATGTTGCAGCTGCCGTCCAGGGTTGAATGAATTCCGCACGTTGATGCATAAGTTTTTGTAAATGTTGGACAATAAATATTGCTGTTGACAAAAACTTGTAAAACTGTTGAATATATGTTTTTAATGTCGAGTTGTTTTTTAATGTTGCGGTATTTTTTGTATGTTGCCGCAGTTTCCATGCAGGGTTGAATAAATTCCGCTTTGGCGTGCCATAGCAAGCATACACACTAAAAACAATAGGCATATTATTATTTTTTGTTATATGAAGAAGTTGAGAAACCAACTTTTTTGTTCTCACACATAGATACAAAGTATTATTAGGAAAAGTAGTATATCTGTCATTTATTTCCCACGTTGTCAAATTTCCACTTGAAAAAGGCATGTTTTGTTATTTGTACATGTGGACCCATATTCAGACCCCTGCCAAATACCCCAAAATGTGTAATTGGTCTATCCTTAATCAGGTCACACATAATTATGAACAAAGTTAAAAACCAAATGAAATAATAAAGCAATCGTACATTTCACCAGGCTAAATTTGAGTTTTTAAAGACCTAATATGCATTTGCATAATGGCCAGTGCTACTTTTGACAGTAGAAACTAGTTGATGGTGATTGTTACAACAACAAATCAAAATCTGAGATGCTTGCCAACCCATCAGGTGAGTTGGCATGGAATGACCTAGTGTTTCAATAAATTACAAGACATTAGACTCATGCATAGTGTAATGATATAGATAAGTGAGATGGTGCCAGGTTGGAAACCTGTTTTGTTTTCAACATTTGTGTACCACATGTTCCAAGTACTATATATACAAACTAATGGTGTGCACACATACTAATGTGAACATGCATAAATTTGTATTGTGGTCTGAACCAATACATCATGGATCTTTGTATTGAAAGCAATTATGGAGCAATGCACCAAGCCATTAAAAAGACAGATCAAAACACCAGTACACATTGGTAGACCTTCAGCTCATTTATTGGATCTTGAGGAAATATTTAACTGCACTTTTTAATCTACAACCACCCCCTCTCAAAAAAGCTTGCTTAATTCATGCAAAAGGTTGTCAGACACTGTACAATCAAAATCGAGTCCTGTGTGGACATTTCAATTCTTGAAAGCCCTTTTTGGGGGAGGAGGGGTGTTAGTGTAAATTTAATAGCAGGCCAATTGGTATGATTTGGCTACTGCACACTTCATGCAGGTTTGCCAATAACATTGATTGGATCTTATCTTATTATGGGATACTTGCTTGGGAAGCTAGTTCTGCTACTAATCTCAATCGACTTCTTATCTTGCAGAAACGAGCACTTCGTATTATTAATTTTGCAGATTTTAACGCACATTCAGACCCCCTTTTCATCAAATATAATACTTTGAAAGTGAAGGATATTTATCGCCTACAGCTTGGGTCCCTGAGGTCCCTGATGTATCGGCTGTCCTGCAAAAATTTACCTCCTGCAATTAAATATATTTTTTCTTTAAATTAAGATGTTCATTCTCATTTTACCCGCCAAGCTTCTAATTTTCATATTCCTTACACTCGTACTTCCCTTGCTCGTAAAACTATTAAACATGAGGGACCCATGCTGTGGAACGTGCTTAATGAACACCTTAGAGTTTCCAAAAGTTTATCTATCTTTAACCGTGTCTTTAAATCTGACACGTTGGAAACTTATTTGATGAGTGAACAGATATGTATGAATTTACCATGTACCTATTATCTAAACATGTACAGTGCTGACCGGGAATGGGTGGTCCCCATTTCCAAGCTTGTTTTTCCCTTGGTGGTATCCCCTGGGTGTGATCACTCTGTTTCGGTCGGTACTTAACTAGCAGACCTGCAAGGCTATTGTGTTTAGTTTTTGTCCAGTGTTTTGTTTACGTCCTTCGTTCTATTTGTCGTTAGTGTTTAGTTAAATTTATCATTGAGTTTACATGCATGTGCATTGAGATATATTTTTACTATTTTTTGATCTCGCCTCGCCCTCGGACCTTGTTCGCCGAAGTGTAATTAATATGTGTCTCAATGCAAATGCATGTCTTTAGGGACCATTGCCTACAAGCTCTGCTTCTAAAATGGATCCCTCTGCGTATCATATTTATTTTCATCTTGATATATCTTTACTGTATTGTATTCTTTAAACTGATCGCTCTTGAGTGATAATGTATTTTTTATTTGTTGATACTGTGGAAAATAAAATGAACCTATGAACCTATGAACATTTAAAAATAGTGACATTTCATGTAGTTTTAAGCGAAAACACTTGTTCGTGATTTACAAACAATTTACAGAGAAAATTCCATTTCTTTTCCTTGCTACTCGGTAGTTGAGATTTGTCAGGATGTTTTTGGATGATTTTGACCAAAACTGCACTCACTTGTTGATCACATTTGAGAACAGTTTGATCATCACTCTGTGCAGCCATTTTGGAAATTGTGTGGGAAAAGCAAACCTGCTTTTATTAAAAAGCTTCACATTAACGCATGCCTCATCGCACATGAATAGCGCTTTATTAAGAACCTACGAGCAATTGCTGGACTAGCTTGAGAAAAAGCAATTGATCAAAGCAAAAGGTTATTTATACATTTGTAAGCAATTGCTTTTGCTTCAGCTTCTGCTTCAGCTTCTGCTTCAGCTTCTGCTTGATGAACTTTTGCTTTTGCTCGGTGCCTGTGCTCATAAGCAATTGCTAGTTTTTATGAATTCGGCCCAATAACCCGTACATCAAACATGGTGACCTAAACAAAGCAATCAGGAAACACTGGTCTTTAATACAATGCAACGAAACACTTGCGGGGATCTTTACGGAACCCCCCCCCCCCCCCCTTCATAGCATATAGAAAAGATCAAAACATAAGGGAAAAACTGATCAGAGCCAAACTAAACCAGAGTTCAACCGGCTCATCCTCTCAACAGCTCGATCACATTCCCCACGACTATGGATTCATTGATGATCCTGATAAAGCGCTTAACAGTTCACTGATGGTCAGGATCCCACTCCTACCAACTTACAACCCTCGATCACCCTGAGCCTAGCGGCAAAAACGTAAAACCTGTCTCTTTCAAGAGACTGGAGACCTATAGATTCATTAAGAATCACCCACACCAGCAACTGAAGATAGCCCGAAAATGAGGCACCACCAACACCTCTAATGATGCAATCGTCAAAATTGCTCCTTTGGTCACCCGAATTATTCGACCATCACATTCTCCAGTCACAATGAAGTGTCACTGAATTGGACAGCTCCATCATTTATTTTATAAACTATTTACTTGGCAAGATTCCAAAATAATGTTAGATTTTCTTTAGTGTAGTACAAAACACTATATTTTTTCCTTTGCACAGCTTGTAGAGTAAAACGGAGTGAACCCCTTTGAACAATGCTTTTAATACAATAAATTCAATTTAATTACCAGTGGTAGGCCCCAATTTGATTTAGTTAAAACGCAGGGTCTTTGGAATATTTCCTCCCCTGTATTTGACCCCCAAAACAATTTTTTATGATAATGAAAATGTACAATGGTAATTAAATTTGATGAAGTAAAATACTTTTGTAAGTTGAGCAGAGAGATGTTGGAGGTTTGTTTCATAATATTTCACTGTATCTTTTAGATGTACTAGAAGACAAACTGACGTACAGTATGGGTTTAAAAGATGTATATGCAGTGGCAAAACCAAAACGGGCATGTATCCCCTACCCCACTTAAAACCCTGCCCCCATGCGATTAAACATAGATGTACAAATGAATGTTTTATACATTAAAGAAGCCCCCCCCCCCCCCCCCCCCCCACGCCCCAAAGAAAAAAGGTATAACACCTCATTGGCTTTGGATGCATTCCATCTGATCATCAAAATGCATACATAACTAGTTTGGGAACGAGTTTGCCAAACAGTAAATGAAGGATTATGTTTTGTGCAAGTTCATGCTGTGTTGATCACCCTGTCGTTCAGCAGAGCATTCATGTGGCACCCACGTGATTCGAACCGGGGTCCTAGAGGTGGAAGGCAAGGAAAGATTGCGAACCCGACCACCCAAATTTTAGTAGGCCTGCATAATTTCATTGACGTAGTCACTTTGGTTCTAGTAATTTATGTGCGCACACTGTGTGTGAATGGTTACTAAGGCAACACTGAGCACTGCAACAGTAAACGTTTTCTTAAAACTAATCTGTTTCATAAAGCAAGTTAAGATATCAATCTATACTTTACTCGCTGATCGAGTTTAGGCCTTTACTTGATCAAAATCAATCTTAGAATCAAAACGACCAACCTTAAGTCTCGATTAACAAGTTTGCGGGAAAAGTAACAGCACTAAAATTCAACAAATCTGTTGACTTGTAAACAAAGAAGGTCTCAATCCTGGAGATGAAATGATGCTAAATAGGCCTACAAAATAACATTAACATTTAACAAAAAGAGAGAAAAAATATTTATAAATTACCTGACAGGTGTCGTTTCTGGAGTCCGAGTGCTAGAACTAAGATGCTCTTTATGTAGAAAAGTTGCCAATCTGTGGATAGGATACAATTCCGCGTATTATGATTGATTCTGACACGCTTAACACAGAAAACAACCATACCAAAAATAGTGGACAAACCCTATAAACGTTAGGCCATAAAAGTTTGCCTTAGTGTTAGGCCTATGGAAATTGTACTAAAGGATTAATTGGTTGGCTGGCAGAGTCTGGGTCAACGGTTTGGCCAACTTACCTAAGGGTCTTGCCAATGCTGCTTGGCTATGGTTCGTCGAGGAATTTGTTGATTTTGAAAAATTTTGAAAGGAAAAATGACAGAGTAAACAATTTTTTTTACAAACTTAATAAGCATCTCGGCGCGATTACACAATGTGTATGCTTAAATAGAAAATACACTTGTTTAATGGAAGAGCAAATTATAATTAGAATAACAAGCCTCTTGTTTTGATTAACCCTAGAGAATTGTACCAGGACAAATTGACGCAGTCGGGTAGTGACTGAAAACCCAATCTACATAGTGCCCCCGGCGTGATTCGAACCGGGGTCCTAGAGGTGGAAGGCAAGGAAAGATTGCGAACCCGACCACCCAAATTTTAGTAGGCCTGCAGAATTTCATTGACGTGGTCACTTTGGTTCTAGTAATTTATGTGCGCACACTGTGTGTGAATGGTTACTAAGGCAACACTGAGCACTGCAACAGTAAACGGTTTTTTTAAAACTAATATTATATCTGTTTCATAAAGCAAGTTAAGATATCAATCTATACTTTACTCGCTGATCGAGTTTAGGCCTTTACTTGATCAAAATCAATCTTAGAATCAAAACGACCAACCTTAAGTCTCGATTAACAAGTTTGCGGGAAAAGTAACAGCACTAAAATTCAAAAAATCTGTTGACTTGTAAACAAAGAAGGACTAAATCCTTGAGACAAACCCTATAAACGTTAGGCCATAAAAGTTTGCCTTAGTGTTAGGCCTATGGAAATTGTACTAAAGGATTAATTGTTTGGCTGGCAGAGTCTGGGTCAACGGTTTGGCCAACTTACCTAAGGGTCTTGCCAATGCTGCTTGGCTATGGTTCGTCGAGAAATTTGTTGATTTCGAAAATATTTGAAAGGAAAAATGACAGAGTAAACAATTTTTTTTACAAACTTAATAAGCATCTCGGCGCGATTACACAAGGTGTATATGCTTAAATAGAAAATACACTTGTTTTATGGAAGAGCAAATTATAATTCCAAGCCTCTTGTTTTGATTAACGTTTGAATGAATTTGGTGCCGATATTACATTTTTTTGCTTTAACCAATACAATTTTGCCATGTAACTGTTGTGCTTGTATGTTGCAGCCGAAATAAACAATGGTGTATTTAAAAAAATATATAATAATCAAATGACAGGTTTTAACTTCTGGTACCGAATATGGTTTCGTTAATGACAGCACAATACAATTTCCAATTTACCGGTATACACATTTTTGCTGAATGTTGCTACTCACCGTTTGTACGAATTGGTGGTGTAGAAAGAACGCATACTATAAACAGTTAGTAAGACCAGGCAACAAAATACGCACAATCCCACATTTTTTACCGTGTATCGCACACTAAAGCCTGCCGTAAGATCAGCAGACTTTACGGTAACTCGATCTGCAGCTTGTCGATTGCGTCGGTTCCCCATCACACCTAATTAATGCCGTCGTCGATATTCGGAATTCTATTTACAATGGCTAGTACGCTATGGGTAATCATCAACCCCTATAACCGAAAGAGTGGGACTAAAAAGGGTGTAGGCCTCTGTTACAGTCCAGTAATTTATTTACATACGTATAACCCAATTGTGTTCACGATCTTTTGTTAAAAACCACTCTTCCATTTATAAAATTCAATTCGGAACCAGAGACGAGTGAGAACACCATGTTTTATTTCTACCAACATAATATTCTGGTCTTAATAATGGGGTTGTTCTAAAACCCCCTCGACCCCCTCGACCCCCACGACCCACGACCCACGACCCCCTCGACCCCTCGACTTATGCTCGATTTTTTTTTATGTACACCAAAATTGCCACAGTACCCGATCTCAGCCAATCACGCGCAGTTTGCTTCGTGCGTGATTGGCTGAGATCGTGTCATGTGGCAATTTTGGTGTACATAAAAAAAAATCGAGCATAAGTCGAGGGGTCGAGGGGGTCGTGGGTCGTGGGTCGTGGGGGTCGAGGGGGTCGAGGGGGTTTTAGAACAACCCATAATAATGGCGTAGTCGGCAGGATTTGCTGGTCGATGGACATACCTAAACGAGTATTTTACTAGTTTGAGACATTTCTATCGACACTCTTCGACCAATATTTGCCTTTGTAAGAATTCCTCGAGAATTTGGTTCTGAGGGCCGGCGACAGATTGCCCTTCGAATTGAATCTACCGCGAATCAACTGGTTGGCCACTGGCACCCGGCGGAGGACCAGGGTGAGACTGAAGGACCAACGGGCTGGACAGGAAACTGAGCTTCCTTGAGCCAAATTAACCTTAACAATTTTGCCGTTTTTAACCACAATTGAATAAAAACGGTGAGAAGACTTTCAAGAAGTCGCTGAACGAAACCACCGGAAGGCGTGTCCTTATGTGCTGCGACGTCAATCATCAAGCAGTGCAGCGTGGTGCGCACACCCAGATTCGTGTGCATCCACCCATTAACAGTTAGTAAGACCAGGCAACAAATACGCACAATCCCACATTTTTTACCGTGTATCGCACGCTAAAGCCTGCCGTGAGATCAGCAGACTTTACGGTAACTCGATCTGCAGCTTGTCGATTGCGTCGGTTCCCCATCACACCTACTTAATGCCGTCGTCGATATTCGGAATTCTATTTACAATGGCTAGCACGCTATGGGTAACGCTATGGGTAATGACCCGACGTTATGTGCTCTCTCTTTAATGAAATTGACATCAACCCCCAAAAAGGAGGGGGGGGGGGAAGGGTGTAGGCCTCTATTCCAATTGAACTGACAATTAGGCCTAGGTTGTGACCCGAACGTTTGTATGCGTTGTTGATGCATACCATCATCGGACTTCAGCCTTACTTTGTCTTTCTTTCGGCGGAAAAGCTGGATCCATAGGGGTGCACTACTCTAAATCGACCAAAAATTCATGCGCCAAGCTACTTATCATAATTTGTAAACCCACAACTTATTTTTAATTATAACGTTTTGGGGGTCATGCAACTAATAGAGTGTGTAATTATAAGAACTTATCACAACCTGGGGGTTCTGGGTTTCAAGTTTTGAGGAGATTTAATAATTAATTTGGGCTTTAAAGTTGGTCCTATTTAGCTTGGGAATTGGAGGAGTGCCTCATGAAAACCGGCGGCAAGTCGGTTTGGGAAAAAACACATTTTCGGGGGTGTTTTTTTCTGGGGTAATTAGCAAAAATTCCAAACGGCTGACCTGCCAAAAATTGAAAAGAAATCTGAAGTTTAGTGGTCTGAAAATATATTTGATTGGTTTTCAAGAGGCTGAGAGACTTTTAACTATTTTTTGAGAATTTTTGAATATTTAGCAATTATCATTGTTTGCTATGGGAGTCTATTTAGAGGGGTGAAACCTATAGATACAAAATGGTGGCGCCCGCTACACCCGTGTACCCGTGTGCTTGTTGTTAATACGGTTATGTAGGCTTGAAACGACGACAGTAATGTGTTGTATGGGGGCACTTTTCGTCAGTTGTTGCTGTGTTTACATTGAAAACATCATTCCTTTGGCTGTATTAACAGATAGTATAATATATAGTAATAATGTTGCTATTTGTTCCTAAAATTACAAAACAACAGAATAATTCAACGTTCCAAAGAAAGGTTTGCTGGGTTTGGTTTTTAGTGTAAGACTATATCGACGAGTATGAGACTATCACGGTAAGTCACATTCAAGAAACTCAAGAATCTTCAGTGGCTGGTTGATCAGTGGAAAAGTAGAGACAAACCATCAACAGACTATGTGAAGATGACATAGGCGGTGGGTGGTTGATATGGCATCATGAATGTCAAGTTCCCGGGAAATGATTGCATGTGTGAAACCCTAGCCCTCGCAGCCAAAACCCTAGCCCTCAGCAAAAACCCACAGCCTACACCCAAACCCTAGCCATCGGCCAAAACCCTAGCCATCGGCACAAACCCTAGCCGTCGGCCCAAACCCTAGCATACACCCCAAACCCTATAGCCATCAGCCCAAAACCCTAGCTCTTATAGTCTAAACCCTAGTTTACAGTCTTAACCTATTGTCCACAACTAACCGTATAGTATCTGGAATGGAATTTTGCAACATGCCCCGCCCACCCCCCGCCCACCCCTTTACCCCCCCCCCCCCCCCTTAACAGCTAGGAAGATGAAACTTGGAAGAACAATAAATGTGGTAAAATGTGTTTGTTTGTTGGGAACTTTGTTATAAAGTTCACAATTTTAAACTCAATATGAATACATGGTTAGAAAAGTTGGAGGGAAAGCAAAAACGCCCCCCAACTCAAGGCCCCCTTCCAACCTGTTTCCCTTTTTACCGCTTCTCCACAATAATTAACCCCCTCTTGTCGATTAATTAAATAGTTTGTAAGGTTTTTAGAATCTTATTACGAAAAAGAGAAATGTTAATAACTTTTTGAGGGAAGATTTGGACGTAACTTCCAAGTATTCCAATATAATGTACACAGTGTGTCATGCAGGTTTTCCCTCTCACATTGCTTAAAGTACATGTAAATGCTTCAACATGTTTGACCTTGTTGTAGACAAACGCAATAAAATATTCCATTTTTTTTTCCAGATTTCATATCAGTGACTTATTCTCAACATTTTAAGCATAATTTTTTCACTGCCCTTAATTGACTGCCCTTATAGATACAAAATGGTGGCGCCCGCTACACCCGTGTACCCGTGTGCTTGTTGTTAATACGGTTATGTAGGCTTGAAACGACGACAGTAATGTGTTGTATGGCGGCACTTTTCGTCAGTTGTTGCTGTGTTTACATTGAAAACATCATTCCTTTGGCTGTATTAACAGATAGTATAATATATAGTAATAATGTTGCTATTTGTTCCTAAAATTACAAAACAACAGAATAATTCAACGTTTCAAAGAAAGGTTTGCTGGGTTTGGTTTTTAGTGTAAGACTATTATCGACGAGTATGAGACTATCACGGTAAGTCACATTCAAGAAACTCAAGAATCTTCAGTGGCTGGTTGATCAGGGGAAAAGTAGAGACAAACCATCAACAGACTATGTGAAGATGACATAGGCGGTGGGTGGTTGATATGGCATCATGAATGTCAAGTTCCCGGGAACTGATTGCATGTGTGAAACCCTAGCCCTCGCAGCCAAAACCCTAGCCCTCAGCAAAAACCCACAGCCTACACCCAAACCCTAGCCATCGGCCAAAACCCTAGCCATCGGCACAAACCCTAGCCGTCGGCCCAAACCCTAGCATACACCCCAAACCCTATAGCCATCAGCCCAAAACCCTAGCTCTTATAGTCTAAACCCTAGTTTACAGTCTTAACCTATTGTCCACAACTAACCGTATAGTATCTGGAATGGAATTTTGCAACATGCCCCGCCCACCCCCCGCCCACCCCTTTACCCCCCCCCCCCTTAACAGCTAGGAAGATGAAACTTGGAAGAACAATAAATGTGGTAAAATGTGTTTGTTTGTTGGGAACTTTGTTATAAAGTTCACAATTTTAAACTCAATATGAATACATGGTTAGAAAAGTTGGAGGGAAAGCAAAAACGCCCCCCCCCAACTCAAGGCCCCCTTCCAACCTGTTTCCCTTTTTACCGCTTCTCCACAATAATTAACCCCCTCTTGTCGATTAATTAAATAGTTTGTAAGGTTTTTAGAATCTTATTACGAAAAAGAGACATGTTAATAACTTTTTGAGGGAAGATTTGGACGTAACTTCCAAGTATTCCAATATAATGTACACAGTGTGTCATGCAGGTTTTTCCTCTCACATTGCTTAAAGTACATGTAAATGCTTCAACATGTTTGACCTTGTTGTAGACAAACGCAATAAAATATTCCATTTTTTTTTCCAGATTTCATATCATGACTTATTCTCAACATTTTAAGCATAATTTTTTCACTGCCCTTAATTGACTGCCCTTATAGATACAAAATGGTGGCGCCCGCTACACCCGTGTACCCGTGTGCTTGTTGTTAATACGGTTATGTAGGCTTGAAACGACGACAGTAATGTGTTGTATGGGGGCACTTTTCGTCAGTTGTTGCTGTGTTTACATTGAAAACATCATTCCTTTGGCTGTATTAACAGATAGTATAATATATAGTAATAATGTTGCTATTTGTTCCTAAAATTACAAAACAACAGAATAATTCAACGTTCCAAAGAAAGGTTTGCTGGGTTTGGTTTTTAGTGTAAGACTATATCGACGAGTATGAGACTATCACGGTAAGTCACATTCAAGAAACTCAAGAATCTTCAGTGGCTGGTTGATCAGGGGAAAAGTAGAGACAAACCATCAACAGACTATGTGAAGATGACATAGGCGGTGGGTGGTTGATATGGCATCATGAATGTCAAGTTCCCGGGAAATGATTGCATGTGTGAAACCCTAGCCCTCGCAGCCAAAACCCTAGCCCTCAGCAAAAACCCACAGCCTACACCCAAACCCTAGCCATCGGCCAAAACCCTAGCCATCGGCACAAACCCTAGCCGTCGGCCCAAACCCTAGCATACACCCCAAACCCTATAGCCATCAGCCCAAAACCCTAGCTCTTATAGTCTAAACCCTAGTTTACAGTCTTAACCTATTGTCCACAACTAACCGTATAGTATCTGGAATGGAATTTTGCAACATGCCCCGCCCACCCCCCGCCCACCCCTTTACCCCCCCCCCCCCCTTAACAGCTAGGAAGATGAAACTTGGAAGAACAATAAATGTGGTAAAATGTGTTTGTTTGTTGGGAACTTTGTTATAAAGTTCACAATTTTAAACTCAATATGAATACATGGTTAGAAAAGTTGGAGGGAAAGCAAAAACGCCCCCCAACTCAAGGCCCCCTTCCAACCTGTTTCCCTTTTTACCGCTTCTCCACAATAATTAACCCCCTCTTGTCGATTAATTAAATAGTTTGTAAGGTTTTTAGAATCTTATTACGAAAAAGAGAAATGTTAATAACTTTTTGAGGGAAGATTTGGACGTAACTTCCAAGTATTCCAATATAATGTACACAGTGTGTCATGCAGGTTTTCCCTCTCACATTGCTTAAAGTACATGTAAATGCTTCAACATGTTTGACCTTGTTGTAGACAAACGCAATAAAATATTCCATTTTTTTTTTCCAGATTTCATATCAGTGACTTATTCTCAACATTTTAAGCATAATTTGTTCACTGCCCTTAATTGACTGCCCTTATAGATACAAAATGGTGGCGCCCGCTACACCCGTGTACCCGTGTGCTTGTTGTTAATACGGTTATGTAGGCTTGAAACGACGACAGTAATGTGTTGTATGGCGGCACTTTTCGTCAGTTGTTGCTGTGTTTACATTGAAAACATCATTCCTTTGGCTGTATTAACAGATAGTATAATATATAGTAATAATGTTGCTATTTGTTCCTAAAATTACAAAACAACAGAATAATTCAACGTTCCAAAGAAAGGTTTGCTGGGTTTGGTTTTTAGTGTAAGACTATATCGACGAGTATGAGACTATCACGGTAAGTCACATTCAAGAAACTCAAGAATCTTCAGTGGCTGGTTGATCAGGGGAAAAGTAGAGACAAACCATCAACAGACTATGTGAAGATGACATAGGCGGTGGGTGGTTGATATGGCATCATGAATGTCAAGTTCCCGGGAACTGATTGCATGTGTGAAACCCTAGCCCTCGCAGCCAAAACCCTAGCCCTCAGCAAAAACCCACAGCCTACACCCAAACCCTAGCCATCGGCCAAAACCCTAGCCATCGGCACAAACCCTAGCCGTCGGCCCAAACCCTAGCATACACCCCAAACCCTATAGCCATCAGCCCAAAACCCTAGCTCTTATAGTCTAAACCCTAGTTTACAGTCTTAACCTATTGTCCACAACTAACCGTATAGTATCTGGAATGGAATTTTGCAACATGCCCCGCCCACCCCCCGCCCACCCCTTTACCCCCCCCCCCCCCTTAACAGCTAGGAAGATGAAACTTGGAAGAACAATAAATGTGGTAAAATGTGTTTGTTTGTTGGGAACTTTGTTATAAAGTTCACAATTTTAAACTCAATATGAATACATGGTTAGAAAAGTTGGAGGGAAAGCAAAAACGCCCCTCCCAACTCAAGGCCCCCTTCCAACCTGTTTCCCTTTTTACCGCTTCTCCACAATAATTAACCCCCTCTTGTCGATTAATTAAATAGTTTGTAAGGTTTTTAGAATCTTATTACGAAAAAGAGACATGTTAATAACTTTTTGAGGGAAGATTTGGACGTAACTTCCAAGTATTCCAATATAATGTACACAGTGTGTCATGCAGGTTTTTCCTCTCACATTGCTTAAAGTACATGTAAATGCTTCAACATGTTTGACCTTGTTGTAGACAAACGCAATAAAATATTCCAATTTTTTTTCCAGATTTCATATCAGTGACTTATTCTCAACATTTTAAGCATAATTTTTTCACTGCCCTTAATTGACTGCCCTTATAGATACAAAATGGTGGCGCCCGCTACACCCGTGTACCCGTGTGCTTGTTGTTAATACGGTTATGTAGGCTTGAAACGACGACAGTAATGTGTTGTATGGGGGCACTTTTCGTCAGTTGTTGCTGTGTTTACATTGAAAACATCATTCCTTTGGCTGTATTAACAGATAGTATAATATATAGTAATAATGTTGCTATTTGTTCCTAAAATTACAAAACAACAGAATAATTCAACGTTCCAAAGAAAGGTTTGCTGGGTTTGGTTTTTAGTGTAAGACTATATCGACGAGTATGAGACTATCACGGTAAGTCACATTCAAGAAACTCAAGAATCTTCAGTGGCTGGTTGATCAGGGGAAAAGTAGAGACAAACCATCAACAGACTATGTGAAGATGACATAGGCGGTGGGTGGTTGATATGGCATCATGAATGTCAAGTTCCCGGGAAATGATTGCATGTGTGAAACCCTAGCCCTCGCAGCCAAAACCCTAGCCCTCAGCAAAAACCCACAGCCTACACCCAAACCCTAGCCATCGGCCAAAACCCTAGCCATCGGCACAAACCCTAGCCGTCGGCCCAAACCCTAGCATACACCCCAAACCCTATAGCCATCAGCCCAAAACCCTAGCTCTTATAGTCTAAACCCTAGTTTACAGTCTTAACCTATTGTCCACAACTAACCGTATAGTATCTGGAATGGAATTTTGCAACATGCCCCGCCCACCCCCCGCCCACCCCTTTACCCCCCCCCCCCCCCTTAACAGCTAGGAAGATGAAACTTGGAAGAACAATAAATGTGGTAAAATGTGTTTGTTTGTTGGGAACTTTGTTATAAAGTTCACAATTTTAAACTCAATATGAATACATGGTTAGAAAAGTTGGAGGGAAAGCAAAAACGCCCCCCAACACAAGGCCCCCTTCCAACCTGTTTCCCTTTTTACCGCTTCTCCACAATAATTCGTCGCATTTTTCTCACAGTGACGAATCAGCAATTTTTAGCAAATTGAGGTTTTTGCAGTTTTAGGGTTAGTTTGTCTTCTGAATTCATTTCTGAAGGTTTTGAACCAAAATAATGTCTAATTTTAAAGATATAAAGACACCATGTTGGCGAATATGTTTGAAGGCTAATAAATGTTTCTTTACATACTGACGAATAAGTGATTCGCCACTCCGTAAACAAATAAATAGACCCTTTTGTTTTTTACAAAGTGACGAATAGGCAAATGCGCTGGTAACCACTCCAGTTATGAGTGACTTATCAATGAAATGCCAGGTACCATCAGTTTCTCTTAAATACAACACAGTATTGATTTGCCGACTCCACTAGCTTGTCTTCAATATGCAGTCAAAAAGGTAATTATACTGTAGACAGATGTAAATTTATTTAATTTTGTTTGCCACAAGTATAAAAAATTTCCTTGTGTTCGTGTTTGAAAAAGTACACACTGGCGCCGTACTACTTTAACCATCTAGTCACTGCACCGCCCGAGTTTGCTGAAACGATGTTCAGTTTTCCAAGACTCTTACAGTAAATTACTAGAACCGTGGTTCAAATTTTCAAAAGACACCATTTAAAAGGCAAATTATGTAGGCCCTATGTACAGTTTTCGTATATTTTGTAAATATTGTCATTGAATAAGATTATTATTTCCAATTCGAAGGTGATAAATCCCTAGGGAACAATAACTGCCTCTCGTTAACGGCTACCGGAAATTTTCCTGACGATTATTTTTCATAAGGTTAAAATGAACACAATAGTTTTGAAGCCTTTTATCTGGCATCAAATGCTCATAGTGATTAATTGCCGAGTCATTAGTTTTTGATAGTATCATCATGATGAAAGAAAATTAATTTTTGTTTGGTTACAAATGAGCATGTTGTTGGTGAAAGCTACAAAATTTCATCATCATTAGCGTTACCATCTTTACAAGTCATCTGTGAAGGGGAGTGAATTAAACACTATTATCTAAACTATTGCCATTGACTTGGCCAACTGGCCATATATTTATATTTTTATGTTTTGGGGTGTTTTTATGTTATTTTGTTTGTTTTATCGCAATACACAAGCTTGTGAGTTTTTCCTTCTACCGCATGTTACGGTTTATCGATTTTGGCGGCTGGGCGGTCCAGTGGCTAAAAGGTTAATAAAGGCCACACACAACGATACACATTAACGTTATACATAGAGGTCAAGTTAACAGTCACACACAACGTTCAAGTTAACACTAACACTAACAGTCACTGTTAACTTGCATGTTGTGTCTGCTGGTAAACCTAACATGCACAATAATCGTGTATCAGTTTTGACCTACATAGAACAACGTATGTGGAACTAAACGTGACAACTGATCATACACACTCCACTTTTATTTTACGCTTGCATGATATTAATACAACGTATTTTTGTATACAAGGCCTAACACGAAACAGCTTATTTATGCTAAGACTACATGCGCTAAATGTATAGCCTAAATTACCAAAAAAGGCTTCATGTGTTTGATTTATTGCTTAACAGTTATGGCCCAATTAAAACTACAGAAAAAGACAAACCTACAGCACTTATCAGTTACATGAGATCAAGTGTGTATGTTCCTTGAAGTAATATGTAACGCTATGTGCTAGTATTGGTAAGCATGATCAAAAGTAGCTTAAATAGTTTTTGTTGTCTAGTGTCGTAGAAGGTTATAATCTGGCTCTTAAAAATTAAGTTTTGTTGATGTAACATTATCTAAATGAGTTAATGTTGCAAATATAAAACGTTTAAGAGACCCTTCCCTTAGTCTATACTGTCCTCCATCAGTACGCCTAGTGGTGAATGATTTAGTTATGTTTATGTGGGTGTAGGCAAGTGAGACTCTAGCAATACATAGATCCCTATTACTTCAGTATGTTCATTACGGGTTCGCATAACTATTCGTAAATGTTGGTCATGCAAAGTTTAAATTAAACAATTGTTTTTATATTGGCGTTAATAATCAAGTCATTTCCATGAACATCATTTTCAAATCCATTCAATATTCAATATTCGATATACTACACTTAGTGCAAGATAGTTGACAAGATAGTTGACAAGATAGTTGACAAGATAGTTGACAGAATGTCTGAATGCTTTTGACTTATCTTGAAATGTTCTTTTTGTTACTTAGAATAACCTACCCCAGCCCAGGATCTGACGTGCTGGTGAAATGGGAGGATGGTTCGACCAATGTAGTCAAGGTGGAGGAATTGCGAGCAGAAGCAAGCGATGTCCTCAAAAAGAGAAGCATTGTTAAAATGTGGTGGAAGCCACAAAATAAATGGTGGATGGCAAAAGTCATTGCATTCGAAGGTGACGACTACAGCAGTGAAGATGAACTTCACGAAGACGACGACAACATACCCCTCGCTCGCCTCTTTGAGACATTACAAAAGCAGCATGAAGATACTCCCTGTTGTGAAACAGTAAATTGCACTTCAGAAGTATGGGCAGCTTGTTTAACCTGTCAGTGTTTCCTCTGCTTCCAGCACTTCGAGGAAAGTCCACCATGCCACCTTCACAATAAGTGGGTACCTGCTCCTGCTCCACAGAAGCCCAACTGCGCTGTTGTCGATCTTGAAGACGTTCCGCTCTACAAAATTTTAAGCGACAACACTGACCCGTCACAAGGCGTAGACATTGAAAACCTCCATGCAAACATAGTTACCTTGTTCTCAAACGTTCCGGCATCTGTTTGTGATGAGGATACACCAGAACCTACCTCTTTTGTTACCATTGAAGACCAATAACAAAGAGTACCAGTCAATCCCTTATCTCCTCAACCAGAAGATTTTATTGTTGAAGGCAGCCAACACGAGGATCTCGACACTATGCCCAGTATTAAAGATAGTGCTTTGTCAACTAAAACAACACGAAAAATCCTCAGAAATATGGGTATGTCATACACAAATGCATCCAACAAGGTTTGTCCCATCCCGTCGAGGACTTAAACCCACCTGCAGTGGAGTTATGTGCTCTAAGAAAAACTTGGCCTGTTCATCATTTTCTTTAACGCGTAGACAAAATAATTATTCAAAGTGCGTTTTTGACTTGGTTAATCTAAAGGACCAGAGGGCTTGGTTGTCAAGACATGTGCAACACTCATCCACGAAAAGCAGATGGGACCCGTAAAAAACGAACACTTCATTACAATCTTCCTGATGACCAGGGTATCTCTAAAATAGTTTGTCGGATAATGTTTCTCAACACACTAGGTGTTAGTGAGCGTCAAGTAAGAACAGCTTTGAGCAAAACAAGTTATGATGGAGTAATGGAGTCTGAAAAACGTGGTGGTGTAAAAGGATCTCGTAAAAAAATACAAGAAGAATTGAAAAACGCAGCAAAAGTGCACATTAATAAGTTCCCAAGAACGGAATCTCATTATTGCCGAAAAAACAACACCAGACAATACCTGGCACCTGAACTTACAGTGAGGAAAATGTACGAGATGTACAAGGAGGAAAATAACCCACCTCATTCATTTAGTTTGTACTACTCAGTGTTTTCCTCGATGGATTTCAAGTTTCATAGACCCAAAAAGGACATGTGCGGTCTTTGCCAAACATATCATGAATCTAAGCACAACGATAGGGAGCTCCTTCAAGGAAGATACGAGACACATATTGCTGAAAAAACAAAGTGAGAGAAATTAAATCTGACCTCAAGGAAAAAACATTGACAGACCCAAAACTTCGAGTAGCAGTCTTTGATTTACAACAAGTAATTTTTTTACCCCTGAGTAATAGAAGTGAACTCTTTTACAAGCGCCGTCTCTCATGCTATAACTTCACCGTCTACGTATTGGATAGCAAGTTCTGTCAATGTTATCTTTGGCATGAGGGTATTGCAAACGAAATAGCATCTCATTTATACAACTTTTTGTTGGAAGCTGATTCAGACGGAACCGAAGAAGTTGCTTTATTTGCGGACGGTTGCGCTGGACAAAACAAAAATTCAATTATTCCCTCCATGATGCTAAGATTTGTTAACAATGCCAAAAATGTAAAGCAAACAACCATGCATTACTTTGAAACAGCACACGGTCAAAGTGAAGGAGATTCGGCACACAGTACTATAGAACGTGCCTTGAAGAGAGCAGGAGAGATGTTTTTACCTTCACAATTGGCAACTGTCATACGGCTTGCAAGAACAACTCCCTACGACGTTGTACAAGTCCAGAAGAAGGACATTCTGGACTGGAAACAATACTCAGAGCAACTTGGAGTATTGAGAGTTCGCTCCTTATCAAACGGAGAGCCAATAAACTGGACAAAACTGAAGCAGTTTAGGGTTAAGCACAATCAACCGAAAACGTTGCATGTGAAGATGTCACACCTGGACAATAGCTTCAGTATGTTACAACTTGATGATCATCAACGTCGATCGTCTGGTAGCACTCAGTCACTAAGTCATCCAAAGAGAGCGTACTTCTTAGATCTTCCGAAGTTGTCAAGCGCAAAGTACAATGACTTAATAAAATTATGCCAAGGTAACACACCTGTTGTTAGACACCCCGAACATCAACAATTCTACAAGGAGCTACCCCACTAAATAATCACGGACCCAACCTAGACAAAAACTGGTTTCCATGATAATTTTGAAAATATCATTTAATACTTAAAGTTTAACCTGAAATCTCACAATTTTTCCCGTCATAAATTAAATTTAACATAGTACAGGTTAATTTCCAAGTATAATTTTTATTTGGTTTACAGTTACGATTAAAATGACAACAAAAATCTGATTTGTAAATATACTTGGTCGTAATTGTACTTGTAGATAAAACGCAAATTTTTATTAATTAGTATTCACATGAACTAAACAATTTCAAGTACGAAAAATGAATTGTTGAATATGGTACCATAATCGTTTACATGGTTAAGTCTAAATGATGATGCTCATGATGTGTACTTTTTGCCAGGATTTGTTTTTATTTAAGAATGAATAATGTTTTTACTGTTTCATGATACAATTAGTGGCAACTTTGAGTGAAACCTCTAGTCTGGGTGGAAGAAACTCAACAGTATGAATTTATAAACCAGTGGCTTTACCAATAAATGTTTTGGAGCATATAATAAAATTCCTATTTCGCAAATCAGAATTTACAAAATTATTGGTGTAAACAAGGTTTTGATTGTTAAATGAAATCCTTCAAAACTAGTGCCAACAAAATCAAATGATTATTCTAAAAGTGCAAACATTGTTTATAAAATAGTTTTAAGTTTGTTTATGCTTATACACCAAATTAGTTCAATTAAAAAATAAAAATACTTGTTATTTCAATTAGTGTCTTGACGGGTATTTATTTTTTTTTTTTTATTTTTTTTTTTAACCCGGTCTGAATTTACTTTAAAGCTCCCCTCCCCTCCAATCCAGATGCCAACAACAACCATCCCGTCCGACCCAATCCACCCCACAAAACCCACTCTCTCCTCCCCACTCAAAAAAGAAGGAATTCTGGATCAGTGCTTCACTCAGGATTTTACCGTGAATAAGACAAATGAAAATCTAAGGCGTGTTAAAAAAAATGCATTAGGCCTAATGGTGATATTACTGACGAATAAGCCCTAGAGCGTTGATTTGTTTTTTTACAGACTGACGAATTGGGCACAAAAGTGACGAATAAGCCCCAGAGCGTAGATTTATTTTTTTACAGACTGACGAATTGGGCACAAAAAGTGACGAACAAGCGCGTAAAAGACAACAATGTTTTTTACATACTGACGAATAGGTTTATGAGGTTATAATTGTTTATTCAGATCGTTTCATTTTGAATAACATAAACAAATGTGAAGAAGAACTACTTAAAAACATACCTTCCAATTGGCAAGTGATAACGTAGGATAATAAGGTATGAAAGCAACGAATGAATACATGTCCAACTTCAAAGTGAATTTACTCAAAATGCACTTTTTTCTGATTCGTCACTATGAGAAAAATGCGACGAATTAACCCCCTCTTGTCGATTAATTAAATAGTTTGTAAGGTTTTTAGAATCTTATTACGAAAAAGAGACATGTTAATAACTTTTTGAGGGAAGATTTGGACGTAACTTCCAAGTATTCCAATATAATGTACACAGTGTGTCATGCAGGTTTTTCCTCTCACATTGCTTAAAGTACATGTAAATGCTTCAACATGTTTGACCTTGTTGTAGACAAACGCAATAAAATATTCCAATTTTTTTTTCCAGATTTCATATCAGTGACTTATTCTCAACATTTTAAGCATAATTTTTTCACTGCCCTTAATTGACTGCCCTTATAGATACAAAATGGTGGCGCCCGCTACACCCGTGTACCCGTGTGCTTGTTGTTAATACGGTTATGTAGGCTTGAAACGACGACAGTAATGTGTTGTATGGCGGCACTTTTCGTCAGTTGTTGCTGTGTTTACATTGAAAACATCATTCCTTTGGCTGTATTAACAGATAGTATAATATATAGTAATAATGTTGCTATTTGTTCCTAAAATTACAAAACAACAGAATAATTCAACGTTCCAAAGAAAGGTTTGCTGGGTTTGGTTTTTAGTGTAAGACTATATCGACGAGTATGAGACTATCACGGTAAGTCACATTCAAGAAACTCAAGAATCTTCAGTGGCTGGTTGATCAGGGGAAAAGTAGAGACAAACCATCAACAGACTATGTGAAGATGACATAGGCGGTGGGTGGTTGATATGGCATCATGAATGTCAAGTTCCCGGGAACTGATTGCATGTGTGAAACCCTAGCCCTCGCAGCCAAAACCCTAGCCCTCAGCAAAAACCCACAGCCTACACCCAAACCCTAGCCATCGGCCAAAACCCTAGCCATCGGCACAAACCCTAGCCGTCGGCCCAAACCCTAGCATACACCCCAAACCCTATAGCCATCAGCCCAAAACCCTAGCTCTTATAGTCTAAACCCTAGTTTACAGTCTTAACCTATTGTCCACAACTAACCGTATAGTATCTGGAATGGAATTTTGCAACATGCCCCGCCCACCCCCCGCCCACCCCTTTACCCCCCCCCCCCCCCCCCCCCTTAACAGCTAGGAAGATGAAACTTGGAAGAACAATAAATGTGGTAAAATGTGTTTGTTTGTTGGGAACTTTGTTATAAAGTTCACAATTTTAAACTCAATATGAATACATGGTTAGAAAAGTTGGAGGGAAAGCAAAAACGCCCCCCCCCCCCCAACTCAAGGCCCCCTTCCAACCTGTTTCCCTTTTTACCGCTTCTCCACAATAATTAACCCCCTCTTGTCGATTAATTAAATAGTTTGTAAGGTTTTTAGAATCTTATTACGAAAAAGAGACATGTTAATAACTTTTTGAGGGAAGATTTGGACGTAACTTCCAAGTATTCCAATATAATGTACACAGTGTGTCATGCAGGTTTTTCCTCTCACATTGCTTAAAGTACATGTAAATGCTTCAACATGTTTGACCTTGTTGTAGACAAACGCAATAAAATATTCCATTTTTTTTTCCAGATTTCATATCAGTGACTTATTCTCAACATTTTAAGCATAATTTTTTCACTGCCCTTAATTGACTGCCCTTATAGATACAAAATGGTGGCGCCCGCTACACCCGTGTACCCGTGTGCTTGTTGTTAATACGGTTATGTAGGCTTGAAACGACGACAGTAATGTGTTGTATGGGGGCACTTTTCGTCAGTTGTTGCTGTGTTTACATTGAAAACATCATTCCTTTGGCTGTATTAACAGATAGTATAATATATAGTAATAATGTTGCTATTTGTTCCTAAAATTACAAAACAACAGAATAATTCAACGTTCCAAAGAAAGGTTTGCTGGGTTTGGTTTTTAGTGTAAGACTATATCGACGAGTATGAGACTATCACGGTAAGTCACATTCAAGAAACTCAAGAATCTTCAGTGGCTGGTTGATCAGGGGAAAAGTAGAGACAAACCATCAACAGACTATGTGAAGATGACATAGGCGGTGGGTGGTTGATATGGCATCATGAATGTCAAGTTCCCGGTAACTGATTGCATGTGTGAAACCCTAGCCCTCGCAGCCAAAACCCTAGCCCTCAGATAAAACCCACAGCCTACACCCAAACCCTAGCCATCGGCCAAAACCCTAGCCATCGGCACAAACCCTAGCCGTCGGCCCAAACCCTAGCATACACCCCAAACCCTATAGCCATCAGCCCAAAACCCTAGCTCTTAGTCTAAACCCTAGTTTACAGTCTTAACCTATTGTCCACAACTAACCGTATAGTATCTGGAATGGAATTTTGCAACATGCCCCGCCCACCCCCCGCCCACCCCTTTACCCCCCCCCCCCCCTTAACAGCTAGGAAGATGAAACTTGGAAGAACAATAAATGTGGTAAAATGTGTTTGTTTGTTGGGAACTTTGTTATAAAGTTCACAATTTTAAACTCAATATGAATACATGGTTAGAAAAGTTGGAGGGAAAGCAAAAACGCCCCCCCCCCAACTCAAGGCCCCCTTCCAACCTGTTTCCCTTTTTACCGCTTCTCCACAATAATTAACCCCCTCTTGTCGATTAATTAAATAGTTTGTAAGGTTTTTAGAATCTTATTACGAAAAAGAGACATGTTAATAACTTTTTGAGGGAAGATTTGGACGTAACTTCCAAGTATTCCAATATAATGTACACAGTGTGTCATGCAGGTTTTTCCTCTCACATTGCTTAAAGTACATGTAAATGCTTCAACATGTTTGACCTTGTTGTAGACAAACGCAATAAAATATTCCATTTTTTTTTCCAGATTTCATATCAGTGACTTATTCTCAACATTTTAAGCATAATTTTTTCACTGCCCTTAATTGACTGCCCTTATAGATACAAAATGGTGGCGCCCGCTACACCCGTGTACCCGTGTGCTTGTTGTTAATACGGTTATGTAGGCTTGAAACGACGACAGTAATGTGTTGTATGGGGGCACTTTTCGTCAGTTGTTGCTGTGTTTACATTGAAAACATCATTCCTTTGGCTGTATTAACAGATAGTATAATATATAGTAATAATGTTGCTATTTGTTCCTAAAATTACAAAACAACAGAATAATTCAACGTTCCAAAGAAAGGTTTGCTGGGTTTGGTTTTTAGTGTAAGACTATATCGACGAGTATGAGACTATCACGGTAAGTCACATTCAAGAAACTCAAGAATCTTCAGTGGCTGGTTGATCAGGGGAAAAGTAGAGACAAACCATCAACAGACTATGTGAAGATGACATAGGCGGTGGGTGGTTGATATGGCATCATGAATGTCAAGTTCCCGGTAACTGATTGCATGTGTGAAACCCTAGCCCTCGCAGCCAAAACCCTAGCCCTCAGCTAAAACCCACAGCCTACACCCAAACCCTAGCCATCGGCCAAAACCCTAGCCATCGGCACAAACCCTAGCCGTCGGCCCAAACCCTAGCATACACCCCAAACCCTATAGCCATCAGCCCAAAACCCTAGCTCTTAGTCTAAACCCTAGTTTACAGTCTTAACCTATTGTCCACAACTAACCGTATAGTATCTGGAATGGAATTTTGCAACATGCCCCGCCCACCCCCCGCCCACCCCTTTACCCCCCCCCCCTTAACAGCTAGGAAGATGAAACTTGGAAGAACAATAAATGTGGTAAAATGTGTTTGTTTGTTGGGAACTTTGTTATAAAGTTCACAATTTTAAACTCAATATGAATACATGGTTAGAAAAGTTGGAGGGAAAGCAAAAACGCCCCCCCCCCCAACTCAAGGCCCCCTTCCAACCTGTTTCCCTTTTTACCGCTTCTCCACAATAATTAACCCCCTCTTGTCGATTAATTAAATAGTTTGTAAGGTTTTTAGAATCTTATTACGAAAAAGAGACATGTTAATAACTTTTTGAGGGAAGATTTGGACGTAACTTCCAAGTATTCCAATATAATGTACACAGTGTGTCATGCAGGTTTTTCCTCTCACATTGCTTAAAGTACATGTAAATGCTTCAACATGTTTGACCTTGTTGTAGACAAACGCAATAAAATATTCCAATTTTTTTTTCCAGATTTCATATCAGTGACTTATTCTCAACATTTTAAGCATAATTTTTTCACTGCCCTTAATTGACTGCCCTTATAGATACAAAATGGTGGCGCCCGCTACACCCGTGTACCCGTGTGCTTGTTGTTAATACGGTTATAGGCTTGAAACGACGACAGTAATGTGTTGTATGGCGGCACTTTTCGTCAGTTGTTGCTGTGTTTACATTGAAAACATCATTCCTTTGGCTGTATTAACAGATAGTATAATATATAGTAATAATGTTGCTATTTGTTCCTAAAATTACAAAACAACAGAATAATTCAACGTTCCAAAGAAAGGTTTGCTGGGTTTGGTTTTTAGTGTAAGACTATATCGACGAGTATGAGACTATCACGGTAAGTCACATTCAAGAAACTCAAGAATCTTCAGTGGCTGGTTGATCAGGGGAAAAGTAGAGACAAACCATCAACAGACTATGTGAAGATGACATAGGCGGTGGGTGGTTGATATGGCATCATGAATGTCAAGTTCCCGGGAACTGATTGCATGTGTGAAACCCTAGCCCTCGCAGCCAAAACCCTAGCCCTCAGCAAAAACCCACAGCCTACACCCAAACCCTAGCCATCGGCCAAAACCCTAGCCATCGGCACAAATTCTAGCCGTCGGCCCAAACCCTAGCATACACCCCAAACCCTATAGCCATCAGCCCAAAACCCTAGCTCTTAGTCTAAACCCTAGTTTACAGTCTTAACCTATTGTCCACAACTAACCGTATAGTATCTGGAATGGAATTTTGCAACATGCCCCGCCCACCCCCCGCCCACCCCTTTACCCCCCCCCCCCCTTAACAGCTAGGAAGATGAAACTTGGAAGAACAATAAATGTGGTAAAATGTGTTTGTTTGTTGGGAACTTTGTTATAAAGTTCACAATTTTAAACTCAATATGAATACATGGTTAGAAAAGTTGGAGGGAAAGCAAAAACGCCCCCCCCCCCCCAACTCAAGGCCCCCTTCCAACCTGTTTCCCTTTTTACCGCTTCTCCACAATAATTAACCCCCTCTTGTCGATTAATTAAATAGTTTGTAAGGTTTTTAGAATCTTATTACGAAAAAGAGACATGTTAATAACTTTTTGAGGGAAGATTTGGACGTAACTTCCAAGTATTCCAATATAATGTACACAGTGTGTCATGCAGGTTTTTCCTCTCACATTGCTTAAAGTACATGTAAATGCTTCAACATGTTTGACCTTGTTGTAGACAAACGCAATAAAATATTCCAATTTTTTTTTCCAGATTTCATATCAGTGACTTATTCTCAACATTTTAAGCATAATTTTTTCACTGCCCTTAATTGACTGCCCTTATAGATACAAAATGGTGGCGCCCGCTACACCCGTGTACCCGTGTGCTTGTTGTTAATACGGTTATGTAGGCTTGAAACGACGACAGTAATGTGTTGTATGGCGGCACTTTTCGTCAGTTGTTGCTGTGTTTACATTGAAAACATCATTCCTTTGGCTGTATTAACAGATAGTATAATATATAGTAATAATGTTGCTATTTGTTCCTAAAATTACAAAACAACAGAATAATTCAACGTTCCAAAGAAAGGTTTGCTGGGTTTGGTTTTTAGTGTAAGACTATATCGACGAGTATGAGACTATCACGGTAAGTCACATTCAAGAAACTCAAGAATCTTCAGTGGCTGGTTGATCAGGGGAAAAGTAGAGACAAACCATCAACAGACTATGTGAAGATGACATAGGCGGTGGGTGGTTGATATGGCATCATGAATGTCAAGTTCCCGGGAACTGATTGCATGTGTGAAACCCTAGCCCTCGCAGCCAAAACCCTAGCCCTCAGCAAAAACCCACAGCCTACACCCAAACCCTAGCCATCGGCCAAAACCCTAGCCATCGGCACAAATTCTAGCCGTCGGCCCAAACCCTAGCATACACCCCAAACCCTATAGCCATCAGCCCAAAACCCTAGCTCTTAGTCTAAACCCTAGTTTACAGTCTTAACCTATTGTCCACAACTAACCGTATAGTATCTGGAATGGAATTTTGCAACATGCCCCGCCCACCCCCCGCCCACCCCTTTACCCCCCCCCCCCCCCCTTAACAGCTAGGAAGATGAAACTTGGAAGAACAATAAATGTGGTAAAATGTGTTTGTTTGTTGGGAACTTTGTTATAAAGTTCACAATTTTAAACTCAATATGAATACATGGTTAGAAAAGTTGGAGGGAAAGCAAAAACGCCCCCCCCCCAACTCAAGGCCCCCTTCCAACCTGTTTCCCTTTTTACCGCTTCTCCACAATAATTAACCCCCTCTTGTCGATTAATTAAATAGTTTGTAAGGTTTTTAGAATCTTATTACGAAAAAGAGACATGTTAATAACTTTTTGAGGGAAGATTTGGACGTAACTTCCAAGTATTCCAATATAATGTACACAGTGTGTCATGCAGGTTTTTCCTCTCACATTGCTTAAAGTACATGTAAATGCTTCAACATGTTTGACCTTGTTGTAGACAAACGCAATAAAATATTCCATTTTTTTTTCCAGATTTCATATCAGTGACTTATTCTCAACATTTTAAGCATAATTTTTTCACTGCCCTTAATTGACTGCCCTTATAGATACAAAATGGTGGCGCCCGCTACACCCGTGTACCCGTGTGCTTGTTGTTAATACGGTTATGTAGGCTTGAAACGACGACAGTAATGTGTTGTATGGGGGCACTTTTCGTCAGTTGTTGCTGTGTTTACATTGAAAACATCATTCCTTTGGCTGTATTAACAGATAGTATAATATATAGTAATAATGTTGCTATTTGTTCCTAAAATTACAAAACAACAGAATAATTCAACGTTCCAAAGAAAGGTTTGCTGGGTTTGGTTTTTAGTGTAAGACTATATCGACGAGTATGAGACTATCACGGTAAGTCACATTCAAGAAACTCAAGAATCTTCAGTGGCTGGTTGATCAGGGGAAAAGTAGAGACAAACCATCAACAGACTATGTGAAGATGACATAGGCGGTGGGTGGTTGATATGGCATCATGAATGTCAAGTTCCCGGTAACTGATTGCATGTGTGAAACCCTAGCCCTCGCAGCCAAAACCCTAGCCCTCAGCTAAAACCCACAGCCTACACCCAAACCCTAGCCATCGGCCAAAACCCTAGCCATCGGCACAAACCCTAGCCGTCGGCCCAAACCCTAGCATACACCCCAAACCCTATAGCCATCAGCCCAAAACCCTAGCTCTTAGTCTAAACCCTAGTTTACAGTCTTAACCTATTGTCCACAACTAACCGTATAGTATCTGGAATGGAATTTTGCAACATGCCCCGCCCACCCCCCGCCCACCCCTTTACCCCCCCCCCTTAACAGCTAGGAAGATGAAACTTGGAAGAACAATAAATGTGGTAAAATGTGTTTGTTTGTTGGGAACTTTGTTATAAAGTTCACAATTTTAAACTCAATATGAATACATGGTTAGAAAAGTTGGAGGGAAAGCAAAAACGCCCCCCCAACTCAAGGCCCCCTTCCAACCTGTTTCCCTTTTTACCGCTTCTCCACAATAATTAACCCCCTCTTGTCGATTAATTAAATAGTTTGTAAGGTTTTTAGAATCTTATTACGAAAAAGAGACATGTTAATAACTTTTTGAGGGAAGATTTGGACGTAACTTCCAAGTATTCCAATATAATGTACACAGTGTGTCATGCAGGTTTTTCCTCTCACATTGCTTAAAGTACATGTAAATGCTTCAACATGTTTGACCTTGTTGTAGACAAACGCAATAAAATATTCCAATTTTTTTCCCAGATTTCATATCAGTGACTTATTCTCAACATTTTAAGCATAATTTTTTCACTGCCCTTAATTGACTGCCCTTATAGATACAAAATGGTGGCGCCCGCTACACCCGTGTACCCGTGTGCTTGTTGTTAATACGGACGGTTATGTAGGCTTGAAACGACGACAGTAATGTGTTGTATGGGGGCACTTTTCGTCAGTTGTTGCTGTGTTTACATTGAAAACATCATTCCTTTGGCTGTATTAACAGATAGTATAATATATAGTAATAATGTTGCTATTTGTTCCTAAAATTACAAAACAACAGAATGATTCAACGTTCCAAAGAAAGGTTTGCTGGGTTTGGTTTTTAGTGTAAGACTATATCGACGAGTATGAGACTATCACGGTAAGTCACATTCAAGAAACTCAAGAATCTTCAGTGGCTGGTTGATCAGGGGAAAAGTAGAGACAAACCATCAACAGACTATGTGAAGATGTTATAGGCGGTGGGTGGTTGATATGGCATCATGAATGTCAAGTTCCCGGTAACTGATTGCATGTGTGAAACCCTAGCCCTCGCAGCCAAAACCCTAGCCCTCAGCAAAAACCCACAGCCTACACCCAAACCCTAGCCATCGGCCAAAACCCTAGCCATCGGCACAAATTCTAGCCGTCGGCCCAAACCCTAGCATACACCCCAAACCCTATAGCCATCAGCCCAAAACCCTAGCTCTTAGTCTAAACCCTAGTTTACAGTCTTAACCTATTGTCCACAACTAACCGTATAGTATCTGGAATGGAATTTTGCAACATGCCCCGCCCACCCCCCGCCCACCCTTTTACCCCCCCCCCCCCCCCTTAACAGCTAGGAAGATGAAACTTGGAAGAACAATAAATGTGGTAAAATGTGTTTGTTTGTTGGGAACTTTGTTATAAAGTTCACAATTTTAAACTCAATATGAATACATGGTTAGAAAAGTTGGAGGGAAAGCAAAAACGCCCCCCCCCCCAACTCAAGGCCCCCTTCCAACCTGTTTCCCTTTTTACCGCTTCTCCACAATAATTAACCCCCTCTTGTCGATTAATTAAATAGTTTGTAAGGTTTTTAGAATCTTATTACGAAAAAGAGACATGTTAATAACTTTTTGTTGGAAGATTTGGACGTAACTTCCAAGTATTCCAATATAATGTACACAGTGTGTCATGCAGGTTTTTCCTCTCACATTGCTTAAAGTACATGTAAATGCTTCAACATGTTTGACCTTGTTGTAGACAAACGCAATAAAATATTCCAATTTTTTCCCCAGATTTCATATCAGTGACTTATTCTCAACATTTTAAGCATAATTTTTTCACTGCCCTTAATTGACTGCCCTTATAGATACAAAATGGTGGCGCCCGCTACACCCGTGTACCCGTGTGCTTGTTGTTAATACGGACGGTTATGTAGGCTTGAAACGACGACAGTAATGTGTTGTATGGCGGCACTTTTCGTCAGTTGTTGCTGTGTTTACATTGAAAACATCATTCCTTTGGCTGTATTAACAGATAGTATAATATATAGTAATAATGTTGCTATTTGTTCCTAAAATTACAAAACAACAGAATAATTCAACGTTCCAAAGAAAGGTTTGCTGGGTTTGGTTTTTAGTGTAAGACTATATCGACGAGTATGAGACTATCACGGTAAGTCACATTCAAGAAACTCAAGAATCTTCAGTGGCTGGTTGATCAGGGGAAAAGTAGAGACAAACCATCAACAGACTATGTGAAGATGACATAGGCGGTGGGTGGTTGATATGGCATCATGAATGTCAAGTTCCCGGGAACTGATTGCATGTGTGAAACCCTAGCCCTCGCAGCCAAAACCCTAGCCCTCAGCAAAAACCCACAGCCTACACCCAAACCCTAGCCATCGGCCAAAACCCTAGCCATCGGCACAAATTCTAGCCGTCGGCCCAAACCCTAGCATACACCCCAAACCCTATAGCCATCAGCCCAAAACCCTAGCTCTTAGTCTAAACCCTAGTTTACAGTCTTAACCTATTGTCCACAACTAACCGTATAGTATCTGGAATGGAATTTTGCAACATGCCCCGCCCACCCCCCGCCCACCCCTTTACCCCCCCCCCCTTAACAGCTAGGAAGATGAAACTTGGAAGAACAATAAATGTGGTAAAATGTGTTTGTTTGTTGGGAACTTTGTTATAAAGTTCACAATTTTAAACTCAATATGAATACATGGTTAGAAAAGTTGGAGGGAAAGCAAAAACGCCCCCCCCCCCAACTCAAGGCCCCTTTCCAACCTGTTTCCCTTTTTACCGCTTCTCCACAATAATTAACCCCCTCTTGTCGATTAATTAAATAGTTTGTAAGGTTTTTAGAATCTTATTACGAAAAAGAGACATGTTAATAACTTTTTGAGGGAAGATTTGGACGTAACTTCCAAGTATTCCAATATAATGTACACAGTGTGTCATGCAGGTTTTTCCTCTCACATTGCTTAAAGTACATGTAAATGCTTCAACATGTTTGACCTTGTTGTAGACAAACGCAATAAAATATTCCATTTTTTTTTCCAGATTTCATATCATGACTTATTCTCAACATTTTAAGCATAATTTTTTCACTGCCCTTAATTGACTGCCCTTATAGATACAAAATGGTGGCGCCCGCTACACCCGTGTACCCGTGTGCTTGTTGTTAATACGGTTATGTAGGCTTGAAACGACGACAGTAATGTGTTGTATGGGGGCACTTTTCGTCAGTTGTTGCTGTGTTTACATTGAAAACATCATTCCTTTGGCTGTATTAACAGATAGTATAATATATAGTAATAATGTTGCTATTTGTTCCTAAAATTACAAAACAACAGAATAATTCAACGTTCCAAAGAAAGGTTTGCTGGGTTTGGTTTTTAGTGTAAGACTATATCGACGAGTATGAGACTATCACGGTAAGTCACATTCAAGAAACTCAAGAATCTTCAGTGGCTGGTTGATCAGGGGAAAAGTAGAGACAAACCATCAACAGACTATGTGAAGATGACATAGGCGGTGGGTGGTTGATATGGCATCATGAATGTCAAGTTCCCGGGAACTGATTGCATGTGTGAAACCCTAGCCCTCGCAGCCAAAACCCTAGCCCTCAGCAAAAACCCACAGCCTACACCCAAACCCTAGCCATCGGCCAAAACCCTAGCCATCGGCACAAATTCTAGCCGTCGGCCCAAACCCTAGCATACACCCCAAACCCTATAGCCATCAGCCCAAAACCCTAGCTCTTAGTCTAAACCCTAGTTTACAGTCTTAACCTATTGTCCACAACTAACCGTATAGTATCTGGAATGGAATTTTGCAACATGCCCCGCCCACCCCCCGCCCACCCCTTTACCCCCCCCCCCCCCCTTAACAGCTAGGAAGATGAAACTTGGAAGAACAATAAATGTGGTAAAATGTGTTTGTTTGTTGGGAACTTTGTTATAAAGTTCACAATTTTAAACTCAATATGAATACATGGTTAGAAAAGTTGGAGGGAAAGCAAAAACGCCCCCCCCCCCCCAACTCAAGGCCCCTTTCCAACCTGTTTCCCTTTTTACCGCTTCTCCACAATAATTAACCCCCTCTTGTCGATTAATTAAATAGTTTGTAAGGTTTTTAGAATCTTATTACGAAAAAGAGACATGTTAATAACTTTTTGAGGGAAGATTTGGACGTAACTTCCAAGTATTCCAATATAATGTACACAGTGTGTCATGCAGGTTTTTCCTCTCACATTGCTTAAAGTACATGTAAATGCTTCAACATGTTTGACCTTGTTGTAGACAAACGCAATAAAATATTCCATTTTTTTTTCCAGATTTCATATCATGACTTATTCTCAACATTTTAAGCATAATTTTTTCACTGCCCTTAATTGACTGCCCTTATAGATACAAAATGGTGGCGCCCGCTACACCCGTGTACCCGTGTGCTTGTTGTTAATACGGTTATGTAGGCTTGAAACGACGACAGTAATGTGTTGTATGGGGGCACTTTTCGTCAGTTGTTGCTGTGTTTACATTGAAAACATCATTCCTTTGGCTGTATTAACAGATAGTATAATATATAGTAATAATGTTGCTATTTGTTCCTAAAATTACAAAACAACAGAATAATTCAACGTTCCAAAGAAAGGTTTGCTGGGTTTGGTTTTTAGTGTAAGACTATATCGACGAGTATGAGACTATCACGGTAAGTCACATTCAAGAAACTCAAGAATCTTCAGTGGCTGGTTGATCAGGGGAAAAGTAGAGACAAACCATCAACAGACTATGTGAAGATGACATAGGCGGTGGGTGGTTGATATGGCATCATGAATGTCAAGTTCCCGGTAACTGATTGCATGTGTGAAACCCTAGCCCTCGCAGCCAAAACCCTAGCCCTCAGCTAAAACCCACAGCCTACACCCAAACCCTAGCCATCGGCCAAAACCCTAGCCATCGGCACAAACCCTAGCCGTCGGCCCAAACCCTAGCATACACCCCAAACCCTATAGCCATCAGCCCAAAACCCTAGCTCTTAGTCTAAACCCTAGTTTACAGTCTTAACCTATTGTCCACAACTAACCGTATAGTATCTGGAATGGAATTTTGCAACATGCCCCGCCCACCCCCCGCCCACCCCTTTACCCCCCCCCCCCCTTAACAGCTAGGAAGATGAAACTTGGAAGAACAATAAATGTGGTAAAATGTGTTTGTTTGTTGGGAACTTTGTTATAAAGTTCACAATTTTAAACTCAATATGAATACATGGTTAGAAAAGTTGGAGGGAAAGCAAAAACGCCCCCCAACTCAAGGCCCCCTTCCAACCTGTTTCCCTTTTTACCGCTTCTCCACAATAATTAACCCCCTCTTGTCGATTAATTAAATAGTTTGTAAGGTTTTTAGAATCTTATTACGAAAAAGAGACATGTTAATAACTTTTTGAGGGAAGATTTGGACGTAACTTCCAAGTATTCCAATATAATGTACACAGTGTGTCATGCAGGTTTTTCCTCTCACATTGCTTAAAGTACATGTAAATGCTTCAACATGTTTGACCTTGTTGTAGACAAACGCAATAAAATATTCCAATTTTTTTCCCAGATTTCATATCAGTGACTTATTCTCAACATTTTAAGCATAATTTTTTCACTGCCCTTAATTGACTGCCCTTATAGATACAAAATGGTGGCGCCCGCTACACCCGTGTACCCGTGTGCTTGTTGTTAATACGGACGGTTATGTAGGCTTGAAACGACGACAGTAATGTGTTGTATGGGGGCACTTTTCGTCAGTTGTTGCTGTGTTTACATTGAAAACATCATTCCTTTGGCTGTATTAACAGATAGTATAATATATAGTAATAATGTTGCTATTTGTTCCTAAAATTACAAAACAACAGAATGATTCAACGTTCCAAAGAAAGGTTTGCTGGGTTTGGTTTTTAGTGTAAGACTATATCGACGAGTATGAGACTATCACGGTAATTCACATTCAAGAAACTCAAGAATCTTCAGTGGCTGGTTGATCAGGGGAAAAGTAGAGACAAACCATCAACAGACTATGTGAAGATGTTATAGGCGGTGGGTGGTTGATATGGCATCATGAATGTCAAGTTCCCGGTAACTGATTGCATGTGTGAAACCCTAGCCCTCGCAGCCAAAACCCTAGCCCTCAGCAAAAACCCACAGCCTACACCCAAACCCTAGCCATCGGCCAAAACCCTAGCCATCGGCACAAATTCTAGCCGTCGGCCCAAACCCTAGCATACACCCCAAACCCTATAGCCATCAGCCCAAAACCCTAGCTCTTAGTCTAAACCCTAGTTTACAGTCTTAACCTATTGTCCACAACTAACCGTATAGTATCTGGAATGGAATTTTGCAACATGCCCCGCCCACCCCCCGCCCACCCTTTTACCCCCCCCCCCCCCCCCCCTTAACAGCTAGGAAGATGAAACTTGGAAGAACAATAAATGTGGTAAAATGTGTTTGTTTGTTGGGAACTTTGTTATAAAGTTCACAATTTTAAACTCAATATGAATACATGGTTAGAAAAGTTGGAGGGAAAGCAAAAACGCCCCCCCCCCCCAACTCAAGGCCCCCTTCCAACCTGTTTCCCTTTTTACCGCTTCTCCACAATAATTAACCCCCTCTTGTCGATTAATTAAATAGTTTGTAAGGTTTTTAGAATCTTATTACGAAAAAGAGACATGTTAATAACTTTTTGTTGGAAGATTTGGACGTAACTTCCAAGTATTCCAATATAATGTACACAGTGTGTCATGCAGGTTTTTCCTCTCACATTGCTTAAAGTACATGTAAATGCTTCAACATGTTTGACCTTGTTGTAGACAAACGCAATAAAATATTCCAATTTTTTTCCCAGATTTCATATCAGTGACTTATTCTCAACATTTTAAGCATAATTTTTTCACTGCCCTTAATTGACTGCCCTTATAGATACAAAATGGTGGCGCCCGCTACACCCGTGTACCCGTGTGCTTGTTGTTAATACGGTTATGTAGGCTTGAAACGACGACAGTAATGTGTTGTATGGGGGCACTTTTCGTCAGTTGTTGCTGTGTTTACATTGAAAACATCATTCCTTTGGCTGTATTAACAGATAGTATAATATATAGTAATAATGTTGCTATTTGTTCCTAAAATTACAAAACAACAGAATAATTCAACGTTCCAAAGAAAGGTTTGCTGGGTTTGGTTTTTAGTGTAAGACTATATCGACGAGTATGAGACTATCACGGTAAGTCACATTCAAGAAACTCAAGAATCTTCAGTGGCTGGTTGATCAGGGGAAAAGTAGAGACAAACCATCAACAGACTATGTGAAGATGACATAGGCGGTGGGTGGTTGATATGGCATCATGAATGTCAAGTTCCCGGTAACTGATTGCATGTGTGAAACCCTAGCCCTCGCAGCCAAAACCCTAGCCCTCAGCAAAAACCCACAGCCTACACCCAAACCCTAGCCATCGGCCAAAACCCTAGCCATCGGCACAAACCCTAGCCGTCGGCCCAAACCCTAGCATACACCCCAAACCCTATAGCCATCAGCCCAAAACCCTAGCTCTTAGTCTAAACCCTAGTTTACAGTCTTAACCTATTGTCCACAACTAACCGTATAGTATCTGGAATGGAATTTTGCAACATGCCCCGCCCACCCCCCGCCCACCCCTTTACCCCCCCCCCCCCCCTTAACAGCTAGGAAGATGAAACTTGGAAGAACAATAAATGTGGTAAAATGTGTTTGTTTGTTGGGAACTTTGTTATAAAGTTCACAATTTTAAACTCAATATGAATACATGGTTAGAAAAGTTGGAGGGAAAGCAAAAACGCCCCCCCCCAACTCAAGGCCCCCTTCCAACCTGTTTCCCTTTTTACCGCTTCTCCACAATAATTAACCCCCTCTTGTCGATTAATTAAATAGTTTGTAAGGTTTTTAGAATCTTATTACGAAAAAGAGACATGTTAATAACTTTTTGAGGGAAGATTTGGACGTAACTTCCAAGTATTCCAATATAATGTACACAGTGTGTCATGCAGGTTTTTCCTCTCACATTGCTTAAAGTACATGTAAATGCTTCAACATGTTTGACCTTGTTGTAGACAAACGCAATAAAATATTCCATTTTTTTTTCCAGATTTCATATCAGTGACTTATTCTCAACATTTTAAGCATAATTTTTTCACTGCCCTTAATTGACTGCCCTTATAGATACAAAATGGTGGCGCCCGCTACACCCGTGTACCCGTGTGCTTGTTGTTAATACGGTTATGTAGGCTTGAAACGACGACTTTAATGTGTTGTATGGGGGCACTTTTCGTCAGTTGTTGCTGTGTTTACATTGAAAACATCATTCCTTTGGCTGTATTAACAGATAGTATAATATATAGTAATAATGTTGCTATTTGTTCCTAAAATTACAAAACAACAGAATAATTCAACGTTCCAAAGAAAGGTTTGCTGGGTTTGGTTTTTAGTGTAAGACTATATCGACGAGTATGAGACTATCACGGTAAGTCACATTCAAGAAACTCAAGAATCTTCAGTGGCTGGTTGATCAGGGGAAAAGTAGAGACAAACCATCAACAGACTATGTGAAGATGACATAGGCGGTGGGTGGTTGATATGGCATCATGAATGTCAAGTTCCCGGTAACTGATTGCATGTGTGAAACCCTAGCCCTCGCAGCCAAAACCCTAGCCCTCAGCTAAAACCCACAGCCTACACCCAAACCCTAGCCATCGGCCAAAACCCTAGCCATCGGCACAAACCCTAGCCGTCGGCCCAAACCCTAGCATACACCCCAAACCCTATAGCCATCAGCCCAAAACCCTAGCTCTTAGTCTAAACCCTAGTTTACAGTCTTAACCTATTGTCCACAACTAACCGTATAGTATCTGGAATGGAATTTTGCAACATGCCCCGCCCACCCCCCGCCCACCCCTTTACCCCCCCCCCCTTAACAGCTAGGAAGATGAAACTTGGAAGAACAATAAATGTGGTAAAATGTGTTTGTTTGTTGGGAACTTTGTTATAAAGTTCACAATTTTAAACTCAATATGAATACATGGTTAGAAAAGTTGGAGGGAAAGCAAAAACGCCCCCCCCCCCCCCAACTCAAGGCCCCCTTCCAACCTGTTTCCCTTTTTACCGCTTCTCCACAATAATTAACCCCCTCTTGTCGATTAATTAAATAGTTTGTAAGGTTTTTAGAATCTTATTACGAAAAAGAGACATGTTAATAACTTTTTGAGGGAAGATTTGGACGTAACTTCCAAGTATTCCAATATAATGTACACAGTGTGTCATGCAGGTTTTTCCTCTCACATTGCTTAAAGTACATGTAAATGCTTCAACATGTTTGACCTTGTTGTAGACAAACGCAATAAAATATTCCAATTTTTTTCCCAGATTTCATATCAGTGACTTATTCTCAACATTTTAAGCATAATTTTTTCACTGCCCTTAATTGACTGCCCTTATAGATACAAAATGGTGGCGCCCGCTACACCCGTGTACCCGTGTGCTTGTTGTTAATACGGATAACCCTTTCAGTACCGCCGTGCCATAGCGGCTCAAAACAACATTCCACTTGGTAACCAATGAGCCCGTATGGCACGGAATTTTTAGCACTCTCGGTGACCAATGAGCCTCTCTGGCACATCGACCAAATGTAAGTTATATAAATGTAAATAGCCCCCTCAATCGCCTTTTGTCCATCCCCATGGTAACAAGCTGGCCTTGTGTGCTGAAGCGTCGCAGGTTTAAAAATTTCAGCGGTATCGTTAAGCGTCCCCCACGCATTCTTCAGTAAGAGATCATTCTTACAACATGGCCGAAGAAAATGATAAAATTTTGGAAGAAATTTTCGCAGACAGTGGTTCAGAAATGTCATCTGACGAGGAATCGCCACTTGAGGACTCGGACACGTCAGAAGACAGCGAGGATACAGAGCCGAGGGCCTCGACATCAACAGCCACATTAACCTGTTCTATGAAGGGTAAGAAAACAAACAAAAAAACGAATTTCAGGTGTGGATGGCGTCAAGCCAACTGTTAGTGAGTGTTACACATGGCGACCGCCTGTTAAATTTACAGCAAACACCGGGGCTACAGAAGACTTCAGTTCGTTCTCCCCCATACAAATCCGACACAGGGTACACAATCATGTGCCTGGGAGTTGTTCACAGGATCGCAGCCCAGGTGCCCACAAGGCCAGTCCTCTGTAAGTGATCCCGAGACGAACCATCCATCCGAAATAGGGGCACCAGGCAACGTAGTATTGAACCTTTTGCAGGGCCTCGAAAATAAAGGACATTGCATCTACATGGACAATTGGTTTACTAGCCCGGCTCTGTTCTCCAAGTTGTCTGAGCTAGGATTCGGAGCTTGTGGAACTGTGCGCTATACCACCCTAGGGATACCCGACGTAGCAAACTCCAAAAAATTTCCTATGAAAAGCGGTGCAGATCCCAAATTTTTTCAGAAAGCAGGCCAACTATGCGTTATGTGGCAGGACACAAAACGTGTCACTCTCCTCTCAAACTATGGCGATTGCAGTGTCACTAGTAAAAAGATTCGGAGCCGGAAAACTTCAACAGGATTTCGTCATATCAAAAAACCGTGCATAGTCGAGGATTACAATAAATACATGGGGGGCACGGATCTGGCAGGACAATTATGCACGTACTATACTCATACCCACAAAACATTCAAATGGTGGAAACGTGTATTTATTACAATCCTAGACATATGTTTGCTCAATGCTAATGTCGTATACAACAGCATCCATACAAACAAGAGCTTGTCTACTTTGGATTTTCGGGTCAAGGTGATAGAGGCACTTATTTCAAACTTCGAGAACAACCCAGTTCACCATGCCCGTAAAGTGTCAAGTGCTTCAAACGCCCTTTCAACTCAGCACTTTCCAGGTCCGACTGTTGACGGGAAGAAACGTGACTGTGTTGTATGCAGTTCCACCTCTAATCGGAAACAAACTCGCACGATTTGTAAGCAGTGTATCAAGCCAATGTGTGTTATACCATGCTTTGAGAAATTCCACACCAAGCGATAAATTAGGTCAACAATTCAACTATTAAGTTAATTATGTTAAAAATGTGTAAAGCGGTTATACCATTATTGGAGAATTTCCACACCAAACTAATAATTTTCTAAACTTTCTGAATACTCCCTCCCCCCTCCCCCCCCCCCCCCCCCCCGCTACAATGTTGAATCCCACAATCGCATGCCTGCCAACAATCAACATTGAGGCGGGGGGAGGGGGGGGGGATGGTACTTTGAAAAAACAAGTATAGCACTTTGGCAAAATGTAATGTTAGTTCCTTCTTTACATATTGCTTCATGATAGGTGTAAATTTGATTTGAGGAGTAATTTTTGTCCAGTTCCTATTGTGCGTAATCAAAACTCTCTTCTGTTTATTGAATGTGCAATCCTAAAGGAATGTATTTAAACATTATGTTTATTTAAGGTTTCAGAAACAAATTTTACATTAATCAAAATGGCCGACTTAAGCAACTGTACCACATTGTTTGTATTTGGTTTCATTGGGTTCCTGCATCCTGAAAACCTCGCCATATTTTATGTTACGGGCCAAAACCAAATTGGTTGGCGGCCATTTACAAATGGGCAATATTTAATGTAATTTTATGTCAGTTCCTTCTTTGTCATTAAATGTAGAAATAAATAAAACTATTGATTTTACCAGTAAATTATTTATAAGTCATATTGTGCGTAATCCAAACTCTCTTGTTTATATTTAATGTCCTATCCTAGGAGCGGGTTGGGGGGGGGGGGGGTGCTTCATACAAAATTAATTAAAACTTTTATTTTTTTTGGACGATTCATAATTTGCCAACAATCTAAATGGCCGCCTTAACCAATTGATCAACATGGGTATAGTCACCAACTCCCAGTATCTGTGAGGCTCAACCAATTGTTATTTAATTTTTGGGGGGTTTGGGGGGGGGGGGAGGATGCTGTTTCAAAAGTAATTTATTAAAACCTTATGTTTATTTAAGGTTTCAAAAATATGTCTCATGCAGATTGGTATGAACAGCTACTTGACAAATGTTTAGCTTCAACATTTAAACTACTCAATTGTGTATTTAGTGGTCATAATACCATACCTCAAATATATGTTAAAGGTAATGATTTAGTCCAAGGCAATATGCCAAAGGAAACAGTAATATGTTATTGCTTGCTCAACTTTAATTATGTGAGAAGGACCTAGGCTAACCCCAATCTGCCTTGTGAGGGCGCTGTAACCTGAAACTTTGCAAAATAGTGTTGGTCTCCAGGTAGCCATGTCAAGGAAATGTCTCTGGTCACCATGGCATAAGTAGCCAATATGTGTTGGTACTGAAAGGGTTATGTAGGCTTGAAACGACGACAGTAATGTGTTGTATGGGGGCACTTTTCGTCAGTTGTTGCTGTGTTTACATTGAAAACATAATTCCTTTGGCTGTATTAACAGATAGTATAATATATAGTAATAATGTTGCTATTTGTTCCTAAAATTACAAAACAACAGAATGATTCAACGTTCCAAAGAAAGGTTTGCTGGGTTTGGTTTTTAGTGTAAGACTATATCGACGAGTATGAGACTATCACGGTAAGTCACATTCAAGAAACTCAAGAATCTTCAGTGGCTGGTTGATCAGGGGAAAAGTAGAGACAAACCATCAACAGACTATGTGAAGATGTTATAGGCGGTGGGTGGTTGATATGGCATCATGAATGTCAAGTTCCCGGTAACTGATTGCATGTGTGAAACCCTAGCCCTCGCAGCCAAAACCCTAGCCCTCAGCAAAAACCCACAGCCTACACCCAAACCCTAGCCATCGGCCAAAACCCTAGCCATCGGCACAAACCCTAGCCGTCGGCCCAAACCCTAGCATACACCCCAAACCCTATAGCCATCAGCCCAAAACCCTAGCTCTTAGTCTAAACCCTAGTTTACAGTCTTAACCTATTGTCCACAACTAACCGTATAGTATCTGGAATGGAATTTTGCAACATGCCCCGCCCACCCCCCCGCCCACCCCTTTACCCCCCCCCCCCCCCCCCCCTTAACAGCTAGGAAGATGAAACTTGGAAGAACAATAAATGTGGTAAAATGTGTTTGTTTGTTGGGAACTTTGTTATAAAGTTCACAATTTTAAACTCAATATGAATACATGGTTAGAAAAGTTGGAGGGAAAGCAAAAACGCCCCCCCAACTCAAGGCCCCCTTCCAACCTGTTTTCCTTTTTACCGCTTCTCCACAATAATTAACCCCCTCTTGTCGATTAATTAAATAGTTTGTAAGGTTTTTAGAATCTTATTACGAAAAAGAGACATGTTAATAACTTTTTGAGGGAAGATTTGGACGTAACTTCCAAGTATTCCAATATAATGTACACAGTGTGTCATGCAGGTTTTTCCTCTCACATTGCTTAAAGTACATGTAAATGCTTCAACATGTTTGACCTTGTTGTAGACAAACGCAATAAAATATTCCAATTTTTTTCCCAGATTTCATATCAGTGACTTATTCTCAACATTTTAAGCATAATTTTTTCACTGCCCTTAATTGACTGCCCTTATAGATACAAAATGGTGGCGCCCGCTACACCCGTGTACCCGTGTGCTTGTTGTTAATACGGTTATGTAGGCTTGAAACGACGACAGTAATGTGTTGTATGGGGGCACTTTTCGTCAGTTGTTGCTGTGTTTACATTGAAAACATCATTCCTTTGGCTGTATTAACAGATAGTATAATATATAGTAATAATGTTGCTATTTGTTCCTAAAATTACAAAACAACAGAATAATTCAACGTTCCAAAGAAAGGTTTGCTGGGTTTGGTTTTTAGTGTAAGACTATATCGACGAGTATGAGACTATCACGGTAAGTCACATTCAAGAAACTCAAGAATCTTCAGTGGCTGGTTGATCAGGGGAAAAGTAGAGACAAACCATCAACAGACTATGTGAAGATGACATAGGCGGTGGGTGGTTGATATGGCATCATGAATGTCAAGTTCCCGGTAACTGATTGCATGTGTGAAACCCTAGCCCTCGCAGCCAAAACCCTAGCCCTCAGCAAAAACCCACAGCCTACACCCAAACCCTAGCCATCGGCCAAAACCCTAGCCATCGGCACAAACCCTAGCCGTCGGCCCAAACCCTAGCATACACCCCAAACCCTATAGCCATCAGCCCAAAACCCTAGCTCTTAGTCTAAACCCTAGTTTACAGTCTTAACCTATTGTCCACAACTAACCGTATAGTATCTGGAATGGAATTTTGCAACATGCCCCGCCCACCCCCCGCCCACCCCTTTACCCCCCCCCCCCCCCTTAACAGCTAGAAAGATGAAACTTGGAAGAACAATAAATGTGGTAAAATGTGTTTGTTTGTTGGGAACTTTGTTATAAAGTTCACAATTTTAAACTCAATATGAATACATGGTTAGAAAAGTTGGAGGGAAAGCAAAAACGCCCCCCCCCCCCAACTCAAGGCCCCCTTCCAACCTGTTTCCCTTTTTACCGCTTCTCCACAATAATTAACCCCCTCTTGTCGATTAATTAAATAGTTTGTAAGGTTTTTAGAATCTTATTACGAAAAAGAGACATGTTAATAACTTTTTGAGGGAAGATTTGGACGTAACTTCCAAGTATTCCAATATAATGTACACAGTGTGTCATGCAGGTTTTTCCTCTCACATTGCTTAAAGTACATGTAAATGCTTCAACATGTTTGACCTTGTTGTAGACAAACGCAATAAAATATTCCAATTTTTTTCCCAGATTTCATATCAGTGACTTATTCTCAACATTTTAAGCATAATTTTTTCACTGCCCTTAATTGACTGCCCTTATAGATACAAAATGGTGGCGCCCGCTACACCCGTGTACCCGTGTGCTTGTTGTTAATACGGTTATGTAGGCTTGAAACGACGACACTAATGTGTTGTATGGGGGCACTTTTCGTCAGTTGTTGCTGTGTTTACATTGAAAACATCATTCCTTTGGCTGTATTAACAGATAGTATAATATATAGTAATAATGTTGCTATTTGTTCCTAAAATTACAAAACAACAGAATGATTCAACGTTCCAAAGAAAGGTTTGCTGGGTTTGGTTTTTAGTGTAAGACTATATCGACGAGTATGAGACTATCACGGTAAGTCACATTCAAGAAACTCAAGAATCTTCAGTGGCTGGTTGATCAGGGGAAAAGTAGAGACAAACCATCAACAGACTATGTGAAGATGTTATAGGCGGTGGGTGGTTGATATGGCATCATGAATGTCAAGTTCCCGGTAACTGATTGCATGTGTGAAACCCTAGCCCTCGCAGCCAAAACCCTAGCCCTCAGCAAAAACCCACAGCCTACACCCAAACCCTAGCCATCGGCCAAAACCCTAGCCATCGGCACAAACCCTAGCCGTCGGCCCAAACCCTAGCATACACCCCAAACCCTATAGCCATCAGCCCAAAACCCTAGCTCTTAGTCTAAACCCTAGTTTACAGTCTTAACCTATTGTCCACAACTAACCGTATAGTATCTGGAATGGAATTTTGCAACATGCCCCGCCCACCCCCCCCGCCCACCCCTTTACCCCCCCCCCCCCCCCTTAACAGCTAGGAAGATGAAACTTGGAAGAACAATAAATGTGGTAAAATGTGTTTGTTTGTTGGGAACTTTGTTATAAAGTTCACAATTTTAAACTCAATATGAATACATGGTTAGAAAAGTTGGAGGGAAAGCAAAAACGCCCCCCCAACTCAAGGCCCCCTTCCAACCTGTTTTCCTTTTTACCGCTTCTCCACAATAATTAACCCCCTCTTGTCGATTAATTAAATAGTTTGTAAGGTTTTTAGAATCTTATTACGAAAAAGAGACATGTTAATAACTTTTTGAGGGAAGATTTGGACGTAACTTCCAAGTATTCCAATATAATGTACACAGTGTGTCATGCAGGTTTTTCCTCTCACATTGCTTAAAGTACATGTAAATGCTTCAACATGTTTGACCTTGTTGTAGACAAACGCAATAAAATATTCCAATTTTTTTCCCAGATTTCATATCAGTGACTTATTCTCAACATTTTAAGCATAATTTTTTCACTGCCCTTAATTGACTGCCCTTATAGATACAAAATGGTGGCGCCCGCTACACCCGTGTACCCGTGTGCTTGTTGTTAATACGGTTATGTAGGCTTGAAACGACGACAGTAATGTGTTGTATGGGGGCACTTTTCGTCAGTTGTTGCTGTGTTTACATTGAAAACATCATTCCTTTGGCTGTATTAACAGATAGTATAATATATAGTAATAATGTTGCTATTTGTTCCTAAAATTACAAAACAACAGAATAATTCAACGTTCCAAAGAAAGGTTTGCTGGGTTTGGTTTTTAGTGTAAGACTATATCGACGAGTATGAGACTATCACGGTAAGTCACATTCAAGAAACTCAAGAATCTTCAGTGGCTGGTTGATCAGGGGAAAAGTAGAGACAAACCATCAACAGACTATGTGAAGATGACATAGGCGGTGGGTGGTTGATATGGCATCATGAATGTCAAGTTCCCGGTAACTGATTGCATGTGTGAAACCCTAGCCCTCGCAGCCAAAACCCTAGCCCTCAGCAAAAACCCACAGCCTACACCCAAACCCTAGCCATCGGCCAAAACCCTAGCCATCGGCACAAACCCTAGCCGTCGGCCCAAACCCTAGCATACACCCCAAACCCTATAGCCATCAGCCCAAAACCCTAGCTCTTAGTCTAAACCCTAGTTTACAGTCTTAACCTATTGTCCACAACTAACCGTATAGTATCTGGAATGGAATTTTGCAACATGCCCCGCCCACCCCCCGCCCACCCCTTTACCCCCCCCCCCCCCCTTAACAGCTAGAAAGATGAAACTTGGAAGAACAATAAATGTGGTAAAATGTGTTTGTTTGTTGGGAACTTTGTTATAAAGTTCACAATTTTAAACTCAATATGAATACATGGTTAGAAAAGTTGGAGGGAAAGCAAAAACGCCCCCCCCCCCCCAACTCAAGGCCCCCTTCCAACCTGTTTCCCTTTTTACCGCTTCTCCACAATAATTAACCCCCTCTTGTCGATTAATTAAATAGTTTGTAAGGTTTTTAGAATCTTATTACGAAAAAGAGACATGTTAATAACTTTTTGAGGGAAGATTTGGACGTAACTTCCAAGTATTCCAATATAATGTACACAGTGTGTCATGCAGGTTTTTCCTCTCACATTGCTTAAAGTACATGTAAATGCTTCAACATGTTTGACCTTGTTGTAGACAAACGCAATAAAATATTCCAATTTTTTTCCCAGATTTCATATCAGTGACTTATTCTCAACATTTTAAGCATAATTTTTTCACTGCCCTTAATTGACTGCCCTTATAGATACAAAATGGTGGCGCCCGCTACACCCGTGTACCCGTGTGCTTGTTGTTAATACGGTTATGTAGGCTTGAAACGACGACACTAATGTGTTGTATGGGGGCACTTTTCGTCAGTTGTTGCTGTGTTTACATTGAAAACATCATTCCTTTGGCTGTATTAACAGATAGTATAATATATAGTAATAATGTTGCTATTTGTTCCTAAAATTACAAAACAACAGAATGATTCAACGTTCCAAAGAAAGGTTTGCTGGGTTTGGTTTTTAGTGTAAGACTATATCGACGAGTATGAGACTATCACGGTAAGTCACATTCAAGAAACTCAAGAATCTTCAGTGGCTGGTTGATCAGGGGAAAAGTAGAGACAAACCATCAACAGACTATGTGAAGATGTTATAGGCGGTGGGTGGTTGATATGGCATCATGAATGTCAAGTTCCCGGTAACTGATTGCATGTGTGAAACCCTAGCCCTCGCAGCCAAAACCCTAGCCCTCAGCAAAAACCCACAGCCTACACCCAAACCCTAGCCATCGGCCAAAACCCTAGCCATCGGCACAAACCCTAGCCGTCGGCCCAAACCCTAGCATACACCCCAAACCCTATAGCCATCAGCCCAAAACCCTAGCTCTTAGTCTAAACCCTAGTTTACAGTCTTAACCTATTGTCCACAACTAACCGTATAGTATCTGGAATGGAATTTTGCAACATGCCCCGCCCACCCCCCCCGCCCACCCCTTTACCCCCCCCCCCCCCTTAACAGCTAGGAAGATGAAACTTGGAAGAACAATAAATGTGGTAAAATGTGTTTGTTTGTTGGGAACTTTGTTATAAAGTTCACAATTTTAAACTCAATATGAATACATGGTTAGAAAAGTTGGAGGGAAAGCAAAAACGCCCCCCCAACTCAAGGCCCCCTTCCAACCTGTTTTCCTTTTTACCGCTTCTCCACAATAATTAACCCCCTCTTGTCGATTAATTAAATAGTTTGTAAGGTTTTTAGAATCTTATTACGAAAAAGAGACATGTTAATAACTTTTTGAGGGAAGATTTGGACGTAACTTCCAAGTATTCCAATATAATGTACACAGTGTGTCATGCAGGTTTTTCCTCTCACATTGCTTAAAGTACATGTAAATGCTTCAACATGTTTGACCTTGTTGTAGACAAACGCAATAAAATATTCCAATTTTTTTCCCAGATTTCATATCAGTGACTTATTCTCAACATTTTAAGCATAATTTTTTCACTGCCCTTAATTGACTGCCCTTATAGATACAAAATGGTGGCGCCCGCTACACCCGTGTACCCGTGTGCTTGTTGTTAATACGGTTATGTAGGCTTGAAACGACGACAGTAATGTGTTGTATGGGGGCACTTTTCGTCAGTTGTTGCTGTGTTTACATTGAAAACATCATTCCTTTGGCTGTATTAACAGATAGTATAATATATAGTAATAATGTTGCTATTTGTTCCTAAAATTACAAAACAACAGAATAATTCAACGTTCCAAAGAAAGGTTTGCTGGGTTTGGTTTTTAGTGTAAGACTATATCGACGAGTATGAGACTATCACGGTAAGTCACATTCAAGAAACTCAAGAATCTTCAGTGGCTGGTTGATCAGGGGAAAAGTAGAGACAAACCATCAACAGACTATGTGAAGATGACATAGGCGGTGGGTGGTTGATATGGCATCATGAATGTCAAGTTCCCGGTAACTGATTGCATGTGTGAAACCCTAGCCCTCGCAGCCAAAACCCTAGCCCTCAGCAAAAACCCACAGCCTACACCCAAACCCTAGCCATCGGCCAAAACCCTAGCCATCGGCACAAACCCTAGCCGTCGGCCCAAACCCTAGCATACACCCCAAACCCTATAGCCATCAGCCCAAAACCCTAGCTCTTAGTCTAAACCCTAGTTTACAGTCTTAACCTATTGTCCACAACTAACCGTATAGTATCTGGAATGGAATTTTGCAACATGCCCCGCCCACCCCCCGCCCACCCCTTTACCCCCCCCCCTCCCCCCTTAACAGCTAGAAAGATGAAACTTGGAAGAACAATAAATGTGGTAAAATGTGTTTGTTTGTTGGGAACTTTGTTATAAAGTTCACAATTTTAAACTCAATATGAATACATGGTTAGAAAAGTTGGAGGGAAAGCAAAAACGCCCCCCCCCCCCCCAACTCAAGGCCCCCTTCCAACCTGTTTCTCTTTTTACCGCTTCTCCACAATAATTAACCCCCTCTTGTCGATTAATTAAATAGTTTGTAAGGTTTTTAGAATCTTATTACGAAAAAGAGACATGTTAATAACTTTTTGAGGGAAGATTTGGACGTAACTTCCAAGTATTCCAATATAATGTACACAGTGTGTCATGCAGGTTTTTCCTCTCACATTGCTTAAAGTACATGTAAATGCTTCAACATGTTTGACCTTGTTGTAGACAAACGCAAAAAAATATTCCAATTTTTTTCCCAGATTTCATATCAGTGACTTATTCTCAACATTTTAAGCATAATTTTTTCACTGCCCTTAATTGACTGCCCTTATAGATACAAAATGGTGGCGCCCGCTACACCCGTGTACCCGTGTGCTTGTTGTTAATACGGTTATGTAGGCTTGAAACGACGACAGTAATGTGTTGTATGGGGGCACTTTTCGTCAGTTGTTGCTGTGTTTACATTGAAAACATCATTCCTTTGGCTGTATTAACAGATAGTATAATATATAGTAATAATGTTGCTATTTGTTCCTAAAATTACAAAACAACAGAATAATTCAACGTTCCAAAGAAAGGTTTGCTGGGTTTGGTTTTTAGTGTAAGACTATATCGACGAGTATGAGACTATCACGGTAAGTCACATTCAAGAAACTCAAGAATCTTCAGTGGCTGGTTGATCAGGGGAAAAGTAGAGACAAACCATCAACAGACTATGTGAAGATGACATAGGCGGTGGGTGGTTGATATGGCATCATGAATGTCAAGTTCCCGGTAACTGATTGCATGTGTGAAACCCTAGCCCTCGCAGCCAAAACTCTAGCCCTCAGCAAAAACCCACAGCCTACACCCAAACCCTAGCCATCGGCCAAAACCCTAGCCATCGGCACAAACCCTAGCCGTCGGCCCAAACCCTAGCATACACCCCAAACCCTATAGCCATCAGCCCAAAACCCTAGCTCTTAGTCTAAACCCTAGTTTACAGTCTTAACCTATTGTCCACAACTAACCGTATAGTATCTGGAATGGAATTTTGCAACATGCCCCGCCCACCCCCCGCCCACCCCCGCCCACCCCTTTACCCCCCCCCCCCCCCCCCTTAACAGCTAGGAAGATGAAACTTGGAAGAACAATAAATGTGGTAAAATGTGTTTGTTTGTTGGGAACTTTGTTATAAAGTTCACAATTTTAAACTCAATATGAATACATGGTTAGAAAAGTTGGAGGGAAAGCAAAAACGCCCCCCCAACTCAAGGCCCCCTTCCAACCTGTTTCCCTTTTTACCGCTTCTCCACAATAATTAACCCCCTCTTGTCGATTAATTAAATAGTTTGTAAGGTTTTTAGAATCTTATTACGAAAAAGAGACATGTTAATAACTTTTTGTGGGAAGATTTGGACGTAACTTCCAAGTATTCCAATATAATGTACACAGTGTGTCATGCAGGTTTTTCCTCTCACATTGCTTAAAGTACATGTAAATGCTTCAACATGTTTGACCTTGTTGTAGACAAACGCAATAAAATATTCCCATTTTTTTTCCAGATTTCATATCAGTGACTTATTCTCAACATTTTAAGCATAATTTTTTCACTGCCCTTAATTGACTGCCCTTATAGATACAAAATGGTGGCGCCCGCTACACCCGTGTACCCGTGTGCTTGTTGTTAATACGGTTATGTAGGCTTGAAACGACGACAGTAATGTGTTGTATGGGGGCACTTTTCGTCAGTTGTTGCTGTGTTTACATTGAAAACATCATTCCTTTGGCTGTATTAACAGATAGTATAATATATAGTAATAATGTTGCTCTTTGTTCCTAAAATTACAAAACAACAGAATAATTCAACGTTCCAAAGAAAGGTTTGCTGGGTTTGGTTTTTAGTGTAAGACTATATCGACGAGTATGAGACTATCACGGTAAGTCACATTCAAGAAACTCAAGAATCTTCAGTGGCTGGTTGATCAGGGGAAAAGTAGAGACAAACCATCAACAGACTATATGTGAAGATGACATAGGCGGTGGGTGGTTGATATGGCATCATGAATGTCAAGTTCCCGGGAACTGATTGCATGTGTGAAACCCTAGCCCTCGCAGCCAAAACCCTAGCCCTCAGCAAAAACCCACAGCCTACACCCAAACCCTAGCCATCGGCCAAAACCCTAGCCATCGGCACAAACCCTAGCCGTCGGCCCAAACCCTAGCATACACCCCAAACCCTATAGCCATCAGCCCAAAACCCTAGCTCTTAGTCTAAACCCTAGTTTACAGTCTTAACCTATTGTCCACAACTAACCGTATAGTATCTGGAATGGTATTTTGCAACATGCCCCGCCCACCCCCCGCCCACCCATTTACCCCCCCCCCCCCCCTTAACAGCTAGGAAGATGAAACTTGGAAGAACAATAAATGTGGTAAAATGTGTTTGTTTGTTGGGAACTTTGTTATAAAGTTCACAATTTTAAACTCAATATGAATACATGGTTAGAAAAGTTGGAGGAAAAAAAAACGCCCCCCCCCCCAACTCAAGGCCCCCTTCCAACCTGTTTCCCGTTTTACCGCTTCTCCACAATAATTAACCCCCTCTTGTCGATTAATTAAATAGTTTGTAAGGTTTTTAGAATCTTATTACGAAAAAGAGACATGTTAATAACTTTTTGAGGGAAGATTTGGACGTAACTTCCAAGTATTCCAATATAATGTACATAGTGTGTCATGCAGGTTTTTCCTCTCACATTGCTTAAAGTACATGTAAATGCTTCAACATGTTTGACCTTGTTGTAGACAAACGCAATAAAATATTCCAATTTTTTTTCCAGATTTCATATCAGTGACTTATTCTCAACATTTTAAGCATAATTTTTTCACCATAAAGAATAATTGACTGCCCTTATAGGGTGCACTACTCTAAAAATTCATGCGCCAAGCTACTTATCATTATTTGTAAACCCACAACTTATTTTTAATTATAACGTTTTGGTGGTCATGCAACTAATAGAGTGTGTAATTATAAGAACTTATCACAACCTGGGGGTTCTGGGTTTCAAGTTTTGAGGAGATTTGATAAATTTGGGCTTTAAAGTTGGTCCTATTTAGCTTGGGAATTGGAGGAGTGCCTCATGAAAACTGGCGGCAAGTCGGTTTGGGGAAAAACACGTTTTCGGGGGTGTTTTTTCTGGGGTAATTAGCAAAAATTCCAAACGGCTGACCTGCCAAAAATTGAAAAGAAATCTTAGTGGTCTGAAAATATATTTGATTGGTTTTCAAGAGGCTGAGAGACTTTTACCTATTTTTTGAGAATTTTTGAATATTTAGCATTTATCATTGTTTGCTATGGGAGTCTATTTAAAGGGGTGAAACCTATAGTCATGTTTACAGCGCCCTCTGCTGCTGGAACTATAAATAAAAGCATGATCTATACTACTAGCAGCAAGTTCGGGGGTGCGTTCAAATTGCACAAAGAAATCGCGACCGTTCGCGCAACCGTTTGTGGTCGTTGGGACGATTGGTTGCGCACTTCTTGATGTCAATATATGGCGGCGCTCTGTAATGAAAATGGTGACACCGTATGAATGTTATTTTTGGTAACTTGGCTTTTGCTGTATTGTAGGTAAATTGTAGTCCTCGTTTTTACATCACGACTTCAACTAATTCAGTTGTTATTTCAACTCCACCTGACTGCGTTACCAACCACTGAAAACACAAACTGACCAGTCCAGGGGCAGATTTCACAAAGAGCTAAGATTGATCGTAAGTGCAAATCAATCGTAGTTGCTTAGCAAACAGTGATGTCACAATACAAATCACTATGGTAATACTGACAACTCATCTTAAAATGAATCTTAGTGCTTTGTGAAATCGACCCCTGGTAGCAGCCGCATGTTATGCATGCATTGTCACACCATTACAATAATAGAGCTGTAGTCATAAAAGCTTGCTGCGGAAGAAGCTCGAGATCCCAAGATAGATTTATCAACCGAAGATTTGTACTAATTTCCAATTACAATACACACAAAAATAAAGTTGTCGTGTTTATTTCAGGTTTTTTGTTTTGCTTATTTTGTAGTTAAAATTGATATTTGTTTAATTACTACGTAAACAATAGTTGTCGTAAGAATAACTATAAATGAGTAAACTTGTGGATACAACCATTTATTAAATCTCTAGTTGTCGTGTCATTGTTGCAGTTGCTTTTTTTTGCTTATAGTCAATCACAAAATAATGTGCTGCAATTCGAAGAGGTGTGTTTTTGCCAGCCTGCAACAAAATGGGTAGCCTTTTATAATTATGCTGAGTGCACACACTCCGAAAATTCTCTTCATGCAACAATTGAGGAGGCCAGCTTACTCAAAAATTTAATGGGGATCATTTTTCCTGAACTTGGAAACTATGACTATGGCTAAAGGGATAAGGAACGCTTTAACAGGGTGCTCCTTTAGACCGGGGGATATCCCCGCCGTGATCACCTCTGAAGTTTAGTGAAGTGCTTCACAAGCGGGGGCATGCTGTTAAAGTCGGTGTCCAATGGTATCATACTCATAGGGATCTCTATCCCCCGTTGACGGAGTTTCTGTACCAGGGATGTTAGGAGTTTGATTAAAAAGAGGGCGCTATCAGAAGAAGTTTGTTACGCGGATCGCCGTATGGGGGAGGACAAAGGGGGAGGGCAACAGATTATTCTGTCACTCGTCTTATTAGTGTACACCTATTCCAACTTTTACATCCAGTACACGTGTCATTTTAATTTTTATTCTTACTATACTATTGTCATTTTTAAAACTATAGGACTATTCTATTCGGTTTTCGGCATTTAGACCTACCTATGGAGGAAGGATATGGGCCTATAATAATAATTATTATAGGCCCATTAGTGTGACGATCCGACGCGTCCGACAGAGACATAACGTCTACAGAGGGCGCTCTCACTCATGGTTCAACATTTTTTTGCAGTGAAAACCATGCAGAGTGCTGCGTCAGTTGTCTGTTAGGAAGGCACTAAAAATTAACGCTTCCAGCGGTTCGGTGCCTTTCGGCCTGTCGGGTGCCTTTCGGATGCGACGGGTGCACGCACACGCACACCCTAGCTAGGCCGTTGGCTGTGTGTGTGGGCATGGGATGGATGGCCTTGCATATTATTATATGCCAATTTGGATGAACTGTGTACTGTGCCGTTAGAAGCATGGGCTCCATGGTAGGGTTGCCTGTGCCTAGAGCGGGGCAGCGCGGTTATGGACGGTAGAGGGGGGAGGGAGGGGAAAGTGAATCAATCGAGTACGACAATATTGTCTGTTTTGTGATGTGCTATTCATGTTTGGCAGATCTTTCGTTGGTAGTGGATTATACAGAGGGTCTTCCTAAATTGAAAATAGGCCTAACTCATATTCACACCTCTGAATTTTCAGTTAATACTAACCTCTGTGACCTGGTTATTAAAAAATCCCATGATTAAATACAAGTGCTGTTCCCCATATCATGGAGGTAGGATCCCTCCATGCCCATATCAAGCAACAGGTTCCAGACGAATAGTACATGAAGCAAACTAACCTCTACTGTGACCTGGTTATTAAAAAATCCCATGATTAAATACAAGTGCTGTTCCCCATATCAAGCAACAGGTCTCAGACGTTAGTACATGAAGCAAACTAACCTCTGTGACCTGGTTATTAAAAAATCTCATGACTAAATACAAGTGCTGTTTTATATCCATCCTCATATCAAGGAACAGGTCACAGAGGTTAGTTTGCTGTCATGTACTAACGTGTGAGACCTCAGTGTTCCTTTGATATGAGTACGGGAAATAGAGATAGTAAAAACAGCATTTGTATTTATTCGTGGGATTTTTTAATAACAAAAGACCAGGGCACACTCAGAGGTTAGTTTGCTTCATGTACTAACGTCTGAGACCTGTTCCTTAGTAATATGAGGATGGAGAAAGAGATTTAAAAACAGCACTTGTATTTAATCATGAGTGGGATTTTAAAAATAAAACCAGGTCACAGAGGTTAGTTTGCTTCATGTACTAACGTCTGAGACCTGTTGCTTGATATGGATTATGGGGAACAGCACAATTGTTTATGGGATTTTTTAATAACCAGTTCACAGAGGTTAGTTTGCTTCATGTACTAACGTCTGAGACCTGTTGCTTGATGGGGAACAGCACTTGTATTTAATCATGGGATTTTTTAATAACCAGGTCACAGCTAGAGGTTAGTAACTGAAAATTCAGAGGTGTGAATATGAGTTAGGCCTATTTTCAATTTAGGAAGACCCTCTGTATAATCCACTACCAACAAAAGATCTGCCAAAAATGAATAGCACATCACAACATACAATATTGTCGTCCTCGATTGATTCCGTCACTTTCCCCTCCCTCCCCCCTCTACCGTCCATAACCGCGCTGCCCCGCTCTAGGCAGGCAACCCTACCATGGAGCCCATGCTTCTAGCGGCACACACAGTTCATCCAAATTGGCATATATTATGCAAGGCCATCCATCCCATGCGCACACACACAGCCAACGTCCTAGCTAGCGTGTGCGTGTGCGTGCACCCGTCGCATCCGAAAGGCACCCGACAGGCCGAAAGGCACCGAACCGCTGGAAGCGTTAGTTTTTAGTGCCTTCCCAGTTGTTATGGTAGCAATTTTATCCATCCTTCCTCGAGATCGTCTTGTGTTTTATAAGGTAAGGGTGTAAGTCATATACTCTTTTCTAGAAATTTATGAAAATTGTTGTACAACAGAAATCGTCTCTTAACGAAATACAAATAGGCCTACGTCGGACTTGACAGGTTTGCGAATCAATTAACTATACCACAACTGGTTAATCTGTATCGTAGGACGCCCTGTATTCAGGGCGTCCCTGAAATCGAGGCAAATATTTTACCTCTCTGTGCGCGATGTAAACAGTCCCTAGATACAATTTTTGTGGTTTGACTTGCCAAGCAAAGAGTCTCCTCTCATTTGACAAAAACTTAGAAACATGTAAGACTCCACTGGTTAGTTGCACTTGTAAATGCAAAAAGTTGTGGTATTTTAGGCATTTCTACAAGGTACAAAAATACTGTCGATGTCGGGGCCATAAAAAAAATTTCCCCCACCGAAAAAGTTTCATCAAACACTTTTTCAATTCACAATTCACGATGATCAAATCATGTGACTGAACATTCTGCTGAGCATTCTGGAGGAAAAAATACAGAGGCTTAAAGAAGCCACGTGCCTTATATCATTTTCTAATAGTCTGGATAATTTTTTTTGTGTAACACTATCATTTTTGTTATTTTTATTAAAATTTAAACATCAGCTTTGTGATTCGATTATCACTGTTTATTTATATGCTTTATTATAAATGTTAAGAAACATAAAAAGACACAAAACTAAATAAAAATAAGATTTGAAAGTCAAGAATTATTTACCTTTTTTTTTTTTTTTTTTTTTTTTTTTAGTTTTTGAAAAATACCATGGTTATTTTTAAAACTAAATAAAAAATATGTTGAATAAAATGAAGAAAACTGCTGGCTATAGAGTCATACACAAAGTCTCACAGAACACTTGTAGTCACTGCAGATGTTTCTTCCACGTATGGCTTCACCCGGACACCATACTTTCTTGTTTGCATCGAAAACAGGTCAAACTCAAAACAAATGGGACGCTATTGAAGTCATCGAAGATCGGTGCGTGGTGTGAAAGTTTCAATGTCCATCACGTTTTAATATATGTTTGCATATTTCTTATAAACAAAGGAAGGTAATTAGGGCATCAGTTGATTATGGAATATTTTTATTTTTTTTCAATTCAAAGAAAAAGGCATACTACATCGAAAACTGGACAGGGGAGGATATAATTTTCTAATAGTCTGGAGAATTTGTTTTTGTAACACTCATATCATTATTGTTATTAATATTAAAATTTGAACATCGGCTTTGTGATTCGATTATCACTGTTTATTTATATGCTTTATTATAAATGTTAAGAAACATAAAAAGACACAAAACTAAATAAAAATAAGATTTGAAAGCCAAGAAAATTTACTCTTTTTTTTTTCTTTTTTTTTAAAATAAGTTTTTGCAAATTACCATGGTAATTTTTAAAATTAAATAAAAAATATGTTGAATAAAATGAAGACAACTGCTGGCTATAGAGTCATACACAAAGTCTCACAGAACACTTGTAGTCACTGCAGATGTTTCTTCTACGTATGGCTTCACCCGGACACCATACTTTCTTGTTTGCATCGAAAACAGGTCAAACTCAAAACAAATGGGACGCTATTGTCATTGAAGTCATCGAAGATCGGTGCATGGTGTGTGCGCATGGGATGGATGGCCTTGCATATTATTATATGCCAATTTGGATGAACTGTGTACTGTGCCGTTAGAAGCATGGGCTCCATGGTAGGGTTGCCTGTGCCTAGAGCGGGGCAGCGCGGTTATGGACGGTAGAGGGGGGAGGGAGGGGAAAGTGAATCAATCGAGTACGACAATATTGTCTGTTTTGTGATATGTGCTATTCATGTTTGGCAGATCTTTCGTTGGTAGTGGATTATACAGAGGGTCTTCCTAAATTGAAAATAGGCCTAACTCATATTCACACCTCTGAATTTTCAGTTAATACTAACCTCTGTGACCTGGTTATTAAAAAATCCCATGATTAAATACAAGTGCTGTTCCCCATATCATGGAGGTAGGATCCCTCCATGCCCATATCAAGCAACAGGTTCCAGACGTTAGTACATGAAGCAAACTAACCTCTGTGACCTGGTTATTAAAAAATCCCATGATTAAATACAAGTGCTGTTCCCCATATCAAGCAACAGGTTCCAGACCGTCGCAAACTAACCTCTGTGACCTGGTTATTAAGCCCATGATTAAATACAAGTGCTGTTCCCCAAGTTTCAATGTGTGAAAGTTTCAATGTCCATCACGTTTTAATATATGTTTTCATACTTCTTATAAACAAAGGAAGGTAATTAGGGCATCAGTTGATTATGGAATAATTTTTTTTTTTTTTCAATTCAAAGAAAAAGGCATACTACATCGAAAACCGGACAGGGGAGGATACGTTGCAGAAACCAAAATTGGCATAAACGCAAAGGGAGAGGGAGGGGTGTACGTGCTGGGTGTTTAGTGGGAGAGAGGACTGCGGCTAAGGTGTTCGAACAGCTGTAACGAGACCATTGTTGGTCTTTTTAAAGCTGTTCCTAACCCTTTACCAGTTGTGGTATGTTAAATGCGAATTTCATAACAAATTTAAACATGATTTTTTAATATTTACTGGTAATGCCAACTTGAAATAGTTAAGGCAAACTAAAAAATTTGCCCATTTCGTTGAAGGTTTAAAAAACCCAACTGTTAGGCCAAACAAAAAAGTGTTCTGTTTCCGTCACAGTCTCTCGGATCACCAGTTGTTTTGGAAAACGCAGTGGCAGTGCAGGAATATGAAGGACTCAAAATTGGCTAGCTGTCACTGCTCTTCAACTTACATGAGGTACGCAGGCGATTTTTCTGGTTAATATGGAGGTATGATTGCGATTGTGTCAGATATATTTCAAAAAAAGATAATTTTCGGCTAAAAGGATGCCCCAAATCGTCCGCTTGCGACTTTTGCCAAGTCCACTCTCGTTCATCTGTCGAGCACAATCAACAGATTTGAACAACGAATTGGACAAACTCTTGCACAATCTGTAGTTTGCGCCATGCAGAATCGGCAGCTCCATTTGCCTATCGAGCAGATTGCGCTCTGTAAGTTTGGCAGCTGAAGCTGCTGATTCGGCAAACTGCGCACATTCTGTAGATTGTGCAAACTTGTAGAATGCTCAACACGTGCGCACTGTACTTTGATTGAATTGTGTGTATTTTTTGCTGGGTACTTCAGGAAACACGACGCGATCGACGACCGTGGATCACAAAATCATGAGACTCAAATCACGGAGATAGCAGTAAAATTGTCTTGTGTTCTGGTTTTTTAGTTAAATTTTGTTAAAAACATTGTAATTTGGTCAAAGTCTGACATTTTGTCCATGGTTCCTTCCTTTTACTTTGTTATATCATGGAGGAAGAAAATAGGAGTCACATCGCCCGGCCTCTTATCTCATAACCAATTATCACTTCGAAATGGCCCATTGGAAATACGTTACGGCCGCGCGCTGCGCGCCCCAGTTTTACGAGCGCGATTAACCCTTTGTGTACAATGTCTTTTGCCGCTCGGCCTGCTTCAGCAGGCCTACATAATTGGAGGGAAGAAATCTCTAAACAAACGAATAAACACATAACGCATGCGCACTACTACTAGCAGGCTTTTTACATTGCACAGTTCATTGTTTTCAACAGCAATTTTTCCACCGAGTATTTTGATGTTTTGATTGTCGAATTTGGCCAATCCGAAGCTGACTTACGGTAAATATAACATTCAGATGTTACAATAAAGGGTCTTTTTAGCAACTTATTTTGAGGATATTTCTGATTATCTCCGGAAGCCAACCAATTGACAAATTCAAAGACGTGTTGTTTAGCTTTTATAATTACAATCCTCCTAAAATGTGCGATGCTGTGCACTGAAAATATTTCAGTGTTAGATTCGTAGGCCGAGTTGGATCGGGAGCCAGTCTTCCGTGTATACATGTAGTGCAGTAGGGAATTTACATGTACTGTGATCCGTGGACAACGTGTTGCCATGTGCGCAATGCGCATGTGCAAAGAAATTCTGGCTCGATAATCGGATTAGTGCGCGTGTGCGCGCCTGCTGTTTTTACGCCCGCGGCAAAAGACATTGAACCTTTGATGTGCCTTCGTTGTGACTCCTTCTATTTTCTTCCTCCATGGTTATATATATATATTATTTTATATTTTTATATATTTTTTAATTTCAAGCCGAATAAAAAGTTTTGGGTCGCGCAGGTAACCAGAAACAGAACACTGTTTTTTGTTTGCCGTAATGAATCAATCCTAATAAAGTGCTGTACTACGTCGTATGTGTAAAGACTTTAGTGTAGAGTGTAGATTCGTACGACTTGACACCGCATACAGCAGCAAAATGTTGTTACACACCTCATCTTTCAAAATGTATTCTTAAATAAAAGGGACGAGAATAGTTAGTATAGGCTTGACTTAGTCGAGGAGCATAAGAAGTCAGTTAATATTATTTAGTTGCAACAATCGATTGTAGAACCTAGATTGATAGAGGATTGATTTGAAGGTTACCATTATCACAACAAGGATTACCATTATTGGCGGTTGTGCAGTATTTGCCCTACTCCTAGTCCTAGAACTATGAGATTCGATTCGCAATCGTCTCCACGAACGCGGAACGAACGTACCCTACATATAAGTAAACAGACTCTAAAGCGTGCAAAAGCATGTTAAGTGTGCTTAACTCACTTGAATCATTTTAGAAATTGCTGAATACCCACTTGTTTTGTTAATCAGTGATTTTTTTATGTTTTGGTCATCTTTGATTTTGATTTTTGATATGTGTTTGACACATCCAAGGGCTTTGCTACCTCTGGAAAAGGCGACTTATTAAATGCCAACTTATTATTTGTTATTATTACTGGGATACTACATGTAAGCATGCAGCTGTTTACTGAATACATTTACATTTCTTTGATCTTGATTTACGTTAACTAATAATGATTAATACAATATTTTTGTCAGAGTTTGAAGTAAAAGAGGCTGAGCGTCTTTCATGATGGACCCAATGTACATGGCTTGCAGCTTGTTCCGTAGGAGGAAGTTTGATGACTGTGTTAATATATGCACACAACTTCTAGAGAAGAACCCTTATGATCAAGTAAGTGTGAATTTTACAGTGTCACTATAGTATAGATGACAGGTCTTGTACGTCAGTACTTAGACCGGACCAGAAATATTTTTACCATCGTTGGGTCATAGATTGGTTTAGTCCACAAAATGCTGATGTATTGGTAAAATTTTCAATGAAGATACAATAAAAGTCACATGTGAAAGTTTCAGCTGATTACAGTGTCTACTTGTTGAGAAAACAGCAAAAAAGAGTTGCAGTATTTTCACAAGAACAATGAATCCATCCACCTTTAAGCGAGGTGACAGCGGGTACCAACCGCATCTGTGGCCGCAGCATTCATGAACAGAGACCAACCCTCAGAAATCTGAGAAACGATTCATGAATGAATCGTTTCTCAGATTCAAATGTTTTTATTGATTTGAACAAGGGGCATTTCTAAATAATTTCACAGGATGCTTACTACCATTACCATCTTTGAGACAAGTAACCTTACAGACAGAAATTACACATTCTTTTTTCAGGGTCATTACCAAAGTTTGACCCTACCTTAAAAGTAGTTACTTCTTTATGCTGACATTTAAGTGGTGTGGAATTGAAAATCTTGCATTGTAATACATTTCAGTAAATCTTCAAAACTATGTGTTTGGAAAAACACTTGACTATCTATAGGTTTTGAGCATGAATTGGGATAGTTTATAAAGCCAAAGTTACATAAACAATTCTGCAACTTTCAAATACTCATATCATGCAGGAATGTACAATGTTTTTTACACTAACTTAAGAAAACATTTGTTTATTGATTATTCAAGGCAGCATGGTCACTTAAGATGAGGACGCTAACTGAGCAGGTCTATGTGGATGAGATTGATGTCGATGAAGAAGGCATTGCTGAAATGCTGATGGATGATAATACCATCGCTCAAATCTCACGTAAGGAGACAAATTATTCTGAAATACCACAGACAGTTTAAGCAATCCTATTGGTAAAAAGGTGTGCACAGGATCATGTTTACCTGGGCCCAATTTCATGGCTGTGCTTACCAAAAGCAAAGAATCGCAGTTACGGAAGCAGGGAATTCTGAGCTTACGTCAAGCGTATTTCACGGGTTAGCAGGGAATTTATTCTTATGGGCATGTGCAGTCCACGTTACTAGGCATTCTTCGCTTACACTGCTAGTGCAGAAATTCGGTGCTTGCCCTGTAGGCAGAGAATGGTGATCGTAAGCGCAGAATTTGGCGGTAAGCAGAGGCATGAAATTGGGCCCTGGTGTTAAATGGCTGTAATGTATGTGTCAGCTAGTACTGTATGTGTCAGTACACATTGTTACATGTTTGTGTGGCAACTGGTACTTGGTAGACTGATTGTAAGGTATGCATTGCACAACCGCTGAGCATTGTGCATAAAGTAACCCCCTCTCTTGATGGGTTCTTTTACGTGTATTACACAACACATGGTACCTATGACTTTACATCCCATTCAAAGCACGCAGCAATAATGGTTTTAAAAGTGTCTTGCTTTAAAGGCCCCTGTACACTATTGGTAAGATCGAAAAACAATAGTTCACAGATTCACACATAACTTACATGATTTAAAGTAAGTAATAGTAGAAAGGGTTCCTTAACTTTTTCAGTGCCCGCGACATTTCAAAAGTTTAACCCTAAAGTGCCCAACTTCGAGCGTTTATTTTTTAATTTTCAAAATTCTGTGTAAAAAAAAGTAAATAAGTTTTAATCACCAAATTTGTTGTATCTTGCTCTCTGGTATATCCTTGGTACATTCGAAAGTCAATAGTAGTCACACACATAGTGATACACCCTGAAACACTGTCCTGCACACAGGGGAATTCTGCACTTTTTCGCTCGTTTACTGGGCGCCGCCATCTTTTCCCACAAGCCGAAACTACGCCCTCCCGCAATAATTCGAAGAAGAAAAAAAATACAGGTCGTACATGAATAAAAATGGTACCATTAGAAAGAGCGAGGGGTGGCGATTTTAAGTATGAACATTACCTCGTACATGTACGAGGTTGGCGCTTTCGAACTAACAAATATACCTCGTACATGTACGAGTTTGGCACTGAAAGAGTTAAAATATTTCTGCCTAAAATGCTATCGTTTCTGAGAAATGAGTAAAACAATAGTTTTTATCGCGCGCGATAATAAACTAGATGTTTGAAAAACGGAAAACACATAAGGTCTCTTTTCACTATTTTCTCATGACCTCGATGACCAATTGAGCTCAAATTTTCACAGGTTTGTTATTTCATGCATGTGGTTGATTACACAAAACATGAACACTGTCTGTGATTATTTTGTCAGCTCTGCCAATCCTGTATAATACCTTTAAAGGACACAAGTGTCAAGACTGGGACTCGAACCCACACTCTGCTGATCAGAAACACCAGAGGCACACATTTGCAATCATTATAATTAGCTGTTCCGACGTGGTAGTCGGAACAGCTATTGTAATCGTCGAGATTTTTATTAGCTGTTTCGCAGCGCAGCGGAACAGCACTTGTTTTTGTTAGATTTTTTTTTTATATATATTTTTTAATTTGTCTGTTTTAGATTGATTACGTCATCAGGGGTCACGTGACGTGACATTAAAGGTGCACTATTTGAAGTCGTATATCTCCAAATGTATAGGTCTGATTACGTTGAAACTTGGCAAGTCGTTAGATAATGGCAAGTTCCTGTCAAACCTGTAATGACGTCATGATGACGTCATCACACGATTTGTTATGATTTTTTCTTTTTTTGCCCCTTTAAGTCAGAAATTGCAAACGGAACATGCTTTAATCCAAATTCTTTTTTAAACAGGCTTGATACGTCATAACTGCTTTTTAAAAAAAATTGACGTCATCATGACGTCATCATTTGACCTCATATGACCTCTATTTCCGGTCGAAACCGGAAGTGCCTTGTAATTCAAAAGTGCTAAATGTTATGAAAATGCTTTCAACGATGTTAGTGTCCGGCAACAGTGTGCAGTTAAAAAAAAATACCGATGACGTCACGATACACAAGAGCGCCCTCTAGCGGCAGTTGGAAAACTGTTCAAAATGCGCTTTGAGAAGATGTGTGTTGCGAAGTTTTGTGTAATCGCTTCAAAATTGATACACATGATAAACGTCAGGCAGCCAACATACGTATGAAGTTTTAGATTGATTACGTCATCAGGGGTCACGTGACGTGACATTAAAGGTGCACTATTTGAAGTCGTATATCTCCAAATGTATAGGTCTGATTACGTTGAAACTTGGCAAGTCGTTAGATAATGGCAAGTTCCTGTCAAACTTGTAATGACGTCATAATGACGTCATCACACGATTTGTTATGATTTTTTCATGTTTTGCCCCTTTAAGTCATAAATTGCTAACGGAACATGCTATAATCAAAATTCTTTTTTAAACAGGCTTGATACATCATAACTGCTTCGAATACAAAAAGACTTTCATATTCACTTGAGTAATTTGAAACTATTATTAGCGAAACAGCTCTGCATTTGTGCACAAATGCAATTAAGCTCTAGTTTAAATTTTTATTTTTCAGACTTCCGGAAGTCATTGAAATAACGCACAATTCGTTCTAAGCGGCCTTTTGCATAGTTCCTAAAGAGCAATTGCAATGAAACTTTCAGTGATGAAAGGCATTGTGCAAGGAATGTCCTAAAAGAAATCCGTCATGATGACGTCATCACCTGTCACGTGACGTCAAATTAAAGATTTATATTTTAAATATTAAAAAATGCGTATCAAATCAGCCACAGGAGACCGTAGGTTTGTGTTTGCGGGATTAGGTAGGGATAAATTAGGGCTTTATTTCATTCAGTGTGCGTGACCTCACATGACCTTCCTTTTCGGTCGAAACCGGAAGTGCCCTTGTAATTCAAAACTGGCAAAAGTTATGAAGTTGCTTTTAACGATGTTAGTGTGTGGCCACGGTGTACTTTAAAGAAAAAATACCAATGACGTCACGATACTCAAAAGCGCCCTCTAGCGGCAGGTTGAAAACTCTTCAAAATGGACTTTTTGAAGATGTGTGTGGTGAAGTTTTGTGTAATCACTTCAAAATTTACACATATGTTCATTATCAGGCAGCCATCATATGTGTGAAGTTTCAGATCAATGACGTCATCGGGGGTCACGTGACGCGGCATTAAAGGTGCCTTTTTTGAAGTCGTATATCTCCCGAAGTATTATTGCGATCATCTTGAAACTTGGTAGGTTGTTAGATATTGGTTCTTGTAGATTTTGAAATGACGTCATGATGACGTCATCACACAATTTGTTATGATTTTTTCCTTTTTTGCCCCTTTAAGTCAGAAATTGCTAACGGAACATGCTTTAATCCAAATTCTTTTTTAAACAGGCTTGATACGTCATAACTGCTTCGAAAAAAAATTTGACGTCATCGTGACGTCATCTTTTGTCAGGTTATATTACCTTAAAGGTACAGTTTTACAAGATATATAGACAAAGAATTCCATCTCACAAGGCATTACTATCTTATGGAATTAAATCGTAATATCTGGGTTGTATTGTTGCTTGCAACACTTGCGACATTTGATTCAAAAAGATGACCCTTGATTCAAAAAGATGATCTTTACTTCCGGTCCATGCAGGAATCTCGAAATTAAGAAAATTACCGGAACAGCTCTGTGATTGTCACTAGAATCTCTAGTTTGTTATTAGAATTGCTCTAAAGACATGTTTTAACTTTCCCATGTGGCTTTCAACTTGCCTACAATGACTTATAATAAATTATGTCAGAAAAGTAATTGCACTCTCATACTCAGTTTTCTTGAAACAAAATTTTGCTCATTAATTGCTCATGATCTTTGCCCTGAGTACGTTAGTTATGTCCTTTTTCTGGATACACAATGATTTACATCTGTAGTCATTACTTTGTTTTAGTTGCATTATTATATTAAGCTATACTTTTTGATACTTGTCTTTGATTCTTATTATCTTGTTTAAGAATTCTTAAGCCATGGTTGGTACATGTACATTTAGTTTAAACACTAATGTTTTATAAAAGTAATTTTGTTTGGTTTTTTTCTTCTTTTTTAAACTGTTATTCTAAAGATCTTGGCCACTCTATCCAATTTGTTTTTAAATAGGGCCTGGGACATCCTTAAAGAAACCAGGTACAGGCCAGGGTGCCCCTAGTGCAGCTGTACGCCCAATGTCCCAGTCTGGGCGACCACTCAGCGGGTTTGTCCGACCAGGCACCCAGTCTGGGCGACCTGGGACAATGGAGCAAGCCATCCGCACACCCAGAACAGCGCACACCGCCCGACCGGTTACAAGCGCTTCAGGCAGATTTGTGAGGCTAGGAACGGTAAGTTTAGATTCGGTTTGAGTTTATCCAACTTGTTTATAAAGCATTGTATAGTGACCTTATACAATTAGAAAACACCAACAATGTGGTGTCAAATTCATTTTGTCTAAGTCCCAGTTGGTATGTACTCAGAAAGTCAATATTGTTGTCCCTTCTGTATACAGTATATTTTTACTGGCAGTACACATTATACATGTACAGTGTCATATCAAGACCAATACTGTTAGATATTCAAAGAGCCTTTTCCCCCATACTGCTGCACTTTGGAGCTCACTACCCTACCTTGTTTTCCATTTTTTTGCAATCTATTCCAGTTGACCAGGCATGTGAACAGATATCTTCTCTCCGAGTAATTTATAAATAAGAAACAGCGTTCTTATTTTATACTTTCCATTGTAGCACTCACCATGAGCGACCCTAGTCATCTTGATTTGTGCAACAGACTGCTGCATCGTCTTCTACTCTCACCAATCTCAAAACTTCAACTGATTCAAAACTCTGCCCCTAGCCTCATCACTCCGTCGACATATCACCGCAATACTCCTTGCATTTCACTGGTTACCCGCCACCAAACTCAGAGTTCAAAATCCTCCTGCTCCTTTACAAACCCCTGAACCACTTGGCACCCCACTACTTCAAGAAACTCCTCAATCCATATTAACTCTATCGCATCGTCTGTTCCATTTCTTCTTCTAAATTCATCCCATATCACTCCCACCAGATCATATGGCTATCGCTGTTTCTCATATCCTTCACCAGCACTCTGGAATACCTACAAAGAAAACATTTTCAAACCCATGCAGACAAATTCACCAGTTTAATTAGTAACTTTTTCTGGTTTTGATGTATATTTTCCTTTATAGTAAAGCATTTTGGGATCAATGTTTTACTTGCTATCAATTGTCTGTTATTATTACAACCTGTTAGTTACTGAGAGTAAGATTGTAAATGAAGCAAAGAGTTTATCTAAAGGGCCTATTGGTGGAAGTTTGAAATGTCATCATGCCAGAACTTCCTAGACGTGTTCACAATAATCATTTTATTTTATTCTCTCTAAAAAACAGGCTTCAATGTTGTCGACACCTGATGGTCCCTTCATCAACTTAGCAAGGCTGAACTTCAGCAAGTATGCAGCTCGACCTAACCTAGCTAAGGTTAGAACATAACAAATGAGGAACAATCCCAAATGTTTCTCATTTATTATTACTATTGTTAAATATTTCTTGTAATGAAACCAAGGATGCCTCATAAGTGAACTTAATCACTGTAGCTTGCAAGCCTGAGGAAACCTGTAAACAAGGGTGCTTAGTACGTGAACCAAAAACACCAGGGTTAGCCCCTAATGGTTCTTTTACGTGCACTGCCAATCCTAGTACACAGGACCTACAGCTTAATGTCCCATCCGAAAGACAAAGTAATTATTGTAAAGTATCTTGCTCAAGGACACAAGTGCCATGACCAGGACTCAAACTAACACTCTGCTGATCAGAAACACCAGAGCTTGAGTCCGGTGCTCTAATCCGTTTGGCCACGTCTCTCCATTTGTGTATACAGGTCTCAAACAGTTTTTAGCGAAAAGGTTTTTTTCTCATAAATGGCAAGATATGTTGGTCCTTTTGTTTAATCCCCCTTTTAAATTCACATTGATGTTACCGGGTTTTGACCCTTAAATACTTTGTGCTTTCCGAGACCAAATTAATATCCACAGGTTACTCAGGTGAGATTTGAACCCAAACCCCTGCATTCTAGAGCAGTCATAGCCACGAGACTACCAAGCATGCCCAGTTATGAGATATCAGTTTGAATCCTGTAATTAGCAATGGGTATAATAATAATGATAAGAGAATGATAATAACATTTTATAGCGCTTAAAGGTATTATACAGGATTGGCAGAGCTGACAAAATAATCACAGACAGTGTTCATGTTTTGTGTAAATCAACCACATACATGAAATAACAAACCTGTGAAAATTTGAGCTCAATTGGTCATCGAGGTCACGAGAAAATAGTGAAAAGAGACCTTATGTGTTTTCTGTTTTTCAAACATGGAGTTTATTATCGCGCGCGATAAAAACTATTGTTTTACTCATTTCTCAGAAACGATAGCATTTTAGGCAGAAATATTTTAAGGAACCCTTTCTACCATTACTTACTTTAAATCATGTAAGTTATGTGTGAATCTGTGAACATTTGTGTTTTTCGATCTTACCAATAGTGTACAGGGCCTTTAATACTGGCGTTTCAAAGCTCATCAACCTTAAATTACAAAGAGAAGAGTCTTTAACCCTCTTGCTGTCTGACCATTCAATACCATTCACTGTGGTTTTGAATGATAGATTTATAAGCTATGCCAGCCTTGCAATATGATACCATGAGGGAATGCATGTACACAGTACACAGTTAGTTCTGTGCACAGTTGTGCCACCATACACAACTTTGGCAGTTGAATGGTTTCAAATGGTTGGTCAACTCACTTGAAAATGTTGCGAACAGTAGGAGGGTTAATAGAGATTTGAATGAGTCAGTAGAGGTAGCTTGACGGCTATTTAGAGGGAGATTGTTCTATAGTGATGGTGCAGCTTTGGGGAAGGCTTGTTGACAATAGTGAGTATAGGCAGGGCTCGAATTTGGGGAGAAAATCCACAAGACTACAGGGCTTGTAGCTCAAAATCTTTACTGGACCAGACATTTTTTTACAAGACCTGATTCAAAATGTGAAAAAAAAGAAGAAGCTTGCTGCCACAGTTTAACATGCACTTGACTGCTTTTATATGAACCAGAACTGAGACAAGTAAGAGAAGAGTATACTTGATTACTCATAGAATTGAAAGATAATTTATTAGACCCAAAGTCAACACTTGAACATAATGTGTTTCTGTTATTCAATTGAAAAACACAAGACCATCGGACTTGTTAGGTCATAAGTTTACTGGCCCAACACTAAAATTACTAGCCTCGGGCCTGTGGTCCAGTGTAAAATTCGAGCCCTGATAGGTACATGGACTATTTTGCTAGTTGATATTGTGAGTTGAAGGAATGCATTTTGACTTTTGAAGAAATGAGATTCTGAAGATATGTAGATGCATGGACATTAACTGTCGGATAAGTGAGCAGAAGATTATTTGATGAGTTGAGTAATCATAAATCAGTGTAAGGCTAAGGGTAAATACCAATATTCATTATCCACAATGCAATTATAGCATCATATCGATGTTCCCAAAAGAGAGGCTCTAATATTCCAAGGTTTTTAGATGCTCCCTTTCCTGTGAATTACTTTTGAACATAATAAAACTAATAATAGTGGCTTCTTATAGTGCTTCAACATTCAATATTTTCCTGCAAGGTATGTGGAGCTACGTTTTGAAGTATGAGACCTATTCCTTTACATATAGCAAGTAATGGTTTACAAGGTGATGTGGCGCAATATGCAGCCAATTAAACCAGGAACACCGGGCGAACCCCTTCTTTTTTCGATAAGTTCACTGGGTTCTTTTAGGGGCATTACACAACACACGGGTCCAACAGCTTTACGTCCCATTTGAAGGACGCATCAAAAATGGTTAATTGTCTCGCTTAAGGACACAATTGTCATGACCAGGACTCGAACCCACACTCTGCTGAACAGAAACACCAGAGCTCGAGTCCGGTGCTCTTAATCGCTCGGCCACGACACCCCACATTCATACCAGCATTAAGTTCTGTTTCTCCTTTATCTTAGTATTACTTGTATCTTCACTGATATGAAACTATTCGTTTGTAATGCAGCCGCTGTTTGAGTATATTTTCCACCATGAGAATGACGTACGTAATGCTCTGGAACTAGCTGCTCTAGCTACGGAGGCAGGTGGCTTCAAGGATTGGTGGTGGAAAGTCCAGCTGGGAAAATGTTATTACAGGTTAGAGCTTGGAACATTGGTCAAAAGTCATAGTCTAGGGCAAGGAAGTGGTTTCACCTTTCAAATAGATTTTTTATAATGCAAAAATAGACAATGCCCGACGTTTCGACCCTGGCAGAGTCTTTCTCAAAGGCTAAATGACAACACAACGAACATATATTTTTTATACTACCAAAAAATAAAATCAAAATTTTACTTTCAATCATATACATGTAAAGTTGCTACTAATCTTTACTTACTGTTCAAAATGATAGTACATAATGAAAAACATTTACAGAACCAAACACCTTTAGAAGTTGTCATTTTATAGAAGCATAAAATGTTCCAGACAGTACAGGAGTGGTTATTATCAAAAAACCAAATTTGATTAGTTTCAATCTGAAAGCTTCCAGATTGACAAGTTTATAACCAGTATCAATTCTCCGGAGAAACGTTTCACTGTGAAATACCATTAAAAGAGTGTTCACAATATTGGTAAGATAGAAAATTTAAATGTTCACAGTTTTATACATAACTTTACTGGGTGTAAAGATGGTCATGATGGAAAACTTCCCTTGAAATACTTTTGCCTGAAATACTATAGTTTTCGAGAAAGTATTGGTATAACTAATTTTTATCTTGTGAGGCCAAAATCAGATGTTAGAAAACAGTGATGGTTTTTTTCACTATTTTCTTGCCAATCTGATGACCAATTTAGCTTAAACTTTCACAGGTTTGTTATTTGATGTACATGTTTGGTCACACAAAGTGCAGATACTGGTCTTTGACAATTACCAATGTTGGCAGCAAACTTTAAGTTGAAAAAATTTCTTATTGACATTCAATATCATCCAACTGGTTTTGAGTGATAGATAAACTATATCAGCCTGCAATATGTACAGTTTTGTGTACAGTTGTCCTACCAAACACAAGCCATGCAATTGAACGGTTAGGAATGGTTGACTAGTAGTAGAAGGATAATGGACTTCTTTTCTTGATGACAGGCTTGGGTTATACCGTGACGCAGAGCGCCAGTTTAAGTCAGCATTAAAGCAGCAAGAGATGGTTGATACCTATCTCTATCTATGTAAGGTTTATGTTCGACTAGATCAGCCCCTAGCTGCTATTGACATTTATAAACAGGGACTGGAGAAGTTCCCAGGAGAAACCACACTACTGACTGGTATAGCTAGGATCTATGAGGTATGGTTATGATCTTAAGGCAGCGGTTTGCAAACTTATAGACTGGGAACCCATTGAAAGTTTTAACCACTCGACCATGATCCATTCGCCACTCACTAGCCGATTGTCTTAAAAACTGGCTTGTCTTAATAGACTGTGCAAGTCTCGCGCACATTCGAACTTCCGGGACCATAGTGGTCCCAACCATATGGAGTTTTACGTTGGCAAGATTTTGTTTCGTCAATTATTTTAGTTTAATGTAGTTTATAACCTAGAAAATTATACATGTTGTTGGGAATGTAATACTAAGTGATAAAAAATATGAAGGTAAAACCAATCCAACAACATAACGAAGAAAACCCGAGAATTAAACTTGACCTCAGCTTCCGGTTATTGCAAAAAATTAAGAATTTTGTGCTCGCCTCCGGTCATAAAACTTATGTAAAAGCTTGTTTTGGATACGTGATTATAATCGCCAGATGCTGTAATTGCAAAGCGAACCCTTTTCATTTTTCATTGCAGTCTATGGTTGTTGGGGCATCAGCATCCTCTTTAAACTGCGATACGGGTCAATTTTAAACCCGTTTGACCGTCACAAATCCGCGTACGGGGTGTCTAAAACGTTAACGTCAAGAAAGCATCCTTGTCCAAGAGTTTTAATTATTTTTCAATAATAATTAACACACTTTTGTGTATTTTTTTCAAAAGCTTATACAAATTTCATCAAATTGTAATTATTTATTTTTGTTCAGATTTAGTCATGAGATATAATTTAAAACAAAGATTTTATTTCAAAAATAAAAATTTTCTTCGTTTGACGTGTTTTCTCGTTCGGATACGCGCGAGACTTGCACAGTCTATAGGAGTCAAATATTTTTTGAAGCAGTTTGCTTTTATTATATATATTCATGAGTAATTGCATTGAACTGATGGTAAAATTTAAGGAAAAACCCCATGTTTATAATGATAGATTGATTGTGATGCAATATTTGCTGTTGACCATGTTGACGGAATGATCAATTTTAGAGTTTCTGGTGAGCCACCTGAATTTGGTCACGACCCATAGTTTGTGACACATTGATCGAGGGACCTATGCAAGGAAAGTAATAGGGCAATTTATGTTGATATAACTATTAACAAGAAGAAATTCTGGTGATGGAGAATTGCCCCCTAATCTCCCAAGATTTTCACATCAGTAAAATCCAATTTACATACAAAGACATGCCACCAAAACTTTTGAGTACCACACAAAAGAAAGCAATACTCCAATCTCTGTTTTTAAACCCCTTTAAACAACACTGCATTCTGTTACACAGCACGCTGGAGGGCGCTTTGATGTTGCACCACTTTCATAATCCTAAGAATCTAGCAAAATCTACACCTTTGTAAAGTCTCCAACAAACTCATACTAAAAGCGAAATAAAAACAACTGAAATAAAGTGCCCTTGTTTGGGAGAAACCCTTGTATCACATTTACATGATATATGTTTTGATTCATCTACAATAGGCTAGTTTCTTTGTCTTGATAGTCAAGAGTAATATGACTAAGTTAAAACACAAAGACAGTTTTTCAGATTTTGTATTTAGTTTTAATGTTATTTTTTATGGAAAGTTTCCAATCACAAGTCTGTAGAAACAGGCCACTCAAGGTGGTGTCAAAAAAGTGGACCAAATATATTTATGGGATTTATAGGAATACTTCCCTGTATTTATTGGACTATTCTCCCATGTCTTTTCTACCCATCAGGGATTGAATGATATGACCAATGCAGTCAAGTTCTACAAGCAAGTCTTACACAATGACAACACCCATGTGGAAGCCATAGCCTGTATAGCTAACTATCACTTCTACACTGACCAACCAGAGATTGCACTTCGCTACTACAGGTAAAGACCATACAACTGTTTAACTTTCCATCTGAAAGAGAATAAATAATAGATATTCAGTTACTGTACAGTTACTGTACCAGCTACTGTACACTCTGACTGGGGTGCATTCCGTTCTTGCAGATATATTGCAAATGTTTACCCAAACATTCATGTTCAGTTGAACGGATTATGTGAGTGCAAAACTCACATAACCAATGTTGCAGCCCGCAAATATGACAGTGCCATTAAGTTTCATAACTCCTTGTTTTTTATTCCTATATGATACAACAAAAACTGTACCCCAAACTGCAGAATAATACCAACTACTAAACAAAGCGATGTCGTCTGCTTACCTTTCCGCCATCTTGTTAATGTACAGCTGTTTTTAAAGCACCTGTAAACGCCTCAGAAGCACGTTCTCAGATGTTGTTCCACCAGAAATTGTATAGAAGCATTGGTGAACTCACCCCTGGTCAAACTTGTCAAGTGAAGCTTTACATTGTATGTAAGATATGAGGGAACCAGGTTTTGGAAAAAAGGATGAACATTTAGGTTCTGAGAAGACAAGAACCAGAAGGGGCGAACCCTGTGTAAGTCTTGATGTTTCAAACAAAGTGCTATGCTCCCTTCAGGTAAATACTGGTGTAGGAGCTTAAAGAGGAAAGGAAAAAAATGTTGGTAATTTTTTTCTCAGAATGATGTCATCAGATGTTTTGGATGTTGAAAAATGTTTGCACTGGAAGGGTACTAAATAAAATGGCAATTTACACCATTTTAACGTGAGGTTAGAGACTTGTAATTTTTTCCCCACTCACATGAGGACTCTATAATTGTATGAGAAAATGAGTTGAGTACGAACAAAATTGAATTGGTCACTTCCCTTCCTCTTTAAGTATTTATGGGGGGATCTATGTTCATTAAGTTCTGCTGTGACAAGCTACTACTCTTGGTGTTTTGTTAATTCTTGTATTGTCCTGTTGATCTTAGGCGTCTTCTTCAAATGGGAGTATACAATGCAGAGCTGTTCAATAATCTAGGTCTGTGTTGCTTCTACGCCCAGCAGTACGACATGACTCTTAGTACGTTTGAGCGCGCTCTGTCACTCTCAGACAACGACCAACTAACAGCTGACATTTGGTACAATATTGGAGAAACAGCAGTGGTATGTAACATAGCTAAATCTAACCCATCAATGCTGCCTCAAATTGTAATGACAATTTTCCTATTTATGCTTACAGCCTACTGTCTGACCATTCAATATCATCCACTCTGGTTTTGATTGATAGCTATATATTATATCAGCCTGCAGTAAGATATCAAGTGATGAATGCATCTTCACAGAACACAGTCAACCCTCCTACTATCTGACCATTCAATATCATCCACTGCGAGTTGGAATAGTAGACAAACTGTGCCAGTCTGCAATATTGATATAGGGTGGTGAATGCATCTACACAGTACACAGTCAACCCTCCTACTGGCTGACCATTTGATATCATCCACTGTGTCGGCCTGCAATACGATGCCATGTGATGCATGCATCTATGCAGTACATAATATACTTTACAAGTCAAAACCTCCTACTTAAGTTCAGCAGATATTAAATGTGAGAGAAATTATTTGGTCTTGACTTTCTAAATATTTATGGTTATGGTCCTGTTAAATCTCTAAGGCACAAGTCCTGTAGTGTTTGTAGAGATTTTCTTGAAATTCAAGCCTTGCTGTCTCTGTCTTTTTGGTTTTTAGAATATCGGCGATACCAACTTGGCCCTTCAGTGTTTCCGTTTGACCTTAGCCTCTAATAATGACCATCCTGAGGCATATAACAACCTTGGAGTGTTGGAGATGAGGAAGGGTCATTTAGATCAGGTAACAAGGTCACTTAGCTAGGGCTGTAGCTATTGGCTTTGTTGATTTAGCCACAGCTGTAGCCACAGGTACTCCAGATAGTCACTTTCAATCAAGATTGATTTGAAAATAAGGCTGCTTCATTTATTTTTAAAGGGTGTACATAGCATTGGTAAGGTTAGAAAATAAATGTTTACAGATTTGCACATACCTACACAATATAAAGACGATCATAGTAGACAACTCCCCTTGAAATATTTTTGCTTGAAGTGCCCTAGTTTTTGAGAAATGAGTCAACAAATTAGTTTTAATCTAACAAGTCCACAGTGAAAACAGTGATGGGTTTTGAAAAATGAAAACAACGATGGGGTTTTGCACTATTGACTTGTGACTCAGATGACGTATTGAGCCTAAACTTTCATTGGCTTGTTATTTCATTTGTCAGGTCACACAAAATGCATACTGGTTTTTAATAACCCCCTTCTGTATTTAACAGGCCACACTCATTGGTGAAGATTACAGTAGTCTGATAGTTAACAAACGCCCTTTCATTCCTGACTGCAAGAAGAAAAAAGAACTGGATGCAGCTTTTTCATTTTATTGACCGAATTAGTTGATAATTTGTAAGCAAGGTTGCCCCATATTACCTCATAATACACCGATCCATTAAGCCACGCCCATTTCTCTTTGACCAATCACAACTGTGAAATCTGATCACCATTTGAGCCGTTTGGTGAACTGTGCACTAATGGTGATCGGGTTTCGTGGCTGTGATTGGTCAACTCGTAAGGAGGCGGGGCTTAATGGATCGGTCTATTATGTTGGAAGGTCATTGTATTGTGCTTGCATGCGTTGATTGGACAAGACTGCTCATCCTTCGTACGTTCTTATTACATGTATTAGGGATTTTTTCGGTAGTTGCATCAGGGATAAAGAATACTTACTATTTAAGTTTTTACCCGACATCGATGTGTCATCAGATTGTTGTGGTACACCTTGCTAACTATAGGATTCCAACTGGCCTTGTCTCCAGACTTACTCGGTTGTCAAAAATAATAAGATATCTGCTCTAGAATGACGGGGCCGTTGGTTCGAATCCCACCTGAGTAGAAATCCTGTGGACTTGGGAAAGCAATGAGTATACAGTGCGTATCACACATCGCTGTAGGGTAAAAGAAACAACTAGTTTTTGTAAAGCTGATCATTTCTTTGTCCTTATCTCTAGGCCAGAGCATTTTTCCAGGCAGCCCAGTCCTTGGCACCTCATATGTTTGAACCTCACTACAATTTTGCTACCCTCTCTGACCAGGTTAGTCTTTTTTCACTGAAACACTTATTAATCTTAACATATTTGTCAGTGATAACCAAAAATTTATAACTTGACTTCTGACTGGCACCCTTGGAACAAAAATAGGGAGACCACCAAGATTAGACGTAGATAGCTCAGCTGGCATGTTAATCCGGTGGTCACAGGTTCAAATCTCATTCTAGTCAACTTTTCTTTCTTCAACCAAATCTAAAGTCTCTTGAATCTAAAAATGTGATAATGTGACAAGTGGGCGACTAAATATTGAGACCACATTGTCATGTGAAAATAAACTGTCCTTAAAACTCATGGTTTTTTTTCATTTGGTAAATTTAAACATGAAGGAAGGAAATAAGCTAAAAACTTTCTCATGAAAATGCATCAAAACTACTTTAAAAAACAACTGCTATTTGCTAGATAGGAATGAATGTATGTGTACTCCAAAATCCAGTGAATCACATCTTTCAGCATTTCTTATACATCGGATACACCCTGTTGCCTTTACTAGGATATTCAAGAGAACTAATTTTAGATTTGGTTTCTGGAGACAGGTGGGTGACTAAATATAGAGACCACAGTTTGTCCAATGGAAATATTATATGTTTGCCCAATTGACAATAGATACAGAAGGCTGACCAAATAGTTTATACATGGTAGAAGTAAACCCTTAATGTTTGAACCACTGCACTGCACTTTTTCTTTTTTTTGCAGTTACTGTGTGTAGTCGGCCTACTTTAAAAACAGTTAATACTGGTTATAATAGAATGGAAAAAGTATTTCACATGACTTACCCTAACCCTTACCTAAAATTCTAGGTTACAATTGGTGTCCTTTAGTTTATCCCAGTGTTATGAATACGATTGTTGAACTGTTTTGGGGTACAGATGGGCAACTTTAGCAGTTACTTGATTTATTAAGGAAAATGAGTTATACTGGGGTTGTCCATTTGTTTTCTAGGTATCATTGGGCATTCTTAATTTTCCCCACTGTTTTTAATAGACTTGTTTTTCTGATTGTGGGTACAGGTGGGCGACTTACAGAGTAGCTACAATGCAGCTAAGAAGGCTCTAGATGCATACCCGGATCATTGTGACTCCAAAGAACTACTAGATCAGCTTAAGAAACACTTCTCAATTCTCTAGTCTAATCCCCTCTAATCCCCTCTAATCCCTCTATATCAGCCAAAGAAGTGAAGAGGCAGGGGGTAATCTAGTCTGTAAAATATGGATGTAAAAATAAGTACAAAGTGTGAAATAATAGTTATTATTATTATTATTATTGTTAAATTGGTTTATTCAAAAGAACATCGCAGCCTAACTGATGAATTTGTTCATTAATGTGAAGAGCAACGGTGAACATGGCAATGGGCCAGTTCCTAGTTTATGCTTCAGGGTATAAGAACCACATGAACCAGGAACTAGTTGTTAGCTCATGCACGAACGAAGTTCAAAAGATGAAATAGGAACTGGTTATGTATTCACATGGAAATTAAAATAATTGAATTTTGATTAAGGAACTGATTATTGTCATTGCTTAATTAAATATCAACGATTTACTTTTTTTAAAACTTGCACCAACAAATTGAGAATCAATGTTGATACTTGCAAGCATAAACAGAAGAAGTTAGTTGCTGTTGCTGTATGTTTAGTCAAAAACAAATTCACTTTTTTTTTATTGAACTTAAATAAATTACTTTTATGATCAGTTTCTTGAATGCTAGAGAGTTGGGATGATTGCATTGTGCTCTTCCAAAAACTGATGATATATTGTCAGTTTGTTGGAAAATCTCAATATCTACACCTGTTTTTGACAAGACTGAGTAGACTTTAACTAGGAAACTTTAGGCACTAGAGGGCAGCAGATACACTAGGTCAATTTATATTTTTACAAACTTATTCAGTTGTTAGTAATTTGCATTATTTCTATTGTTGTAATAGGACTTAAGCTTAATTACTTATAACACAGAAGTGAACAGTGACACAAGCCCTTGTGCAGACACGTGACACATAAACCCATAAACCCAATCCTTCGACAAACATGGTTCAGTTTGAGTTAACAACTAATGGACAAATTTGTCACCTTTCTGCCTCTCGATGATTCACTATGACCAAGATTAGTATCTCAGTACAAAAATGTAATTTTTATGTGTGGTCATAATGAGTGATTAAACGGTGGTCAGATTTGGCATCTTTTCCAAACTAACAAGTTGATGATGTGTCTTAAAGGCCCTGTACACTATTGGTAAGATCGAAAAACACAAATGTTCACAGATTCACACATAACTTACATGATTTAAAGTAAGTAATGGTAGAAAGGGTTCCTTAAAATATTTCTGCCTAAAATGCTATCGTTTCTGAGAAATGAGTAAAACAATAGTTTTTATCGCGCGCGATAATAAACTCGATGTTTGAAAAACAGAAAACACATAAGGTCTCTTTTCACTATTTTCTCGTGACCTCGATGACCAATTGAGCTCAAATTTTCACAGGTTTGTTATTTCATGTATGTGGTTGATTACACAAAACATGAACACTGTCTGTGATTATTTTGTCAGCTCTGCCAATCCTGTATAATACCTTTAAAGGTAAAGTATACCTTTGGTTTTTGGAACGGTTCAAGTGTTTAAACCCTATATAAATGTATATATATATATACAATAAAACTAACCTTGGCAAATTTTATTTCAAAAGGTGGTAGCGTTTTTCAGATATTGCCGAAAATCTGGAGTGGTTATTCCCATATAGGAAGAATAATCCGTAATTGGAATACACCAGTGACGTCACATCATGAGCAAGGCCTGTTTTTAATGTGGGCGTCCCTGGAAAGCATTATTTTAAATGTTTAAGAATATATATAAAAAGGGGAAAGTAGCAGGTATATTTTCAGCTGATTCATAATCACAAACTTTTTGGAAACAAAATTAAAATGTTTTACAAATTTGAATGAAAATTATATTATACGAGAATCGGGTTGGATTAGTGGTTTCTCTCCACTCAGATCAAAGCTGTGTTTTCAGTCCCTATACCTAATTGCACAGGTTTTCCTCCCACATCTAAAAGTGAACATTGCTTTATTGTCTCCCAATCATCCTGTTATTGACATGCGCAGTTGGATGTGTGTCATTACAAGATACAACATATAATAAAGTAAGTGTAATAAAGTAAGTGCAGTTGTTATTTCTGGTTTTCAAACATCGAGTTTATTATCACGCGTGATAAAAACTATTGTTTTACTCATTTCTCAGAAACGATAGCATTTTAGGCAGAAACATTTTAAGGAACCCTTTCTACCATTACTTACTTTAAATCATGTAAGTTATGTGTGAATCTGTGAACATTTGTGTTTTTCGATCTTACCAATAGTGTACAGGGCCTTTAAATTTTGGTGAAATGTCTAAACGGCTTTGGATAATTCGACCCCTTCCGAGAAAAGTCTCTGGTGCACTGTCAGTAGGTACTGGGGATTGTCTGCATTATTTTCTGCAGATGTAGTCTCCGCTCATGTATGCCGTACCGGTGGCGTAACTAGAGGGGTGCGTTCCCCCACCCCCACACACACACTTTAAGAAAAAGGCAAACGGAAACTTGGCCAGAAGTAACCCCCTAGAAAAATGTGTGCATCCCCTTGTGCCCGCCTAAAATTGTACCCTAGTTACGGTGATGTGCTGCACAGTCCTATGTCGCCACTCACCAAACAAATTGATCTCCACGATCCTATAAACGATTCTACTGCTTGCATGATGAGGTATACAATGGAACGATGTCCCCTGTTGTGTGGACGGGTCATCGGTAGAAGGGTGCCCACTCACGACAGTGCCCACCGGTAGCAACGCCACCCAGTATAGTGTCACCATCACCGGCTTCATTGTATAGGCAACGCCCGTTGGCCATGTGTCCCACATGTTCAAGTATTCAAGTATTGCGTGCTATCTTGTGTCCACATTATATTAATATACCTGACATCATCGAGTTTCTACCCACTCACAACATAAACATAACATAATTATAATTCTGAAACTAAAGTTAGTTTAATGTCAAATAACAGTTGTATACACAGGCAGCACATAGTCATCGCGGTTTCCGCTGACTACGTAAATGCACATGGTGATTTATGGACTGAACAAAGTGCGCAAGTCATTCACTACGTAATCAAAGTTAATTAATCGAATATAGTTAAGCATAAAAATGTGTCACAATCAGATAAAAAGAGCAGATAGCAACTTAGGAGATGTTTACCCTTTATGTTTATATTTTCTATTACCTTAATTTTACTTGTATACTTTTTATTGAACTTGACACAGCCTGCAACGCGCCCCAACCTCGGTCCCTCTGTTGTAACCGTATAAAATTGTTCTCGGTTTCACGTGTTATGTATCTGCAAAAGACCAGTTCCCTATGGTCACTTTGTACTTCTATTTCAGGTTGTTTGAAAAACGTGCTCAAGCCTATAATCTAGCGGTAGGATTGGGAATTTGACAGCAAATTTGAAACTCTTCAAAGATGAAGGTCAACGTATTTGATGGTCTTTTATAACTGATGAAACCGCAGAACAAATACTTAAATTTGGTTACCCTTGGTTCGAAACTCACTGTCAATCACCTGCCCCTTGCTCAATCCTTGCTACGCTATATCGGGCAGCATTTGAACTGCTATTAAACAGAAGGTCTATTTTTTCTGCAAAGATAATGAAAATGTCCGATGCAATCAAACATTGCCTCATGCCACCCCCAGACTAGCTGTGCTTCTGCGTCACCGATAGTTGTGATTAGTTTTATGACCTGTAAACACAATTTCTTTTCCCGCGTGGTGCCGCGCCCACTGAAAAATGCATAAAACTTGAATACCATTTCCACTTTGGTTATTCGGAAATAGGTCTGTAACATACTCCATGCCGAATCCATTTTCCAGCTCTGCCTATAAACCTTTTACGTGTCCGAATTGAACTTGTTCACGGAGGTCTTTGATTGACGTGGATGTTGTTGGTAAGTTCATTGCCCGCTTTTCTTTTCTTTTATCTTCGTGCATTGGCGCCAAAAGAAGTTGTCATCATGTTGCCGGATTAGATTGTCAGTAGCAAAAACCCCAAATCTCCAATCCTCAGGAGGGCTTCCTGAAAGAACATTACAGAAGGGAAATTAGGGAATATTATTGTGTTGGTTCTCTATTTTGGAAGGCTTAGACGAAAGGCCAGTGGTATTCAGCCCAAACCGAGACCAAGTCCGGCGGGACAATGCCTCGGGGTCCCGGGTAAAGAGCAGACGGCAAAGTGACACAAACTTGACTCTATTATGACGTCCCAAACTCCATCAACCAATAGCAAGGCTGGTTGTTCACCGATTATATAACCGATTACCCGCGGGGTGAACAAGGTTGTCGGAAATAGACCATTCATTTAAGAGCAAACTAATCGACCGAAGGAATTTTCCAGGTATGTGTTTTTCATTTTTACTCATTTTCACTTCAGACTATCAAATGGATTGTGCCTGAGTCTGACACAATTATTTCGCTTGTAAATGTATTTGTTTTTGAAAACAACTTAAGCTAGTTTGTTTGATGTTGTGACGTTCAGGTAGAGTGATGGCGATTTTTCAGACTTGGGCCATTTTGAAAAGCCTGGGACGATTCTTGGATGGGCGATTTGTGTCTCTGGTGTTAGCAATCTTGGCATTGGCTTTGTTGAAGTACAGGTAATTATATCAATCAATCTATTTATGATGTTTTGTGACACAGTCTTAGATATCATGTATTAGCTCACTGGTGTCTGTGCACATTGGGCTATGGGGATGATTGAATGAGGTTGAGGTTGACACAAGTACTTTGGGGAATCATTAGTAATAGGAATTTAATGGTAGAAAGTGTCAAACCAAAAGGTGTCATACTTTCGCTGTTTGCTTGAAGTCAAATTCCGTAGTTTTTTCCCCCAATTATTGTTGGTGCAATGATAAATGAAAGCCAACATTCAAACTCACTGGTAATTGGTGCTTTTTGAAGTTTATAGAAAGTAAGCTCTCCGGTTAAAACCACTTATTTTATTGTTTCGACCATTCATTACCAATCAAGCGTTATACATAATAAGAATAGACACATTTACAAATACTACTGATTGTAAAGTAATAGTGGACTGTTCAAGTAGGGCCTACACACTAATCACTACCTTGTCTCATTTCAATATCTGTACGTTTGCACATGTAAATATAATAACAGCTTTTCGCCCAAATTGAATTGAATTTCCAGATCTAAATCCCGCAACTTAAAGCGAATGCCGAACGGTCCTCTAGGGTTACCTTTCATTGGCTACATCCCCTTCATGGGTAGAAAGCCCTACCTGACCTTCGTTCGTCTTGCCCGGCGATACGGTAGCATCTTTAGCGTCCGTCTTGGAACCAAGCTCGTGGTGGTGCTGAACGGTAGGAAAGCGATCAGGGAGGCGTTCGTAACCAAAGGTCAAGCATTTGCTGGGCGGCCTGACTGGGTCTTGAACCGGGTGAATCAGGGGAAAGGTAAGTTCTTTAGATGTTTTAGTTGCGACCTACACAACCCAAACACATATAGCCTCATATAGGTTACGTACATCGTCGATTATTTTAGGGTAAAGGATGTTGGTTTTAAATTCTCAGGTCAACCGAGAAAACTGTCTAACAATAATTATTATCACAAAAGTTACTAAACGGGAACTTGGTGGTTAACCCTTTTATAGTTAACGTTGTCTTAACTTTGGCACCCTCGGTTTCTTCTTTTGTAAATCTTGTCGAACAATGTAATAACAATTTAAAATAGCTTGATTTCGTCGTTGTGACGCCTCCTTACTATCAATAGCGTCGCATCAAAAAAATAATAATAAAATAAATAAACGTATTCTTCGAATATTATGTGTTTTCTGATCTGTTTTAAGCTTCCATTGTACCTAATATAGAGTGTTTTCCTATTGGAGTGTGTACAGCGATTGAGGTTTTGGTATGGCATTTTAATATCAGCTGCCATATTTCTATGTTTCAGCAGTTGTATGCAAATATATAATAATTATGTAGGATTTGAAACTTTGTGAGGGAGTAGAATCAGGTGAGGTTTGCGGTGAAATCATGTTCATAAATCTATTTCGAGTTGTGGAGGTTCTGAGAAGAACCGGTTGTTTGATAACTTAACGTTTCAATCAGATGCTCTGATCGTCTTCTTCAGGAGAATATAAGATGCCTATGTATTACACGTGCTACTGCATTACTGCAGTATGGGGGAAATGGATGATGGTTTTGAAGATGTATAGTCATCTTTGCTTCCTTAATTCCATGAGTGATGTGAAGATAATACCAACAAGGGGCAAGGCTTATTTACCGTCCAGCCTCGATTTGATTACATTGATTTCAATGGAAGCAAATTATAAAAATGGCAGCACCGTGATTAAGTGGAATGGCAATGGTACCGTACCTACAGACATATATTTGTTGGGGGAGGGGCTATTTTTCCTCCTCTTAGCTAGGCCTAGGCCTATTATCTGTTTCACAACTGTATTCAGGAGTGTTAAAAAAAACTATAGCAGAGAATGTCGCTTAGCAGATTTACTGAGCAATTATCTCCTGAGCAAAAAATGTTGAATGAACCGGTCACAACCATTGTGCATGCTTACTAATCAAACTTTGCACGTTAGCTGGTAATATTGCTGTAAGTCTTTTCTGCGTGCTAAGCAGATTTTATTACAAGTCTCTACCAAAGCCTTCACTCATTTCACATGCATGACTTATTTCATTGTGACACCACATCAATTGCTTTAAAATAGCGTGTTGTTAACAAGAGCAAATTATGATAATGTGTTATACGGCGGGAATACCTGGGGGCTATGTCCCCCGGCGGCGTCTCCTTCCCATATCTAGCCTTTGAGACATAACACCTGACAGACAGGAAAGCACTCGCTGCCTTTCTCCCAAGAGAACTTCTGTCATTTGAGAGGGGAAAACCCGTGTACGTTTTCGATAAGCTCTCCTGGGGACCGATACTGTGGGGGTGGGCAAAATTTTGTCCCGGGGCCCCATTAAGTGCCCTGCAATGCAGCACTTCAGTTGGCACACAATATGGGCGCCATTTTGGATGGTAGGTGGGTTCATTGGCTTGGATTCATGTACGTGTGTAATGCTTTCACTACATTGACAGCTCGGGTATGGTTGGCGGCTGTATGAAGTTGACATACTACATCAATTTTGACATCCACATGTAGCACAAACGTAGCACAACATACAAGTTTTTTTTCTAACAGTGTCTTACCCCCCCCCCCCCCCCCCAAATTATGGAAATAACCGAAATGTGAGGGGTGGATATGTCGTTCTTGGTGATTGCCCTGAAGAGCCAATAAGAGTTTACAAAGGCGGTTTTTGAGCGGGTTAGCTCGTCAAATTCAAATTGATTCATCAATTGAACAGAAACACTTAGGCATCGGGAATGGCACAGTACACATTCTCAAATTGTTTGATTAAATTTGTAAAAATATCTTAACTTGTGGGAGGAATACAAATAACATTAATTTCCATCTTGCAGTTTTATTTAAACACAACCAGCCTTGAAGATATCATCAATTTTTTTTATGAGCAATTTTATCAACGGCCATTTTGTGCTTGTTTAATTGTTCACATTTTCCTAAATCGACAGAACAAATTCTCCAGAGGGTTGGCACTTGTACAAGCTTTAAAAATAGTCAGTTTGTAGACTGATTTGTTTTCTTGGAGGGAAGGGGGGCCTCAATAATTACAAATCGTGTTCTTTGTCTGTACCACTCACAGAGTCGCATTTATTCCAACATCTGATTCTCACCATACCCTTCAAAATGTTGATTGACGTATGAACAGATTGTCGGGATGTTTTGTCGAGGTATCCAAGCAATTTTCTACCCAGTATTTTCATTTTGGTCCAACCCTATTCACTTGTAATACATTGATCCAAACTTACAAAACAAAATCACTCCCAATCCCGCCCAGTCCCAACCGCATTTTGTGGCCGGGGTATGCTTTACCAAAGACCACCTAGATCTCCCAATACCCACAATATGTTATTACAGATTTTGACCACTTTGAATTGGAATCGCTTTCAACACCTCAGCTATGGTTGTGTGGCTTGTAACCACGGCTCACGGCCAAGCCACTGGCGGCAGTGAGGACCCCATGCGGCTCCAATGGCTTTACCGGACTTAAGTATCAATTTGTTAAATCTTTAGCGCCATGGTAGTTTCATAGAACACTTTTTGGCGTGAATTAGAGTAAAAAGTGCGCCAACCCAATGAAATTGTTGAACATGGGATTAGGTGTGGGATACCGTTAATCACTACAAAGTCTCTGAACATGTTGTCGTGGTTTTTAACATCCACGTTGTGATGACAGGTCTGTTCATTTTACTCTGAGGTTTTCCGTAAGGGTTTTTAACTAACTAAACTCAGAAACCTCAATACACTCTTTCGATACTAACTCGTGCCAAACAGCAACTCACTTTGATCTGGTTTACTACATACACAGGCAAATGCCTATAATATGGAACTGTTTCTACTCACGACACCGTAGATCCGATTATTTCCCTTTGGAGCCTCTCGTTTTTACTGTGCAAACGCTCTCCACTGAAATCAGTCACGATCAGAACTTTTAAAGACTCGCCCGAGTTAATTTTGTGAACTACACTATAAACTGAAATGTGTACAAAAATCAGTACAACTTTCCCAAACTGTTGCAACTCTATATCTCATGGAGGGGGCGGGGGGGGGGGCACACCCTGCCCACCGCTGGTTACGCTACTGCATGCCAACACCATCATGTGAACAGTCTATACGATGCTCTGAAAACCATTTGACGGATATTGTACACGTTCATAACGGGCTTCATTGCGGCGATCGAAATAAGCACTATTTAGAGGGCTTCAATTGTTATTTTCTTGAATATGACAGTAGTTTAGACATAAGATTGATACGATTGGTATTTGTAAGCTTTATGATCAGTGAGATTTCAGATTGAAACTACTTGTTTTCTTGAGAATTACCAATCATGAATACTTATTCTATACATTCTGTTCTGTAGTTACATTTTATGTTTTTAAAACTCAACCTTAAGTTCGATGTCATCATAGATTTTAGTTTAGTCTCCAAAGTGACTTCAATTAGATCCAAATCTCTCATAACCCAATTTGAATCAGATTGGGCTCCAATTGTTGGGTATTGTTCATCCGGGGTATTTCCCGTAGTTTCGTTCGAGAGAGCCGATAATATCTCAGGTTGAATCCCGGGGGAGCACGTTGGCCAATCACGTCATATCCCATTTCATCGATGACAAATAATGGGAGAGAGCATTAGAGTCTCTACTAAAAATAAAATTGTTTTATAACTATAGTACCAATCATAGCTAGGGTACAATTGCTGTCAAGTTCCGCACAGGAGGAGTGCGACGTTATTATTATTATATGAATATTCATGACATGTGTTTATGTTAATGTTCAAATTGGTACTTTTCTTTTGCAACCTAGGCATGATTTCATAAATCAGTTACTGTTAGGCACAACAAAATCGTTAAGCTTAGAAGAAATGAGTTATCGGCCAAATTAGTAATATACACGTGACTTGTATGCACACAAACCGTTCTTCAGTTAGTCGCTGATTGACCAAATACACTCTGTTCAGTGGCATACCGGACATTTTCATTGGGGGGGCGGGGGAACATATCCCCCTTTTTGAGGGGTAGGGTGCAAGGGTTCTTTCACTTGTTGAAAACAAAGTAACGGTAAATAATTGGTACTTAATTGTATGGGGGGAGGGGTATTAGTTCCATCAGTCTGAAATGTCACTGAAAGTTTCCAATGAAAAATTTCGTCAGAAATACTCTCAAAGCCAAATCATTTGAAAACTAAGTCGAAATCAGCACATGATCATGTAAGACCCCAGACTAACCAAAATGGCGGCGTGTTACGTTGATGCAAAGGGGGCCTGAGGTCAGTGAGACTCGTGCAAAAGCGCACAAAGTTGTTACAAGAATAAAAAACAACAACAACAAGAGGGCGCTATCTCCTGATCAATAAGGGAAACAAATTTATGTGCTATTCTGTTCGAACCGACAGCCTGTATCTATAGTTTTTGAGGAAATGATATTAATAAAAACCAAATAAAACAATCGAGAAAGTTTACGCTTTGCAGCAAAACTTCTGGTAATGTCTCCGCCTACTAACATTGTGAAACTGAGTTATAAATTATTCTCATTTATTTTGACCAATCAGGAATCGCCAATCAGCAGGCCAACCAACTTTGGCGGGAACACCGACGGTTCGTGTTGTCCGTTATGCGCAGTTTTGGTGAAGGCCGCACCCAGATGGAAAATAAAGTAACAGAAGAGGTTGGTAAAACCTAGGTTGTTTCATCCCCCCACCCCAACCCAGTACATTCCCATTATGTTTTAGCTACAAAACATAATTGGATGTGTCCATACAGATTTGTGGTAGGACCCAAACCTGTGGCAAACTTTGTGTAGCTGATAAGTTCACACAATTTGCACAGCATTTACGAACCTAAAGCTTCCAGCCAAATTTATTAAAGACTGCTACTCGTGAAAGTTCATGCCTTTTGTTCTATCCGACTCTAGGCCACTCTGACCTTAACGAAAGTTAGATATAACGACTGGTGTGAATGTCATGGCAAGTTTCTTGCTTCACAGGTTTTCTTTTCTGGTTTCCCCTTTAAAAAAAACTAGTTGGGTCTAATCAATACGTTTATTCTTTCTGCACGTCAGGTTTCCCACTTCGTTGCCGAGCTTGCCTCCCATGACGGCAACCCGATTGACATGACTTACCTTGTCCAGCTTACCTTCAGTAACATCATCTGCTCCGTCTGCTTCGGCCAGCGATACCAGCCCTCTAATCCAGACTTCAAGCGCCTCCTGTACATGGCCGATGTGTTCTTCAAACATCTCACTAGCGCAAGCGCCGTCAACTTCTTCCCATTGCTCTGGTACCTTCCCCTGCGCGGCCATTTGGCCGTCCGAAGGATGTACACCGGTATCTCAGACTTCGTCTCAGATAGAGTCGAAGAACACAAGTCAAGTCTTAACCCCGACTCACCACGAGATCTTATCGACATCTACCTTAGCGAGATAGCCAAGAGAGACCTAACTGACTCAAGCAGGGTAGAGACTGGTTTCACCGAGGATTACGTAAAGCACGTAGTGACGGACTTGTTTCTTGGCGGGACAGAAACAGTGAATGCGGTTGTATTGTGGAGCTTTGTGTGCATGGTTCTGTATCCAGACATTCAGACTCGCATACAAGCAGAGATTGATGACGTAGTAGGGAGTGATAGAGTACCAACAATGGCTGATAAGACGCATCTACCGTTTACGCAGGTACCTTGAAGTATTATACGATTATTAAGTTGTTTCATCTGCCCTCATATTTCTATTTCCCGAAGACGACTGATTGAAACGCCGGGTACACAACGTCCGGTTCTTCACAAAACTGGTGCAACCACCAACCTTATTTTAATGATTGCTTAAGTTCACTTTTCTTTGATCTGTCAGTGTCAGTTCTTTTTGTGTATTTTGCCCACGTGGATCTCTCTTCCTTCCAACTGTCGTTTAGTCCCGGTACATTACGCGTTCAATTCATCAATCCAACTTTTAACTCCTTGAAGTGGTTGGGCCCAGTATAACTTTAACGCACAGAAATCCACTTAGCACAGAAAGAACAGCCTAGCAAAGACAGGTTACCAACCAAAAGAATTGGTTGAGACTGTTTCCCTTTTGCTTTTTGTTTAGCATTGTTAAACAATGTTTCTAATTAAAACTGCTTATACAATTTGGCGGTAGAATTAAATTGTGACATCTCGAAACTTGTGCGTTGATTATAAATTTGGACTCATTTTGAGCCGTGCATATCATTTCAAAAAGATGATGGAACTGGACTTGAAGCGACGACTTTTCTTTTATGCCTAGAGTTTCGTTTTGAAACCAATCCTGTCATCACACTTGCTAAACACAACCCTTGTTTGTTTCCAGGCAACTCTTCTAGAGCTTCATCGGCGTTGTAACGTGATCCCTTGTGCTATTCCACATGCGACGACAGAAGATGTAGGTCTAGAAGGCTTTGTTCTACCCAAAGGAACCACCGTCATGGCCAACCTGTATTCTTCCCACATGGATCCTGACTATTGGCAGGAACCAGACCGGTTCGACCCTACCCGGTTCTTAGACAAGGATGGGCAACTTATAAGCCACGAGTCTTACATGCCGTTTTCAATAGGTAAATAACATTAAACGGGACCATAGTAGACCCCTTTATATATACATCAAGCCCAAACAGCGCCCTCACTGAGATCAATGAAGACCTTTAATTGGCTGAGAGTTGTGCGCAGCGCGTACACGTTACCACTGTTTGACCTCAGCGATGTCAGCCATCAGCCAATGTACGCTGTTAGTGCCGATTTCCTGACGATTTCAAGCAATCAACGAAGAAGTATATTCAGATTTGTTTTTATCTGAGTTGGTAATTGTGAAAACAATGAAGAACGATTTATGTTTTGTCTTGTAGGCCTACATGTTCATTATACCTATGGCCGATGATCCTCAGTTTGACTGTTGCAATACTCAATGACGATTCTGTTGTCTTTCTATAGGCCTACTATTGTCGACCATGATGAATGTACTTTAGACAGTCATGCTTCTCTTGAAAATTGGTACTGTATGAACTTTATAATGAGTGGGCTAATTTCAGATCGAAAGTAACCTTTTTCCGTTTTGACTTACCTTCTTATCTATTAGGACGCAGGGCATGTCTTGGGGAGCAGCTGGCTAAATGTGAGATTTTCCTGGCCTTCACTGGTGTCCTTCAGAGGTTTCGTCTGAAACTACCCAAGGGTGACCCACACCCAAGCCTGGACGGGCTACCAGGAATCACACACCTTCCCCGAACTACCAGACTCAGAGCTGTCCCAAGAAAATGAAACATTGGAATTATTTGAACCCAAAATGTTTGAAACGAGGAAGCAGATTTTTCCTTTTTTTGAAAAACTCACAAACACTCCATAATATTCAACTCAACATTGATTATTAATGAGCTCGGACATTCTATAAACATAAACAACTCGTTTGTTAACATTAATTACAACCCTTTCAACACAGGATAGGGGGCTCACAGTGCCCCCCCTACCGTTTTTGCCCGTTACTTTTTGACGTTGGATCTGATGTTACCATGGCAACCGTTTGCTTGCTCTTTTGCTTGCTCAATTTTAACGTTTAGCCTATGTGATGTTTTGTCTTTTATACAAAATGTCCAAGAAAGTTGTAAAGATCTGGTACGTGAAATATGTGTTAAATGCATTGTGGGACAGAAAAAGTAGAGATAGTCGAGAAAAAAAGCACGGTCCTGGTAGGGTTAAACTTACAAACAAATCTTATTTAAGTTTGCTGATGAGATTGGCTGTTCGAAAAGAAGACGTGGCAAAATATTTATTGAGTATTAGGCCTATGCATTTATTTTAATAAGTAAGTGTATTTTAAGTTCATAATGGTCGATTTTCAGTCTGAAAGCTGTTTATATCCGCTAAACAATCATTGCCTTTTTCCTTGCACCTTGTCACCCAAAATGTATAGAATAACAATATTATTGTGATACGAATGTCCCTTTAAAGTTAGAAAGTTTGAACACTTGTTCAAGTCCATTGCTGTAGTAAATACACATTATAATAAGGCTCTGTTATCGACTACTTTATCGTGTTGCCTATGCAGGACTTTAGCCAAATTATTATTCTTTATCTGGCAGAAAGCGTTTTTCATGGATGAACCGCATTGTTTCTCAGCTGTAGATGATTTATTTTGGTAGGCCTATCACTTAGTCTAATAAATGGATTATTTTCTCTCAATAAAACAAGGTTTTGTAAAATCTTCTATAATTTGTACTTGTTATCATTTTGTGACAATTTTCTTGTCATATTAATTAAACAGGGGAAAAAACAATGAATGATTACATAATGCCACAATGAGGGCGCTATATTCGCCATGTTTATATAATACGGCCGGCTTTTCAACTAACTTAATAATTTCACATCACCAAAGATTGTCACAAATCTTCATATATTTTACGATAATATCTGTGAATTATTTAACAGCGATTATTACTTCCAAGTAACTTGAGGGCGTTTGTTAAGACACAAATGGGGTGGGGGGGGGGGGGGTGGGGGGAAGAGTGCCAGCAGATAAAATCAAAGTGAGGATGAAACTTTCTCATTTTCCACCTATTTTCTTACATATGTCTGGATATTGCGCTGTGTCCCCAGTTGGAACCCATTCTTACCTTTGCATAATGTTTGATTTTTGTGAAGCGATCCGATCGGCATGTTATTTTTCGAAAAGTAAAAACTGATTTTAGGGGCCTAGTGCTCTTTTAGGGAAAAAAGGAAGTGGTTTGGAGTTTTGGTGGGGCAGGATACAGTTCAGAACACACATAAAGGATCAAATTGTCCATACTTCATTACATTTAGGAGGAGGGAAAATGACGCAAGTTTAGGCACCCAGTGCAGTAATATAAAATTGTAGGCCTACTACTATCATGGCCGATCGAATAAGTAATTGAGAACAATTCTGTCAATTGGTGGCGCTGTTTGAGAGCTCCGTTCGGAAAAAGGGGGGGTCTCACTTGTCTGGTTCTCGCCTCTAAGCTGTTGTTTAGATCCCGTGTGTAAATGTTCCGGAGCCAGATTAGTCAAAATGCAAAACTTTATTTATGACAGCAAAATGTATGAGTCGTGTGTCGTCTGTGTGACTCATAATGTGTCGAGTTTTTTTGTTATGGGTTGTGTATGGTGGCCCTGAAGGGACATCGCATATCGCATACGTGTGCGCACACGTATGCAATGTCGTGAAACAATTCGCGAATATGTGCGCACACGTATGCAATGTCGTGAAACAATTCGCGAATATGTGCGCACACGTATGCAATGTCGTGAAACAATTCGCGAATATGTGCGCACACGTATGCAATGTCGTGAAACAAATCGCGAATATGTGCGCACACGTATGCAATGTCGTGAAACAAATCGCGAATATGTGCGCACACGTATGCAATGTCGTGAAACAAATCGCGAATGTGTGCGCACACGTATGCAATGTCGTGAAACAAATCGCGAATGTGTGCGCACACGAGTGCGAATATATTTGCAATGTCGTGAACGTTTATTGCATACCAAGTTGCATACCTTTGGGATGATGTCATAGTTGCAGACAATTTGTTAGAGACCTAGGGAGTACGTGGCGCTACAGTCAGGCTCCTGTAAGCATGGCTAAAAGAAATACGCCACCCGCCTCGCTTGCCTCACAACAATGACTACCGCTGCAATGACTACCGCTAATCTCACTGTAGGCAAGAAACCCCCCAGATCATTAGACATTTTATTCAAAGGTATGCAACTTGGTGAAGTCCTCCTGCAAACAGACCTAGATGCCCTTAGCCAATGGAGTGAGTCAAATGGAATGAAACTTAATATAAGCAAATCACAAATAATGCATATGACTAGATCTACCAAACCACTAGCCCTTCCGCAGTATTACATTCTTGGATCTCCCTTAACAGTTGCAACCACCTACAAGTACCTTGGTGTCACAATGAACAATACTCTAACGTGGAACGACCATGTCAATAGTGTGGTTGCTAAGGCAAATAAGACTCTTGGTTTCATCTGGCATACAGCAGGAGGAACTTCTACAAATGCACTGATGTCTCTCTACCGGTCACTTGTCATACCAGTTCTAGAGTATGGGCTGCCTGCCTGGTGCCCATATACAGCAACTTTATCCGCTAAACTAGAACAAGTCCAAAGGAGAGCTACAAGAATGTTCCTTAAACAACAGAGAGGGGCAGAATCGTATGAGGACAGACTAAAACAACTGAACTGGCAAACTCTCGAATCTAGACGTCAAAGAATAACTGTCCAATTTACCACTAAATGTTTACTTGGACTTGTTGACTGTCACACTGTCAACTCACATACTTCTGTCAATACCCGCCACATGGACACACTCACTTTCAATCATATCTATGCGAGGACGCAAAGCCTTAAGAACACATCTATTCATTCTTTTCCTCGTATTTGGAGTAGTCTGCCTACAAATGTTAAGAACGCCCTAATTCTAGATTCATTTAAATGTTTTAATAAGTACTTATGTAACCATTTCAATGATATTTAGATGTACTTTATTTGCTAATTTTGCATTTACACCTGATATGCTTATTTGTTGTTTTTGTATATACCTACTTGCTGGAGGTTGCTTCATTGATTGTCTGTTAGTGTCATTTATTTGGTTGTTTGTTCAATTCCTATTTTGTTGTCAGTACCTGTTTTACTTTTTGCCTGTCTAATTAACTGGTTCATTGATTGTTTTCCAGTTTTTATATGTCTGTCTGTGTGACTGCTTGTCTGGATGTGTTTTTACTCCTACAATCTGTTTGTTTTATATGGTTGGCTCGGTGTTGCAAGCATGATCATGTTTGTATAGCTCACACATTATTGTTGCAATTATTATTATTATTTTTATTTATTTATTTTTTTATTTTTTTATTTTTATTTATTATTATTATTATTATTATTATTTTTTTTTTTTTTTTTTTTTTTTTTTTTTTTTCCGTCTATCTATATATTTTTTTACTTAATATTTTCCATCCCCCAACTCAAATCTTCCTTCTTCACAGTGTTGTCTGTTTAATGTGTAAACTGAGTTCTTGTCAGCCTGAATGTTAAATAGACTGATTGACTTGCCAAGGTAATGTTTATTCTTACATATATTATATATATATATAGGGGTATATATATATAGGTATATTAGCCTTTTAGTTTTTGCAGATTTTTAGTTTTTATTCAATAAGTGTTCCATCTTATTCTTAAGATTGGATTAATAGGCTCTCGAGTCATAGTGATTAGGTTCGCTTTTATTAATCCTGGCCATCTTAGAATGATTTGTTTGTTTTGGGATGTTTCTGTCTGGCCTTTACGATTAATGTTCCCTTTAACATTCAATTGCTGCTTTATTATAATGTTACTTGGACTTTTTAATCTTTAAATTCATTCATTAATTTCAGTCTGTACATTTAGACATCCTAATACCGTTCCTATTCTACATTGAATTATCCGTTCACTCTCATGTATGTCTGTTTGATTGTTGCATATTATTTGGCCGAATAAATAATAAATAATAATAATAATAATATATTTGCAGACGTGTGCGCACATATTCGCGAATTGTTTCACGACATTGCATACCGTGTGCGCACACATTCGCGATTTGTTTCACGACATTGCATACGTGTGCGCACACATTCGCGATTTGTTTCACGACATTGCGTACGTGTGCGCACATATTCGCGAATTGTTTCACGACATTGCATACGTGTGCGCACATATTCGCGAATTGTTTCACGACATTGCATACGTGTGCGCACACGTATGCGATATGCGATGTCCCTTCAGGGCCACCATAGTTGTGACTTTATTTTTAGTGTTGCGGTAGAATTTGGGCGGACCGGTCATTAGTGCAGCTCAGGAGTCAGTATTTATGCCCTCACATCTTCTTTAATATGAAGTAACTATTATTGCTCGGAAACTAGGCCTGCCGATTTTGTTGAGGTGTCATCTGCAATAAATGCATGTAAGTTTGCCTTTCCTAACACTCACACTGTACTGAATCTTTGCCGGTGTGTCTTGTGTTTTCTACATTATGTTGTGTGTAAACTGGATTTATCATAACAACATTCAAATAATGGGGGTATCTCAATGATAAATTCGTGTTTATTGATGTGTTTACTCTTTTTTGAGTGTGTTCTGACCATTATGATTGAGGGAGCTACCTCCATGTTCTGACTCAATTATAAATTTTATTTGTTTAACTGTTCAACCCAAGTTGCTGTAGTGGTATATTAGTGATATTGAAAAAATTATTTCAGCATGTTCAGTGACATACATATCACAGTTAGAAGCCCATCTAGCCCAGGTTGGACTCCTCCGTTGCAATTGCATACAACGCGACAGAGTCCAGGGTATAAAGGTGCTCTGCCATTGCGAACAAATTTATGACAACATTTTTTCATATTTTTACCTTTTTGAGGAAGCTGAAACTTGACTCGCATATTCTTTGTGTCCTGAACTTTACGCCTGCTCTATTCAGAATTGTAAATTTTATCCTTGGATGACATTATTGTGAAAATAAAATGGAAATTGATGCATTTGTTGTGACAGCCTAAACTGACAGCTTGTGAACCGCTTGAGAATGCTTACGCGCATGCGCGTTCTTTGTAGATGCTATGCATATCGCGCATGCGCACATGAGCCTTAACAGTCAATTGGTACACGATGGTCACATCGCTAGTGCACAACTCGGACTTATTTTCGGAAATAATGTCATCCATAGATGTATTTGTTAGTTGTGAATTCATAAAAAGTGTAGTTACATGTATGGACACCAGGAATATATGAATGGAGTTTCAGCTTCTCAAATCAGGTAAAAATATGAAAAATGTGTACCTGAAATTGTGTTCGTATTGTACAGGATCTTTATACCCAGGACGTCAGTGCAGTGGCACTGACTGACATCCTACCAGGGCTAGAAGCCCATCATGACCTAGCCCCATTAATAGTGCCAATACTCTGGACTTCCTCCGATCCTTGGCCCTACGCCCATTACTTCTAGAAACTATAAGGCTCCCCCGTGAGCCTTATAGGGGTCTAACATTTTGGACCTCCGTAACGCTATACGTTTTCAAAATGGTCGTTGATAGGTGAACATTTTACGGTGGTTTGCCATCAATATCTACAGTTTCCTTTGCACTATACACAACACAAACTTTCCCCATACACTTAATATACATTCATAATGAATGCATTTCCTTTTTGTTGAGTTATGTTCAAAAACATCTTCAAAAAATGAAATTTACCACGCAATACTCACGATTGTTTTTCCCTCATCGCGGCACTCGCGCGGCACTCGCGCGGCGTTCGCGGTTTGCGCAAACAAATAAGACTGCGCGGTGTGCGCGGAGCCTTCCAATTGGCTTCCGGCGCACACCGCGCTGTCTTTTGGCTCCGCACACACCGCGCAGTCTTATTTTTTGCGCAAATCGCGAATGCCGCGTGAGTGCCGCGCGAGTGCCGCGATGAGGGAAAAACAATCGTGAGTATTGCGTGGTAAATTTCATTTTTTGAAGATGTTTTTGAACATAACTCAACAAAAAGGAAATGCATTCATTATGAATGTATATTAAGTGTATGGGGAAAGTTTGTGTTGTGTAGTGCAAAGGAAACTGTAGATATTGATGGCAAACCACCGTAAAATGTTCACCTATCAATGACCATTTTGAAAACGTATAGCGTTACGGAGGTCCAAAATGTTAGACCCCTATAAGGCTCACGGGGGAGCCTTATAGTTTCTAGAAGTATACGCCCATGTACCTCCAGGAGGTGGGATAATTTTTCGAATATAAACTCACGTTTTTATGCTGAGATTTTTTCCCCAGTTGTCACTCATTGTATCCGATTTGTGGACAGCACATTAAAACGCACTTGTGCGCGCTCGTTTTGGTGTGATTTTGAAGAAATTCTGAGGCGTTACTGCCACCGATTTGACTGCCCGGCATCCATGATGTTTGCTAATGCGCATGCAGGCGGCGTTCACGCATTGCGCAAAAATTAAGACAGCGCGGTGTGCACGGAGCCTTCCGCCTAGCTTCCAGCGCCCTGCGCTATCTTTAGGCTCCGCGCACACCGCGCTGTCTTAATTTTTGCGCAATCAGTATTTTTGCTCACTGGTCAGACATTTTCTATAAAAGCTTGTCAACAATCAGTTCCTGGTGTCTGTTAAGAAGAAGTTTTCAAATGTTTTGAGTTTGGGATTTGGAATTGATTTGAATTAAAAAAGGTAAACGTAACATTTGTTCATTGCTGTACAACATTGAAGAAAATTTCTTTGACAGTTTGCCCAATTGAGCTACTTTTGTAATTGTTTCTCATAAATACTATCTTTTTGTGATTTGTACCATGTACAGTACATGTACATGTACCTGATTTTTTGAAAATGTACATTAACTAATCCCTTGAATGACTTGGAGATCATTTCTCACTAAAAACACTTCAATACGATACGGTAACTCAACACCCAAATTGTTGCACTCTGAGTATGGTGGTATACAAAGAGCAGTTCTCAATCCAACAGAATCAAATAAAGCATTTAGTTTGACTTTTCAGAGTTTTGGGGGAAGATAAAATTTGTGTATTACCCTCAACATGTACAATGATATTTGTGCAGATGAATATTCAAATATGCAAAACCTCTCTGTGTATAATACTGAATAAAAAGATACTTGGCTATTTGTCACTAATGAAAAGCCCACATTCACTTTATCACCGCTAAAATAAACCGAGACAGTTTGCCAGTGACTTCACAGATTAATGCCAATTAAATTTTTTTTGTTTACGTGTAGTTGGATGATTTTTCTTGGTTGCAGACGCCAAACCTTCTGCTGGAAAAGCCATACCTTCTGCTGGGAAAGTTGTTAACAAATTACCATGGCAACCAGCATTAGCAATGGAGGTACTCACGACATCTTAAGCCACTTAACAGATATTGATGTGAAGAGATCCAAGGCTACAAAGGATGGGGTTCAGGAAGAGGGGGAGGGGGAAGAAGAGGAGGGAGATAAAGACTGGAAGGAGAGATATGTTCTTCTTGAGGAGCAGTTGGATAAGTTTCGGTTGCAGGCCACCAAGATCCGAGCTGTTCTTGGTGAAAGGGTAAGTTTATCATCATCTGAATGTTAGGCAACCTGTGTTCTATTGCAACCTGGGCCCAATTTGATAAAGCTGTTACAGGAGAGTTGCTTAGCAGAAGTGAGTTGCCAGCCAAAATACAGTGTTACGTGTAAATTGCTCTTGATTGTTCCTTTTGTGCATTGCTTACCAAGTAGAATACAGTTTTGTTAAACGGTATTTTCTGGTAAACAGGTTTATGAAATTGAGCCCTAACTGACAGGATTTGTTCCTAAACCTGGCAAATGTTACGGTATACCCAAAGCTACCAGTCTATGTTTCATTTATTTTTTGACCAGTTCCCCCAAGTTCACTTGTGTTGAATATACTAAATTTGCAAAGAATACGTTGTTTAGTACATGCATGGTATGCTATTACTTATACATTATGTATTTGCCCTGTGTTCTGTGCTTGTAGCTATTCTGTGTTGTTCCTTGTTGATTGTGGCCACTTCCTTTCAGCCACCTGTCTTCTGTGTAGTCACCAACCTTATCACCGCCCCTTTTTGCTGCATGGTGGCTTAGCTTGCACGTTTCTTTGTTCAGCCATTGTCATTTATGACATCCTAAAGATTACAGCCATCTGTTTGTTCTGTTTTTGTGGCCAGCCCATTTTGGCCACCTTCTTCCAGTTTAGCCACATAGATGAAGGTTCCAGTACTTTACCAGCTGTTAATTTTGATCATTTTTGAAAACATTTTCCTCTATAGCCCTTTGTCCATTATGCTATTAGGACAGGTCTGTAGTTACCACATTTCCATGCATTGTATGCATCCCATGTGGCTCTAATAAATTTGTTTGTAGCAAATTTTTTATGAGACACTTCTTTTTCACAGACATTCATTCCCGTGTGTTATGTATACTTTATGTATTTATTTATATTTCCTGAAACTGCCGGGGAAAATTAATTTGGATAATTTTAATTGCATACCCAGACTCAATTCCAGTACACAAATGAGGGAATCTTGGGTTGGGGGGGGGGGGGGGGGGGGTGTATGTAAATAATGGGAAACTGAGTGTGAGTGCCAAGAGTAAACCATGTATTCTGATTGTAAGCTTGACTACGTAATTTTTAAAATAAATACATGCTCAAGGAAAATTTCTTTGCCAGCCAAAACAAACAAGAGGGAGCCAGTTACAAGCAGTCATGTTACACCAAATTCTTCAAAAAGGAGCATCTCTAAATTTGTACATTACTAATTAAAGCATCGCTGTTTGGATAAATCCAAATGTGCTGGTCATTACAACATGTAAAACCATGATTCATGATTATAGTTTTTTTTATTGAAACATACATTATGGGATGCACATAATTATATACAGTGAAATGCATTTTGGTTTTGTGCGTAAAAACAAATTATATACGTATTCTTTCTGTAATGTTAGGAAATGCACTTGAATTAAAATTGTCTGTAGGTTGGTTTCATAAGGAGTCGCATTTAAATACATACATGTATTATATGTAAGACCAAATTAACATTCATTCAACTACTCCTTTAAACTGAAATCTTGAGATTATTATTTCTATACTTGAGTTATCAAACAAAATTATCTTAATGTCTTGGGCCTCACTTAACCCTTTCAGCCCCAAGGGTGACTATAGTCGACTGTGCACTATACCCTGCTTCAGCCCCAAGGGCGACTATAGTCGCCCAAGATAACACACAACAAAGCACTCAAGCCTGGGCACAAGGGCCATTTGTTAAAAAGCTGTAGTTTTGTCCATGTTCACCCTCCATACCCAAGCTTACCATCATTGGAAAGAGAAAGATCGGATCTTTCCAATGATGGTAAAATAAAATAGGGTTGTTATTTTGCAATCACTTCAAATTAGAGTAGAAAGATCCGAAGAGCCAAACACCTACGGAGCGCCATAAGGTTGTGTGCGAAAAAGTGTTTGGTTTTTCAGAAAACACTGAAGAAACAAAGACCAAGAACTTGGAATTTTTTTGGCTGATTTCAATGATTTTTGAATTATATGAAAGGAAATTCAATAAGTAAGACAATTATTATTATTCATTATGCTATAAAATAAAATCTTCAAGGTAATAACAGAGTTTGTAAAATCAAACTTTGAACACCAGCTTCCTGTTGTGTAAGAAAGTGTGATTCACGCTTGAGTGGTCAAAGAACATGGGCTCCAGCAGTTGTTTATGTCAAAAGAACTTGGGGCTGAAAGGGTTAATTAATAAACTAAAATAATATTCCTCACTACATCATTCATGCTTTTGCTGTATTTTGACCCTGAATTGAGGCACAGTACAAGGGATGAATTTGTGAACCTTTCCAGACATCTGATGATCACTTTGTCTGCAATGCACACCACACATACTGAACATATCATCTTCATCATACCTCTGAGTAACTGGATCTAGTCAAATGTTAGGGGAAAAAATAGAATAAAATATCTGAAGGCATGAGCAGAAGGAAGTAATAATGTCTTGCAAATCTGAAAGTAATCCAGAGTGACCTACATAACATTGTCATGATGACTGCTTGGACTTGAGCCCATTGATTACTACGTATACATGTATGTAGCGCCCATTCATATTTAATAGAAACAAGTGCATCTGTGCCATTGTCTGCCAGTCCTTGTTCAATGCTACATTAGTCATGTTGGCTGCTAAACCAAGGAAATTGAATGATGAAAATCTATCTTATTACATTATGATTTATACTCGTACATGTAGAGACCTAACTATAAATTTTTGGCTCAAAGTATTATTTTTACAACATGTCAATTGTAATCCGATATATTGCACCAAAAAATCAGCTGAAAAAAAATGTTAAACCAAAAATTTAAACCACCAGAAAAAAATAGAAAAAAATAAATAAAAAATGGAAATGAACTATAAATGAACAGCCAGTGACCAAAGAAGGGGTGAAGGGGCAAGGTAAAACCATGCAATAGTCTAAAGACCATGAGGAAACACAGTGCTCAAAACAACAACTGGACCACTGGCCAGGGTCTGTCAATTTGAGCGTTGGGCCAGTAAACCCCATTATATTGGGCCAGTAAACCCCAGTAACCTTGGGCCAGTAGGGAGCTACTGCATGTTTTCAAAGATTTTTGGGAACAATGGTACCAATGGAGAAACAACACCACACACTTTGGTAGAACTAGGAAGTAAATTTCTATAATCCCTTATTTTAACATTCTATTTGAGATTTGAAAGGAAGAATCTATATTCCTGCTGAACAAACCTCATCTTTAAAAAAAAATATGTTTTACGCCAATTGACCATTTGCCTACTTGTTTGTGTTTCCCTTGATGCAGAAATTTTCATTTTCATCACAGATGCCTAAAAAGTATACTCTTTCTGATGTACCCTTTGGCTTAATGTCCTTGCCACTTCAGGGGCTAGGTTCAAGTTCAAATCCTGCTCTGATAAGTTATGTACCTACTACTTGTAATACACCATAAGGTCGCACTGTGTGTTAACACCACAGGAGGCTAGGCTTTTATGAGAGTATCACCCTGGCAGCTGTGTATATCACACTGTAGTTTGTTTGTCACACAAACTGACCATTAATATAACACCTCAACATCACTCTCACAGGACCCCAAGGCCAACATCACTGACTAAAACATTCTTCTTAAAATAAATATTCAATTTTATGAATAAAGCTCTCATTCAAAAAATTTGGAGCATGAACAGGAGAAAATTAAGTGTGAAATTTGGAATGAAGAAAGTAACTGAAAATTCTTGTGAAAAAATATTAACCCTTGTATACACTGGTGTTACCATAGACTGCCACAAAGTACCTTCAGGTTAGGGTGCATGGGTTTCTTCTGTTTGTACTGCTGGTACTATCCCTATCAGGAAACTCCATGGCTTGTGTACTGGGGACTTATTCTCCATAGTCTCCAGTGAAACTTTGTGGCAGCGGTCCATTGAGCAGGAGAGTATATTTAATGTCCATATTATAAATAAATTAATGTCAAGATTTTACATGCTTTCTTTCTCACATAGGCCTAATGCAAAATTTACAGAATTATACATTGACTCTTCATAGGTTAGATGTTGTTAATGGTTGAGGTAATGTTAGTAACCCATCCATAAAGCATTAGATTCAGGTGAACAAAAACATGACTCTTAACTGCCATTAGTTGGCTGTGTAAACATTGTTATTACTTATAATGTAAATTGACTCTGAACTGCGCCCTTTACTGAAAACTCATTTTATGCATAGATTTATTTATTCCTTTCAATCAACTTGCCCCCTCACTCAATCATTCTTTACATGACATTAACAGTTAACTTCGCCTGTAAAATTTGCCATTATTTAAGGAAATGTGTATAGTATTTCAATTGTGGAGATCAAAAAAAGAGCATTATTTTGGTGAGTCTACAAATGCTATTTTTCTGTATGGCTGTATTTCAAACAAGAATATATCTCTTGAGGATTGATACTGGTATGAACTTTATAATCAGTGAGCTTTCAGAATGAGACTTATCAATTTCAGATTGAAAATTAGCAATTTTGTCTTTTGGATAGTAATCTTCTAAAATTAAAACCACACAAATCAAAAGCGTGTCATCCCAGCAGGCTCAGTTTGAGTATTGTGTGCATTTACATGTACGTGTGTCAACTTAGTAGCTTCTTTCACTCTTGAGGAAGCTTAATTTGTTTTCTAATTATGGACCTGAAGGCCAGTTAAATGTTAATCTTATTGAAGCTGCAGCTAAATATACATTTAAATCAACTGCTAAATATACATTTAGAATGCCTGCAGTGGTTGTCTGAAGGAGTTAGTAACTAGAATGGCTTGCACAAGTGGCCGTCGCCATCCAATCCTCCTCTTCAGCTGATAACCATGCTGAATTGAGCCTCTGTCAAACTTAATTCATCTTGTTTTTTTTCAAGGAAGCGGAAAATTATAATCAACATGTTGAAGTTGTGAAAGTTAAATCATCAAATTGGATGCTTGATCGATAGACCAGAAGGGTCACACTGATGTTATTATGGTAGGGTTTCTTTGCAGCCTTTCATAGCCTGGAAATCATGAAAGCTTAGTTTTTTTGTCAAAAGTACATGTGTACCCGGCATGCATGATTAAGAAGAGTAGAAAAGAGAAAGTTGTTGATTTGGTTGTCTTGCCAATGCTTTATAATTCACATCATATTCAGTCATTTCAGCATATTGGTATCAAGTTTGAGCGTACACAATGTATTCTGTGCAAAGCTGGTAAAAATTGTGACCAAGGAAAACAAGTATACATGTAGTAAGCATTGTCAGTGTAGGACAAAATTCAATTAACAGTTTAAAGTTTGTGATGCAATGTCAGTGCTTTAAAGTGCTTTAATTTCTAACTTTATTCTCCAGCAAACTTGAATCCTAATTGTTGATTTGTCAACAGCTGTTGGATACACTTCTATCTATTGCATCCTGCTTATTGAATGCACGTAGTGTGTGCATTACTGCAATGCATTTAATGGTTATCAAATCAGAAATTTACCTACATGTACATGTATGACAGTACAGCAGTCACTGAGAATAACTTTATTTGTGTTGTTTTAAATAGTTTTAAAACTGTTGCAGAAATTTGTGTCAACTTTCAGAAACAATCAAAATACCTGATTGAGGTTAAAGTCTTAAGAAACCCCCAGATTTTGTCACTGTTGCAAGTTTGATAATCTTGTTATCCCATGTGCACTTGTGGAATTCAAATAGGGCCTACAATAGCGCAATGGGATGCAGAGAGCATAAACTATTTAATTGTGTGTCTTCCACTTACACTTGTGGGTTCAGGAAACTTAGTGGTTGCAGCTCAGTCATCCATGTTTGCAGTTGGAATTGACAAAAACGTTGCTTACAATCTAAGTGTACAAACTTCACTGTACATTTCTGTGTAAAATACAATATGTTAAATGAAATCACCAGACGATACATTGTACTTTCCAGAATGCAAAACCTCAAGCAGGCTCACAGATGAATTGAGCTTATTTTTGTTAACCACCCATCGATCATTTTTGTTAGTGTATTGAAATATATTTTCTACATAGCTATATATGTAGGCCTATGTGTATGGAAGTAAGACTTAAATGTTAAACAGGAAATGAGAGTAACTGAACAAAGGAGTCAAAAAACATTCCTTTTTAACGATATTAAATGCAAATTCCCCTTCTTTACTAATAAGTTTTAGAAAAAATGTATGTGGTATACTTGTAAACTTGACCTTAAGATTTGCAGGGTGTGCATTTTCAGGCCAATTATTTTCCGTCATTTATTTTGTTTTGAACTAGAAATGTTCTGTTCAGTCAGTGGTACTATTGAGATCTGTAAACTTATCCAAAATTCAATGCTGTATTGTATACACACACACAAATGGCCAGTCTATTTCGGACACTTGTTCCATGGTCAGACTTGTTGATACAGAACCTTTTGACATAAACACATACAAGTTCTTCCTCCCTGTTATGATGTTTAATTGAAACCAACCTGGCATTTAACCCACACTTTTCCCAGCACCACACCCCTTTCAATGTTGTATGTTGCCCCTCAAATGTTGTGTGTATACCTCAACCGTCAAACCATTGTGTTAAACATTGTAACCCTTACCTGTCTCTGTGACACATAAAACAAAAAACCCAAAATGCCCCACCTCCCCTTCTCCCCTCTCCCCATCTCAACATCTTGCAAAAGAGGACGGAGACCATCATGTCACCTCCCCTCCCAGGAGATTCTCTGCATTTAGCCCCATCAGGAACCCTACCCTATATTAACAGCTAAAACAGGTGGTAGGGAAGCTTACCCAATTAAAAAAGGGGTGGAAGAATCATTCAGATTCCCCTGCAATTCCCCAAGTGTTCACCGAGGAAGTCGGTCATTAGTTCAATTTCAAACCGGATCATTTTTTCATCAAGTGACCCAATTAAAGTTCCTACCAGGGGCGCATGAATTATTATGTATAATTTGTGTCAATGTCAAAGAGATCAAGGTGACTGGTGAGTTTTTGAATGTACACAGCAAAGCTTACATACAAACATGTGGAAACAAACTTGTCTTTAGTCCTTGAATTAATTTCTTTTAAAATTCAATACTAAAGGTCACTGTTATACTAACAGTCCACACCTCAAAAAAGGGGGGAAAAAATGTGTTTTTAATTTATGTGTGTTATTTAAGCCCATGGTTTTCAAACAGCACATCTTCAAGATTTAAAAAAAACCTGCTGATCATTCCAAGAATGTCTTTAATAGTATTTTGAGCAAAAGTGACCATTAGTGCGGAGTGCTATTATTGGAAGGCATTCATGTGGTACACAAAATAATAAAGAGTTTTTGCAAATAAAACATGTCATTCTATATGCTGACAAAACTGAAAACCATTGAACTAGACTTTCTACTCGGTGTTTTCCCTGAGTCCTGCAAAGAAACAATGAACTTGGAGGAAATTGTGAAATAGTACAAAAGCCTCCATACTGTTTTCTCATAAAGTTTGTTTGACAAAACTTTCACAAGGTGGTTTGGGGATACTTAATAATTTAGTGTCTTGAAAGACATTCATGAAGGTCCAAAAAAACACACTCCAAAACGGCTCAATATGAAGTTGTACCATTGCTTTGAAAATAGTTGTTATCTTGGGACAAAATGTGGGCCAGTCTGTAATAAACGCTTTCCCCTGGATTGGCCTTGAAAGGCTGAAAAGAGCTACCCTGTCGATAAAGCTTCCCTGCTGGTTTGACTTTGATTGGTTTGTTGTTCAATTTTACAGATGGAAGAACTAGAGGAGAAGGTCAAGGAGTCTAATGGAAGGTCTGAAAAAGCAGAAAAAGAGGTAGGTTCAATTCTGTACAGGGAGATAGGAGTCAAACACACACCAATGATGGGAACAATCTCGTTTCCAGTCTGTCTTTGATTTCAGGCCTGGATTTTCATCTTTGAGGGCACTCCTGTTGGACAATCTTTAAAGTTAATGGGAAACTTTTGAAGGGGCATCATGGCCCAAAAAGGGTTTAACCTGCCCATTTCCGGGCCCGGAATTTCTTTTTTTCAGAGGGCAGGGCCCTTTACTTTTTTTTCATTGGAAAATCTTACAGATTATGTGAAACTTTTGAAGGGTAATCAAGGCCAAGACTTGGGCAACCAGTGGCCACGACCTTCCTGTAATTACAGGCCTGCTATGGTTGGGACATTAATATCTTCACCTGTCAGTTGTCACCATTTTTGTCTTGTTTCCTGTCCCCGTTGCAGTTAGCAATATATGCTCATACCAAAAAGGGCACAGGCTATTTTGCCCTTCCAGCCTCAGTTTTGAGTACATAGGCCTTATGTATTTGATTGAAAGAATAACAACATGGTTGGGCAATGATTCAGGTGTACATGTATACAGTATTATGATAAAGACTGCACTTATTCAATGTGTATGTACATAGGCGCAGCTATGAAACAACAAAACCTTGAAGGCAAAGAGCTTAAAGCATTAGATTTGAAGCTTTAGGCCTACATGTACATCATGTTTATATTTACAAGAACAAATCAGTTGAGAAAGCTTGGTGTTCTGTTAGGAGCATGTTTGCACCTTTATAAAGCTGTTAGAAATGAAAGAGAGCATACTTTGTTGGATTTGTTTAGACCAATAATGCTCTACCCTTTTTGAAAAAGGAAGAAAAACTCTCTGATCTGTTTTTCAAACCTTTTCAAAGTATGTGTAATGGTGTGTAACTGTAGTAGTGTATATAACCTTGATGTATGGACTTGAACCACCGCAAGTGTACTTCTGCCTTGAATACAAGCAGTAAAGAGTTGAAGGTTACAAAATGAAGTCTGAATTTCATTGGAGTGCACCAAAAGGCCTTTGCTTTGTGTTTAATCTGCATGTTTTAAAGTGATGTCTACCTTTTGTACCAATTTAAAGAATGTTTTTTTGTGGAGTTGGTTGGATTATTAGGTAACTTTATTGGCAACTTAAGCCAACCTACATTTATCTATGTTACATAAAACATAAACGTGATGGTTTTGCCCTTGACTTGTGGTGTTTTTTCTTTAGCTTGAAATGTCTAACTTGGAGTGTACCTTTAGGCTTCACAAGTAAAATCACTGTACATTGTGGTTGGTCTTTCAGCATTAGCTATTCCTTAATCAAATAAATAGCAATGCATGACATGTCATGAGGCAGAAAGATTTGCATAATTCAGTACGGAGGAGTGCTGTGATGGACTGTAAATGCTAAACAGCGTGTGAGCTGAACGATTAAATATAGATGTCACTCCAGGGCATGTTCTTCTATCTATTTTGCAATCCAAATGAAAACAAGAGGAGTTGATAACTGATGGGAGACTTAGAATCAGGGCATGTAAAGGTCAGAGACCCAAGGGCTGGATTGGCTGTAACAATACCAGCATGTCTAGCAGGAATTGTCTTTGTTCTGGAAGTCTTTGTCCAAATGTGTGGAATACAATGTCAAATCCATGACAAAATAAAGTGTTATTCCTTGATTTTACTAAAAGAAGAACAGGTTGCGTTTTCTTGGTATGGTGTGTTTTTTGAAAACTAAAGAATGGGAATCAGTACATTTATTAAACAGAAGTTGTTCAAAAAATTTAAACATAAATAATATCCTTGCAGAATTCTGCATAAAAAGATCACACATTTTTTGAATTGCTTTGACCAGAGACAGGGTTCTGCCCAGGATTTGTTTAGTGCCGGAAATTCCGTTGTATTAAACGCTGTAGAATAGGGTTCGCAACATGATGAAACTGGTATCATGTTATTCCAAGCGTAAAGCTATAATCAGCGTGACTGGAAACCATTGCAAAATCAATGCGGGTTTCGTGCGTTGGATATATACATCGTACAGGCGGGAGGAATGCTCGATCCTGGATCATTAAAATAGACTCAAACCAAAGAAGTAGGCTACTCGAAACTTTGGATAAAACTGTTTACTGGTAAATAATTTGTTTTACACGTTGTTCAAAATATTTTGAAGGAAATGGGCAAAAAAAAGGGAAAATGTGTGGTGGTCGGAAAAAGAAAAAATTCTGCGAGTGCCGGTCGGGGAATCATGAGTGCCGGTCGGGTTGTCCGGCACCGACCACCGTGGGCAGAACCCTGCAGAGATATGGAGACATTTGAACTCTCTTGGCTATGTGCCTGCTTTATGGATGTGATTTTTCTGTTTTTCCCTGGAAATCCGTTTATTTTACTCTCCCCCCAACCCCCCCACCCCCACCCCCATATATTAAATGTAAAATATGATCAAATTCATAAAAACATGAAGATAGCCCGCCCCAGATAAACCAAAGATAACTGTACATGTATACATGTAAGTAGGCTTCGCGCTCGCAAACTTTTGCGCTTTGCGCTCACAGTTAAGTTTGTTTGCAACAGTCTATCACATCTCTGTTGGATAGGCCTACATTATAAAACTGTTTTGGTGTAAAACACGAAATTGGACAATGAGCAATGGTCATATGAAACTTCTTTGTTAACATTACATTTCAAGAATAATAACATTTTACTTGCAGGTCTGTACATGTTACATACATGTACTATGAGGAATTTACGAGCATTCCTTATGTCTGCCAAATTTTGAGTTCCAAACAATTTCAGTCACCAATATCCTGATTTCTCCATTCATTGAGCAACGTCAAGGGTTTTTGCATTAAAGCATGGTACAAAAGTGCACAGTACAAACCCTTGGAAAATCCATTAAAATGACTAACTGTTGAGAGATTTCCTTCCATGAGGTACATGTACTCAGTCTTCCTGTGGCAGACCATAAATGGCTTATTTAAATCATGGATGTTTACAATACATAGTGTGTTGAACCTGTTTTCTAAAGAGTAGACTTGTTTAAAGTTCATGAACAAATTTGAAGTTTATTGAGTTAGTCGATGTTACTGTCAAATGTACAGGAAATATTCCAAGGGACTGTCCAGCTACTGTGCTTTCTTCGTGAATCCTTGTGGCATTTGGGTCATTGACCCATTTAAACCTCGGCATTAAAATTTTTATTTTTCTGTGGCCCAACAATAACTATCTTGGGGCTTTCTTTTGTTTTTTATAAATATATTTTGGTCCTAAACATAGTAAAAAATAAGGATAAGAGCATTTTGACAAAAAACCCCAAACCCATTAGACTGCTTGCACTATGTTAACCGAGCAATTCATTTATCTGTCCACTAATTGACATGATTGTAATTCCTTGATTTACTGTTGATCGGACCTTTTTAATTTAAAGATTTATTAATGTGTCCAATGGCTGCTTTGAGATGGAAATTGCTGTAACGTGGATGTAGTGTAGGATTTGATGGAGTGGCTTTGTGTGGGAGCCACTGCAGCAGTCTGATGTGACCCACCACTGCAGTTGCCAGAGAGACCCCACTCTTTTGTCTGACATGCAGCTCCCTGATCAATAGGCATCCAATAAAAGCCTGAAGCGAATTGTGATTGCAACCACGATGGCTTCCTGGCCGTAGGTTCTAGGGGCTCTTCTCGTCCCTGTAGACACAATCAACGAGAGAGTTTCACGCTGGACCGACGATTGAACAATGGACCGACAACGTAGGTCCTCGCTCGCTTATTGGATCACCATGTGCCGCGTATGTTTGATGAACGTGTTGATATTGAAAATTATGCGAAATGTGCGAAATTATTTTGAGACGCTTGACTTGATGCGTGGAAATACGCCATGTTGTGTGTAGTCAAAAAGACCTGGCAAGCGTCATGCTGTTGTACACTGTTAAGAATTGTGAATTTTAGTTTTAAAAACAAAGTATTCAATTGTGTATGGTTAAGGTTAGTGTCCGGATGTGTTTAGCATTATGCTTCAGGATTCTGTTTTTTAATGATCTCAATGAAAAAATAATGTTAAAACAAAGAGATCAGAAATGTTTTTCAGAAGACTATGAAATGCGGATTTAAAGAAAATAGGTCGGTAATGATTTTAAGTTAACATGAAGGCAAGTTGTACATTTTGCTTTTTCTTTTGAAGGGTAAATTAATTTCTGTCAACTGGTTTTAAACAAACGCAGCAAAAAACGATAAAGTTGGTCACGGTTTTGTGAAACCATAGAAATTGGTAGGCCGATGTTTTGTCCGAGATTTTGTACACTTATCAGGCTAATTTCCATCAAAAGAAGCAAAGGTGATTTAAGTGGTCTGGATATGTGCTTATAGTTTCCTTAATGTACTATAAATCAATACATACTGACCACATATTCACATTGTGACCATCCATGGACAATGTACATGTATTGTGGGAGTCATTTCAGGCTGTCATAATGCCCTAAAACTGGAGGGAATTTTTAATGTTTGTTTCCATAATCCCCACATTTTTATAATCCTTTACTTCAAAACAAATACAAAAAGTGAATATCTTAATGCTTAAAAGATCCATACACTTCGTGAACAGTCTGTAAGAAATCATTTATTTGTAAATGTACACAAGTAGAAGCCCTCACCCCTCTATTACAACCCCCCCCCCCCCCAACCTCAAAACCACAAAACCACAAAACCAGAAAGGCTAAACTTTGTCCAAACTTTTTGTTGTCCTGCTTGTGGGTATACACAGGATTGACTGAGGTTTATTTGCCTGTTGACCTATTTATAGAACTTGAGGTAGACCAAAAAGTATTGTGGTATTTTTTTCTAAAGGACAACCTTGGGATCAATATTCACACAAAGGTCCAATCTACAAGTCATAGTCAACTTTTTATTGCATGGGTTAAAAGTTTGTCCAGTTTATTTTATATTTTATTATGACCTGACTCACTTTTACAGGGGCAGGTATTCTCTGACTAACACGACAATTGAAACGTTCTTGTTTGAAAAGTTTAGAGTGAAATCACACGGATTTTGTCAATTTCTAAGGCAGCCGTGTCACTCTGTATGGAATACTACTCAACATGCAGTTTTTATTGAGTGTCTTGAATGTAACTGTCAGCAATGCATTATAGGCCTACATGTATATTTATTTCTTTGAAAGGGTTTCTGAATTGTATTGTTGTAAACAAATTGTTCCCTCCTCCTTTTCCTTAGTCCTATTGTCATTGGTCACTAAAAAGCATTTAAGTCCAAAATCTCCCTGCAAAGGTAGTTGGTGCAAAAGATCATTACTTTATTCATTGTTGAATGAAGACATTTTTTAATGTTTGTTGAAAATTAAAATTGTCCAGCCCCATACCAAGCCCCTCATAATTGCATTGGCCCAAAATTTCTTCATTTTTAGAAAAAATTGAAGATAACTTTTAGAGTTTAATGTTTTTTAAAGCTGATTTGTTCACTGAGTAATAAGAAAAACTTGCACATGTGTGTGTGTCTTCAGGTTCACAAAGAGTCGTTATAAAAAATTCAAAATTGAGCTGTGGTTCTTATCAGTGTTTACTTGTAAGATTGGTCTATGTTGGATAATGCAGACTAATCATAGCATTCTGTCTAGTGGTCTAATTGCATAAACTCATCATCAAGGTGGTAGTTTGTGGAATGACTAATGATGAATGTGACAGCTAACTATGATCATCAGCAAATTGCTGCAATCAGGAAGGTCATTGACTGGATGTTTATAAAACCAAGAGCAGAGGAAGTCCCAGCCATTGATACTGTCCCACATTCTCTTTGTCCCCATCACTTGAAGGGTGTGTTACGTTACACCATAGAGCAAGGTATACCATCTTGGTAATTGCCAAGAAAAGAAGGAAATATAAGAAATTAATCTGAAAGAGCTTTCCACAGATGGCGGACAGGGTGGTTTCAGATTTCTGAAGAAGTTATTTCTTTGAGGTATGATTGTGGCATTGGAAATGAATCCCCAGACGCTCTTACACCATTCAGACCTGGGCCCAATTTCATGGCTCTGCTTACTGTAACCAAAGAATAAGCGCTTTCGGAAACAGGGAATTCTGCGCTTACAAACATCAAGCGTATTTCACAGGTTAGCAGGGATTTTTTTGCTTATGCGTGTGTTACTAGGCATTCTTTGATTAAGTACGCGGTAATTCGGCGTGGGGGATGGTGATTGTAAGCGCAGATTTTGGCGGTAAGCAGAGCCATGGAATTGGGCCCTGATACTTCGTCCTTGTAAGGGCAATGGAATTTTTTCTTTATAGTTGGTGAAAGGCACCTCTGTGAGGGAAATATGAATTTGCACTTCAACATTTCTAAGGGCCCCAATGCAATGACCAGGGGCATTTGAGGCAATTGCTTCCATTCCCTCTGTGACTTCAGGCTTGCCCATTATGCACAAATCATTAATTGTACAGTACATCTGGCCTTTATAAGTTTCTCAATTATGAACAATATTTGGTTATTATAACAGAAGACAATCTACATGGGCAAGCATTTGAAAGTTATTACATCGTTGGTTTTTGAGTACATGTTAAATTGTTTCCCATCCACTATAGTTTTCAATTAGCACTCTCCAAACAACCTGTGAATATTTCAGAAATTTGAATGATCCAGTTTTAGCAAAAAGTATTGTTCAACTTTTAATTTATTTGCATACATGTAGTAAAAGTATTGTAAGTATAAAACTTGAATGCTCTTTTTAAAATATTTTAAGCAAATTTCAAGTGACTATTTACTAATAGACCGTGAATGTCTCACGCGTACTCAAACTCTTTGGGACCACTTGGGTCCCATGCACATTACCTTAACGGGTGAAGGAAACTTGCTCCCATTGTTCAGATACGTGCAAGACTTGCACAGTCTATTTCATCAAACACTTTGTTCATAAACTTTGCCCAGGGTCAATTGAAAGGCACTTTTATCAGTCAATGAGAAAGTACACAAATGGGAAACAATTTTGAAGGACACCTTAAATTATTAGATAGGTCAAATAATCCTTGGCCTTCATATAGTATCATTGTAATTCCATACCTTCTGTGACCTGCCTATGCTGTCATATCATGCTTTAACCATACCCAGTTAGATTTCAAGAAGAAAAACTAAACTAATTTGCACAATGTCCGCTACAACGATGATGCAAAACCATCTCGCCATCTTAAAACTGTTACTAGAAGAGATCTGCAGTCATCAAACTGTATACGCAAAGATCATGGCAACTTTTCCATGGAATTTTGGTGAAGGGGTACCAAGGCAATGACCGTAAGTTTGGAGGTATAATGGTGGAGGCAATGGCCGCTTGTTTCCTCCATGAAGTTCACTGCCTGAATCCATCCAAATGATTTACTTACCTGTAACCATGCAATTTCCCCCTCCTCCTCCCCATATCTGTCTGCTCAGTTTAAGTAGAAAATTGCTAATGGCATGTGTTTGTCAGTAATTTGTCACAAATTCAGGAAGAAAACTTCAAACCTGTCAAGACTCTTGATAAGCACTAGCAGGATACAGGCAAACTATGAACCATCTATCACATCTAACCAAGTTGGACATATCTGACGAGACTTATTAATCAAGCAAACTTAACACAAACCAAAGAGGGTTTGTGTGGAGGAAACCGAATATACCTTGACCTAAAGTAAATACATTGACTTCCAAACTCTCAAATAACTTGCTACATGAGTGCTTAAAAGGGAGGTACTATACATGTACGGTGAAGTTAAAATTTGGTTTGAAGTTTTTTAAATAAAGTTTTGACTTCTGAACTTTCACATAGTTTCAAGATGAAATAAAGAAGTCTCCAAGAATTAGCTGTTACAAACTGCTTACCATCCAAAATGACATGTGGTTTGATCTAAATTACATGTATCTGATATCATCACTACAATAAATCTTTACAATAACTCTTGGGTGCTCCATTTTGGGAGTCGGTTTCCCTCTGTGTTATACTGTGTAGTGCACATTTTAGGCGATGCACACACCTTTCCCCACTCACCATTACATGCAATTTGACTCACAAAGTGGCAGACTGTGGCAAACAGCAGCTGCATGTGACGTTGGTGCAAGTGGTCAATACATGTTAATGCAAAAATTGTTAATGGCCTGAAGCTTCAAATCCAGCAGAGTCTTTTCCAAAGGCTAAGTATTTTCTAGACAAGGGAAGACAGAAATCATCCATTTAGGTTTGTCTGTAAACTAGCATTGGAAAGTTTCATCTCGTCTGTGGCCCATGTTTAGGAATAAAGAAATTAAATTTGTGGAAGTGTTTCTTGTTTGCAGAAACGGCCAATGGACTTCAAACATAGTTCACTTCTTAAAGACAAGTCAAGAAAGTATCAATTGGATATTCCACAAATCACTGTTGCTTATTTTAATTACCGCAACCAAAATAAACCTGATATGAAGGTGACCAAAATCAGAAGGTGACCTGACAAAACAAATTGTTTTCTGATGTGTTTTCGAAAACTTGTTGTTGGTATTGGATGCTGTCCACCCTTATCAGTTCTTACCCCTTTAACGATGATCTAACCCTTACTTGAGTTTCTGTCTGTCAGAATTAAAATCCATCAGAGTCTTTGTACTTTTTCCGTTTGACCAGGAAATTATTCACCGTTTTATAAGAAATGAACTGTAGGAACTTATCACTATGTGATGATAGAGTGTAATATCTGTACTGTACCTGTTGTTTGTCATCTAGAAAAATGAAACAAATATGAACAGCCTACATTTACATGACCTTGTCATTCTAAAATACTGAATAACAATGTATAATGATGAAGTACTTATTATTTTCTTAATGGCAGGTTTTAGTGCTGTCCTGGCTCTGAAGTAGCCATCTGTTCCCAAATTTTAATGAAAGAGCATCTTTAGTGTATGACTACATAATTTCTGTGGCTTTTGTGAGAGTGAAGCTGGTATAGACTGCAAGTCTCGCGCTTATTTGAACATTGGAACCTGTTATAGAGTGCAAGTTTGTTTCCTTCACGTGTTAAAAGGCAAAGTGGTCCAAATGGTCTAATGGTTGTAATCCGAATATTTTTTGTTTTTAGACTTTATCCATGAGTTGATATTGAATAAGATATTGAATAAGAACATCATTAAGTGGAGTGCCTTTTCAAAGGCACAATACACCATTGTCTTTTCAATAAACACACCAACCAACCAACCTGTGAGAATTTTTTCAATTTGGTGGTCACATTTTAATGGAAAATAATTGAAAATTGTATGTTTTGTCAAGGGATCTTTAGCCTGTTCAGGTATTAGCTATTGCAAGTGTGGTAATTTATGAGGGGCCGTTTATGACTAAATGAGCAGTTACAAATATATAGGAGCAAACCCATATATAAGAGCAAACCCACATATATAAGAGCAAACCCACATATATAAGAGCAAACCCACATATATAAGAGCAAACCCACATATATAAGAGCAAACCCACATATATAAGAGCAAACCCACATAGGCCTATATAAGAGCAAACCCACATATATAAGAGCAAACCCACATATATAAGAGCAAACCCATATATATAAGAGCAAACCCATATATATAAGAGCAAACCCATATATATAAGAGCAAACCCATATATATAAGAGCAAACCCATATATATAAGAGCAAACCCACATATATAAGAGCAAACCCACATATATAAGAGCAAACCCACATATATAAGAGCAAACCCACATACATGTATATAAGAGCAAACCCATATATATAAGAGCAAACCCACATACATGTATATAAGAGCAAACCCACATACATGTATATAAGAGCAAACCCACATACATGTATATAAGAGCAAACCCATATACATGTATATAAGAGCAAACCCATATATATAAGAGCAAACCCACATACATGTATATAAGAGCAAACCCACATACATGTATATAAGAGCAAACCCACATACATGTATATAAGAGCAAACCCATATATATAAGAGCAAACCCACATATATAAGACCAAACCCATATATATAAGAGCAAACCCACATATATAAGAGCAAACCCATATATAAGAGCAAACCCATGAATATATAGGAGCAAACCCATATATAAATATACAAGCAAAACCATACATATATATAAGAGCAAAACTCAAATATAAAAGACCAACACAAATATATTGAACAGCGCCCTCTGTATATTGGACTAACGTCCGTCGATATATCGATATTACTCAAAAAACCGATACTATTTTGACATCGATATCGCCGATGTCACTTTTTAATCATATGTTGATGAATCAAAAATGTCGATGTTCCTACATGTAAATGATATCGAAAACACCGAAAGAGTGTCAGATTATCCAGAAAACCTCCGGGTTTTAGTATTAGAAAAGCTGCCGTCTTTATTTGCAGCTTACAACATTTGAGTAGCCATATTAAATAAAATAGTTTGGTGACCAAGTCCGCTTGTTCCTCTGTGTTTCACACGCGGCCCGCCGCTATAGTTCACGACTGCTTGCGCAGTAAAATCTCAAAAGAAACCGGTCTTGCCGCCCAGCCTATCAGTTGTTTGGGACGTAACCCGCCATTGATCTGATTGGTTAACATTAAATGTTGCGAGATAGTTGTTCTCTTGCTGGTCATGTGGTATCTCCCGATGTTTTTGTTGGGGCGATGCGCTTGTGTGAGAGTAAGCCGAAGGGTTGAATTTGCAAGACGCTGCGCTGTACCTCATTCCTAGTTCTGTTATGAATATGCAATTATCAACGGCCAATCACAGCGTGCGGAATGTTGGTTAGCTTGGACTTTGGACCCCGGTTTGCACTGCATTATGCATTGTGCATGGTATACCGGTGGGGCCCGGGCCGATGAACGCGCAGTGGATACTCAGCAGTCAGCACCATGTGCGTCGTGTTTTAACGTTTGTATACTGAAATGAACGATCGCAATTCTGATTGCGGCCACATCAAACTATTTAAAAAACTTTATAATAAACTTTCTTTGGGATTTTACCACCATACCCTCATTATTGTGAATTTTTTTGTTTGACTCGCCCGACGGACTAGTAAAGGAAGGGTTGATTCGACCGCCTCTGTTTTCACTCGGTACTTGGGGGGCGGGCGACCGCTAATTTCGAACCCTGATGTGTGTCGAGTCATGACTCTGCCAACTCTTTTGCGTCGGCGACTGACTCCTTATGTCGGCGACTCACAAAGGCTGTGTGTGTTATTTTGGTGCGGCCAATCACTAGTCGGTAATTGCGGGGAGCGTTCTGTGCACCCTTGCTATTCGCCAAGCCAGCGGAAGCGGCAACGGTAATCATGTCTTATCTTCGTTGTAAAACCATGGAGGTAGGAATACCAAAAGCAAGCGGGGCGGGCGGGCGCAATTTGATACTTTTCGGACTAACAACAAGTGCGGAGGATCAATCCAAAAGCGCAACCCCATTAAACTGTCGGACTTCAGTATCTAAGTTGCTGTTTTTAGGCTTCATCTTACGCACGGGAAATACTCGATATATCGAGTATACTCGATATTTAATTTCCGATATATCGGTTATTGAAAAAAACTGACATCGACGGACGTTATATTGGACATAGTTTCATATTGAAGACATGACACTCATATATAATACATGGACACCCATAAATATAATATTTAAAAAGGAGTCATGACAACAACAAATTTAAGACAGTGCAGTACATGTGAGCCATCAAAAGATTCAGATGGGAGAAAACCTGACAGTCGTTGATACATGTAGGCACAGACATTTTTTTAATTGAAGGGGTTTTACAATTTTTAAGAGGAAAACGCAAAAGCACAGCTACGTGTAGTTACAGCTGCTACCTAGGAGGAAGTCCTTCCTCCATGCTAGTATATAGTATAGTACGACCTACAGTACTACATACAGCGTCCCGCCTGGCCCGTACACTGTCACCCTTTTCCCACGAAGAAGCGCACGCTTAACAAGGTGCTAGACTAAGGCTCAATTTTCGGCTCGATTTTCGTTCCCGAATTAACAGGCCACTCCACCGTTGACGTCTGTTGACGTCCTTTATATGATACGTTTTTGCTTTTATATTTATGGGTGTCCATGTATTATATATGAGTGTCATGTCTTCAATATGAAACTATGTCCAATATACAGAGGGTGCTGTTCAATATATTTGTGTTGGTCTTTTATATTTGAGTTTTGCTCTTATATTTATTGTACATGTATGGTTTTGCTTGTATATTTATATATTTTGCTCCTATATATTCATGGGTTTGCTCTTATATATATGGGTTTGCTCTTATATATATGGGTTTGCTCTTATATATATGGGTTGTTTGCTCTTATAATAATGTGGGTTTGCTCTTATATATGGGTTATGCTCTTATATATATGGGTTTGCTCTTATATATATGGGTTTGCTCTTATAATAATGTGGGTTTGCTCTTATATATGGGTTATGCTCTTATATATATGGGTTTGCTCTTATATATATGGGTTTGCTCTTATAATAATGTGGGTTTGCTCTTATATATGGGTTATGCTCTTATATATATGGGTTTGCTCTTATATATATGGGTTTGCTCTTATAATAATGTGGGTTTGCTCTTATATATGGGTTATGCTCTTATATATTGTATATGGGTTTGCTCTTATATATGTAATCCTGCAGTAGCCGACTCTCCGAACCGCTCTCATTTGTATGAATTTGCCGACTCGTTAAACCTATTTCAGCTTGTCACAGACATCACCCGTCCCCCATGTAGTGATGATACCATTTCTTCTGGGTCCACCATCGATTTGGTCTTCAGTAGTTCTCCGCATAACTTCGTATCCGTTGAGACTGTTCCCAACCCTGTTACCAGCGATCATCTTGCCGTTCAGTTCGTCACTCGTCTGAATACTTCTCCCCCGCATCCCTCTGTTGTTAGACAGTTTTTGTCTTACAATCCTGATTCCATCACTCATCTCAACGCTCTCCTCCAATATGCTCCCTGGGATCTTGTTGTTGACAAAGATGACATCGACTCTTCATGGGAAGGTGTTTTGGATCTGATTAATGCTGCTGTCAAAGACGCCATTCCTGGTTCTATAAAGCGGACAAGGAAAAGGAACAATTCTCCATGGGTTGATGCTGACCTGAAACATTTGTGCTCAGTAAAGCGTAAACTGTTTTCCAAGGCTAAGCGCTCTGGATCTCTTGCTGATTGGAACTCTTATAAACTTGTACGTAATCAGCTAAAATATTGCACTCGCAAGGCTTATAAACACTTTGTTAATAACATGTTTTCATCCAAGGACAACAAAAAACGTTTTTGGTCCTTTGTTCGTAGCAGGAAACGATCACCTACCCCATTGTCTTTTAAACATAATGCCCAAACACTAGTCAAACCTCATGAAATAGCTTGTGCTTTTAATACTTATTTTGCTTCAGTTTTTTCTGCTGATGTCCCTGTTTGTCAAGACCCTCCCACATGTGATTTTCCCATTCCAGCTCTGTCTAGTGTTAACTTCTCAGTTGATGATATTCAGCGTACCTTATCTTCTTTACCTCTGGGGAAGGCTCCTGGGCCAGATGGAATCAGTGCTAAATTCTTGCGTAACACAGTTTCTACTATCTCTCCAGTTCTCTGTAGGATCTTCAATGATTCCATTGCCTGTGGACGCCTTCCCCGTGGTTGGAAGCTTGCCAATATTACCCCCGTGTTTAAAACTGGTGACCGTTCCCTTCTTAGTAACTATAGGCCTATTGCTCTCACTTCTCTCGTTAGCAAGATCATGGAGAGACTGTTATCTAATGTTGTTAAAGATCATTTAAATTCTAATTGTTTATTGTCTGATAAGCAGCATGGTTTTGTTCCTCACAAATCCTGTGTCACCCAACTTATGAATGTGTATCATTCATGGGCTACCACTTTAGATAAGCGTAGTCCCCCAAGGATTGATGCAGTTTTCTTGGATATGAGTAAAGCTTTTGACCGTATGCCCCATCATATACTTGTACGTAAACTTGCTAGTAATTTTAACATCCGTGGCTCTCTCTGGAGTTGGATTAAAGATTTTCTGGTTGATCGTCAACAAAGAGTCACATTTGTAGGTATGAACTCCTCATGGTCCGTAGTTAGCTCTGGTGTTCCTCAAGGTAGTGTTCTTGGGCCCCTGTTATTCAATTTATTCATCAATGATATATCTTACAACCTCAGTTCTAATTGTGTTCTTTTCGCTGATGATGTATTAATTTATCGTCCAATCCGTTCCTGTTTAGATGTAAGCTCCCTCCAGCATGACCTTGATGAGCTGAGCACTTGGAGTGTCTCCAATGGTATGACGTTCAACCCTACAAAGTCCAAAATCATGCATATTTCCCGTAAACACTCTCTCAACCCCCCTGTTTACACTCTTTCAGGTTTTCCCTTGCAACCCACAACCTCTGTCAAATACCTTGGAGTCACTCTGAATGCTCAGCTCTCTTGGACTAACCATATCAAGAATGTTGTTTCAAGTGCCAATAGAACATTGGGCCTCATTAAGACCATTGCTTTCAATTCTTCTGTTTCAGCCAAGTTCTGTCTTTATAAATCTCTAGTTCTCCCTATTTTAGAATATGGTATGCCAGCATGGCTCCCTCATACATCTCTCCAGACTCAGGCCCTTGAACGGGTACAAAAACGTGCTACTCGATTTATTCTTGGGCAGAGGATGGGTGAGATGTCTTACCCCGATAGACTTAAGTCCCTTAATTGGTCGTCTCTGTCAATTCGTCGTAATTTTTCTGTTTTGTATTTTATCATTAAGTGTAAGTTTAACCTTATTCATTGTGATGTGGCTGGCATCATTTCTGTCAACCATAGATATCCTGACGTTCTCACCTTCAAACACCTGTATGCTAGAACCGATGCTTTGCATTTGTCTGCTCCTCATCTTTTCCCCAGACTTTGGTCTAGTTTACCAGAAAACATTCGTAATTCCCTACTGCTATTGCCCTTCCACAGCTTCCTCAAATCACTTAGATATTCTGTCTGCCAATCTCATGAATCAACTTGAATAGTTTTTATTATTTTTCTCAGTGTGGGCAGGGCTTTCTGTCCGTATTTTTGTATTACTCTTTCTTACTTGTAAATTTTGTACTATTTTATTTGTTCTCATTTTTATTTATTTATACATGTATTATAATTCTCCGGGGAGGGGAGTGTGGCTCTAGTGTTGGGACTTGTTTGGGGTTTAGTCCACCCTTTTAATAGCCTGCTATAGCCCATTCACTTGTGCAATATTTTAAATCGTTTTTATTTAAATCGTTTTTATTTAAATCGTTTTTATTTATTAACAAGTTTATTAATTTATTTATTTATTTACAAGTTTATTTATTTATTTATTTATATACATACTTCTTTATTTGTTTATCTTTACTTTTACTGTTATTTTACTCATTTATTTTCGTTTTATAAATTAGTTATTTATTATTTATTTATTATTGGTTTTGTATTATTATCTGCTTTTATTATTGCGTGTACTATATTATATGTTTAAATCTATATTTATTTCATTGTGTACCCCAGATGTGGGGCAACAGATCTACGGATCATAGTATGTATTTGCTTTTGTTGTCCCTTGCCCATCTCGGGGTATATTGTCTTGTATTTTGTTTTGTACTGTTATGGCAAATAAAATAATAATAATAATAATAATAATAATGTGGGTTTGCTCTTATATATATGGGTTATGCTCTTATATATATGGGTTTGCTCTTATATATATGGGTTTGCTCTTATATATATGGGTTGTTTGCTCTTATAATAATGTGGGTTTGCTCTTATATATGGGTTATGCTCTTATATATATGGGTTTGCTCTTATATATGTGGGTTTGCTCTTATATATATGGGTTATGCTCTTATATATATGGGTTTGCTCTTATATATATGGGTTGTTTGCTCTTATAATAATGTGGGTTTGCTCTTATATATGGGTTATGCTCTTATATATATGGGTTTGCTCTTATATATATGGGTTTGCTCTTATAATAATGTGGGTTTGCTCTTATATATGGGTTATGCTCTTATATATATGGGTTTGCTCTTATATATATGGGTTTGCTCTTATAATAATGTGGGTTTGCTCTTATATATGGGTTATGCTCTTATATATATGGGTTTGCTCTTATATATGTGGGTTTGCTCTTATATATATGGGTTATGCTCTTATATATATGGGTTTGCTCTTATATATATGGGTTTGCTCTTATATATATGGGTTGTTTGCTCTTATAATAATGTGGGTTTGCTCTTATATATGGGTTATGCTCTTATATATATGGGTTTGCTCTTATATATATGGGTTTGCTCTTATAATAATGTGGGTTTGCTCTTATATATGGGTTATGCTCTTATATATATGGGTTTGCTCTTATATATGTGGGTTTGCTCTTATATATATGGGTTATGCTCTTATATATATGGGTTTGCTCTTATATATATGGGTTTGCTCTTATATATATGGGTTTGCTCTTATAATAATGTGGGTTTGCTCTTATATATGGGTTATGCTCTTATATATATGGGTTTGCTCTTATATATATGGGTTTGCTCTTATATATATGGGTTTGCTCTTATAATAATGTGGGTTTGCTCTTATATATGGGTTATGCTCTTATATATATGGGTTTGCTCTTATATATGTGGGTTTGCTCTTGTATATATGGGTTATGCTCTTATATATATGGGTTTGCTCTTATATATATGGGTTTGCTCTTATATATATGGGTTTGCTCTTATATATATGGGTTTGCTCTTATAATAATGTGGGTTTGCTCTTATATATATGGGTTTGCTCTTATATATATGGGTTTGCTCTTATATATGTGGGTTTGCTCTTATAATAATGTGGGTTTGCTCTTATATATATGGGTTATGCTCTTATATATATGGGTTTGCTCTTATATATATGGGTTTGCTCTTATAATAATGTGGGTTTGCTCTTATATATGGGTTATGCTCTTATATATATGGGTTTGCTCTTATATATGGGTTATGCTCTTATATATATGGGTTTGCTCTTATATATATGGGTTGTTTGCTCTTATAATAATGTGGGTTTGCTCTTATATATGGGTTATGCTCTTATATATATGGGTTTGCTCTTATAATAATGTGGGTTTGCTCTTATATATGGGTTATGCTCTTATATATATGGGTTTGCTCTTATATATGTGGGTTTGCTCTTATAATAATGTGGGTTTGCTCTTATATATGGGTTATGCTCTTATATATATGGGTTTGCTCTTATATATATGGGTTTGCTCTTATAATAATGTGGGTTTGCTCTTATATATGGGTTATGCTCTTATATATATGGGTTATGCTCTTATATATGTGGGTTTGCTCTTATATATGGGTTATGCTCTTATATATATGGGTTTGCTCTTATATATGTGGGTTTGCTCTTATATATGGGTTATGCTCTTATATATATGGGTTTGCTCTTATATATATGGGTTGTTTGCTCTTATAATAATGTGGGTTTGCTCTTATATATGGGTTATGCTCTTATATATATGGGTTTGCTCTTATATATATGGGTTTGCTCTTATATATGGGTTATGCTCTTATATATATGGGTTTGCTCTTATATATTTGTAACTGCTCATTTAGTCATAAACGGCCCCTCATACATGTAGTAATTAAAATAATCAATGGTGATTTTTAGGGTTTTCAAATGCTACTTCCTTGATGTTGATGTGTATTTCAGACGAAAACATTTATCAGGAAGATTGTGAACTCTATGATTAGTGAGCTTCCAGATTTTCAATTTTTGTCTGCTCCTGAGAAGTGGTCGATCCTACATTCAGCACTATTTTTGCATGTGTTTTTTTATTGCCGAATTAACCATTCCATTATTGGTGCATTCTCTAAAGAACTCATACCACACAATGTACCTCTGTTGTGGCATTTAAAAGCAAATTGCATGCTATGAATTGCAAGAAAAACCCTAAAACTTGATTTCATTTGGCTTTTATGACGTTTGAAAGATTTTGGATAATAATGTGGGTTTGCTCTTATATATGGGTTATGCTCTTATATATATGGGTTTGCTCTTATATATATGGGTTTGCTCTTATATATATGGGTTTGCTCTTATAATAATGTGGGTTTGCTCTTATATATGGGTTATGCTCTTATATATATGGGTTTGCTCTTATATATGTGGGTTTGCTCTTGTATATATGGGTTATGCTCTTATATATATGGGTTTGCTCTTATATATATGGGTTTGCTCTTATATATATGGGTTTGCTCTTATATATATGGGTTTGCTCTTATATATGTGGGTTTGCTCTTATAATAATGTGGGTTTGCTCTTATATATATGGGTTATGCTCTTATATATATGGGTTTGCTCTTATATATATGGGTTTGCTCTTATAATAATGTGGGTTTGCTCTTATATATGGGTTATGCTCTTATATATATGGGTTTGCTCTTATATATGGGTTATGCTCTTATATATATGGGTTTGCTCTTATATATATGGGTTGTTTGCTCTTATAATAATGTGGGTTTGCTCTTATATATGGGTTATGCTCTTATATATATGGGTTTGCTCTTATAATAATGTGGGTTTGCTCTTATATATGGGTTATGCTCTTATATATATGGGTTTGCTCTTATATATGTGGGTTTGCTCTTATAATAATGTGGGTTTGCTCTTATATATGGGTTATGCTCTTATATATATGGGTTTGCTCTTATATATATGGGTTTGCTCTTATAATAATGTGGGTTTGCTCTTATATATGGGTTATGCTCTTATATATATGGGTTATGCTCTTATATATGTGGGTTTGCTCTTATATATGGGTTATGCTCTTATATATATGGGTTTGCTCTTATATATGTGGGTTTGCTCTTATATATGGGTTATGCTCTTATATATATGGGTTTGCTCTTATATATATGGGTTGTTTGCTCTTATAATAATGTGGGTTTGCTCTTATATATGGGTTATGCTCTTATATATATGGGTTTGCTCTTATATATATGGGTTTGCTCTTATATATGGGTTATGCTCTTATATATATGGGTTTGCTCTTATATATTTGTAACTGCTCATTTAGTCATAAACGGCCCCTCATACATGTAGTAATTAAAATAATCAATGGTGATTTTTAGGGTTTTCAAATGCTACTTCCTTGATGTTGATGTGTATTTCAGACGAAAACATTTATCAGGAAGATTGTGAACTCTATGATTAGTGAGCTTCCAGATTTTCAATTTTTGTCTGCTCCTGAGAAGTGGTCGATCCTACATTCAGCACTATTTTTGCATGTGTTTTTTTATTGCCGAATTAACCATTCCATTATTGGTGCATTCTCTAAAGAACTCATACCACACAATGTACCTCTGTTGTGGCATTTAAAAGCAAATTGCATGCTATGAATTGCAAGAAAAACCCTAAAACTTGATTTCATTTGGCTTTTATGACGTTTGAAAGATTTTGGATTTAACAAATAATAGTAGTAACCCTTTTGTGTTGCTATTAAGCCTGTACAGTTCTTGTCCTTGCTTCAGGAATCATCCTTACAACTCAGATACAATGTGATTTTAGTTTGCCCTAAGGTTTTTGTACTAATAAGCCAGAAGAATAGGCTTATCATAGTTCGCCAGCTTTTTCACTAGTTCATTTCAATTCTAAGGTTTCCTTTCAGTATTTATAAGCCATCATGCAGGCAGTAGCTGACACATAGCTTGGGAAGCTTCAACTAACCAGCCTGACCACTCTTTGTAAATAATTTTGACTGGTCTTTAGGGGTTTTACAAAACATAGCTGGCATTTGGCCACTGGTGATCTACAGATAGACGCTTAGCTGTAACTACATTGTACATGTAGAAACCCATTGTTTTCTCAAAAGCTTCAGGGCGTGTACCTATTTGTATGACTGTTTGCAATTTGTACCTACCATTCAAGAATACATTGTACATGTGCCACACACTCAGATATATTGATTTAAAGCTGTGACATATGTCCTTTTAATTAATGCTCAACCATTAGACACATCGTTATTCAGAGTCAATCTTACAAGAATTAACACCCTTCCGCCAATCTGTGAACTCCACTCTGTAAAATCCAATCAACTATGCTGATAAAGTCACACCATAAATGTTTCCCTTGTTTGTATGGACAACAAATCCCCAAATTATTGGCTTAGGTCTGGGGGAAAATCATCGTTTTCTGTCAAAGTGTTTCCACCAAGCCTTCTTATTATTCCAACCATAATTTCACTTGTCTAATGTTAAACTTTAATTGGATTAATAAACACTGTGTGAAGGTGTAGGCGTAGTTGACAGTAGTAATGGTGTAACTATATCATCAGCTATTGGTAGCGTAATTCAAGCAGGCGAATGGAGGGTTGATTCTGTATACAGTGAGATGTCAGTGATGCATTTAGACCCATGACATAAGAGCCACACTGTACCTATATGAGTCATATATATACAATCAAGGAAACAATATTTATTACACCTCTCATGAATGCCTCTGTAAATGAAGAAATTAGGTGCTGCTGGTCTGTTTCATTTCCTCTCAGTATGCAGCTCATCTGTCAGTTTCCAGACTTCATTTATTGCTGGGGGTTGGGGGGAAGGGTCGCTGATGAAGATGACCATGCCACCTTGGATGTTCATCAATCAAAATATGATCTTTATTAGAACAAAAAGTGACTGAATTGGCTGATTCATTAGTGATAACATCATGCTGAAGGGAGTATACATGTTTACGCTATGAATTACAGATAGTGCAAAATGTGTTGACCATTTTCAGGTCATCCTGAGAATTTGTCTCATTGATTAACAATAATTTTGAAGAAAAGAAGAAGAAAAAACCACACACAAAATGCTGAGCTGCTACAGCTTGGATCTGATCTGTGCAAATTTTGCCAATATTGAGTATGCGTTTTTACAAAATACTTGAGGGAATGGGGCCAAACTCCTGTCAACACCAACCACATTAAGTCTCTCAACCTCACCCCACCCCCTAAATAAGGGGGAAGCCAACCCCACCCCACCCCACAAAGAAGGGGGAAGCCACCCTTACCCCACCCTATAAAGAAGGGGGAAGCCACCCTTACCCCACCCTATAAAGAAGGGGGAAGCCAACCTCACCCCACCCTATAAAGAAGGGGGAAGCCACCCTTAACTCATCCCTAAAGAAGGGGGAAGCCAACCTCACCCCACCCCCTAAAGAAGGGGGAAGCCAACCTTACCCCATCCCTAAAGAAAGGGGAAGATAAAGAGAGACAAAACAAATCAAAGCATAAACATTGCCAGATAAAGTGACCCAGTTCCTCTTCTATTGAGTACAAATCATTAACATTGCGTGGAAACACATAATTCAGTGCCTTTGCTCTAAAAGACAGCTAGCATACTGCAGTCTTCTTGGTCATCCTTCCTGTCTTGCACCTATGCAGATACTTCTTCAAAACACCTCAGATTCTTCATTATTAACCTCAGTTTTGAAATAATTACATCAAGCCATTTTCAGCATCTTCAAACTAGACATGACAATGTATGTTTCCCATTTGCTTTAATAAGTCAAAGCATCAACATTGCATTTTCAAAAGCAATTGGTGAGGTGTTTTCTTTTCTGCTGAATCGGATTTGAGCAGCCTGTCACACTCATCAAGACAGCTAATATTAACACAGCAGTTGCCGGATAAAGTCAAAATGAACCCTTCACTGTAACTGTGCAACTTGCCACTCTCCATTTTCCACGGGAAATGAAAGGCGAGTCTCTATCGTTTTTTGTTTAAGTTTGATTTGAAATTGTGTTTGTTTTTGCATCAGAAATGTGTGTTTTTACAGTGTATGGTAATGCCCCCCATGTCTTTAAGGTGAGTGATTCCAGAACACTTTTCTTAGGGAAGAGATGACTTTAGATTCTGGAAGCTGTGATCTCCAAGAAACGGGAAACAGAATCTGAAATTGATCATCAGCCGTAGATTTATTTCAACACTAAACTAACAAACTGATATAGACTGGTTCGAGTAAACACTTTGTTCGAGGAAATGTTGCAAGAGTAGAAGGTAAAACCATGGAGGAGATTCCTACCTCCATGGTAAAACCGAGTTTAGATGTGTTTTTTGACTCGGATTTCAGGTCATACTTACCAAGATGTGTGGGCGTGGTCCATTGGGGCCCTTCTCTTGCTCTGTTTTGATCCAGCACTTCTTAGAGTTTAAAACAAAAGTAAAACAAAACCTTGTGATGAATTGCTCCAGATTGTGTAATAGAAACCCCAGCTTAAGTCATGGACATGTTCATACATGAGATTATCAAGAGAAATACAAGGACATTCTGATTGAGAACGACTTGCATTTCTATGGCACAGATGCCTAACAGCTTTTCTTTAAAAAAATCAATAGCAGACCCAAGAGAGGCTGTACACATTCCTATAAGCACCCAATGTTTCTGCATCTTCCCTAGTGGTTTACTTAATACCCCATACAATCTGTATCATTAATCACAAATCAAACACTCAAAGGTCTGACTAACATGACTAATGGTGAGAGGTGATCAAAAAAGGCTTGCCTTAAGTACTTCAAAGTCTGTGTGACAGATTGGCTCTTAATTGATTAAATAGTTTTATTTTTAAATGTTTACTGGTGTGAACACCACCAGAGCTAATTAAAGATTTGCATATAACTGTCATGAATATGTATAGACAGGCTTCAATTAAAGCCATCACTGTAATTATGAAAGAGTAAGGCTTAATTAGCGCCTAATGTTGCTTGGTGGCAGCACAAAATACTGTCATTACTGCAATGGTAGCATGCTCTCTCCCTCGTGCTTATACTCAAAATTTGATGTACTGTAAATGATGTGAATGCTACTTGACTGTGCATACATCCCTCGCTTATATAAAAACAAGCAAAAATGTTCACTTGAGCATAGTGCTGTACCACCACAGTGATGGTACTATTTAGAGCTGTCATCAAGCATCTTCTTTGGCTGACGAAATTAGTTTAGATATATGTAGCATACATGCTTGTGCATAGCAGGATGCTACATGTATGGGTGTTTCATAACAGAAACAAGTAACCTAGATTCCTGCATTATGATTGAATACATGTATGTTGCCATCCAATTCAAGCTTAGAATGGCCTCTCTTCATACATGTACCTCTTTATATCACCCCAGCAGGGTTCTGCCCACGGTGGTCGGTGCCGGAAAACCCGACCGGCACTCATGATTTCCCGACCACCACACATTTTCCGACCACCACACATTTTCCCTTTTTTGGCCCATTTCCTTCAAAATATTTTGAACAACGTGTAAAACAAATTATTTACCAGTAAACAGTTTTATCCAAAGTTTCGAGTAGCCTACTTCTTTGGTTTGAGTCTATTTTAATGATCCAGGATCGAGCATTCCTCCCGCCTGTACGATGTATATATCCAACGCACGAAACCCGCATTGATTTTGCAATGGTTTCCAGTCAAGCTGATTATAGCTTTACGCTTGGAATAACATGATACCAGTTTCATCATGTTGCGAACCCTATTCTACAGCGTTTAATACAAAGGAAATGAACTGCAGAGTAAGCACCATGCTATAGATGCTGTAAATTGTTTTCCCATGGCGGTAAAGGCGTGCGCGCACTGAGGGCCTACATTCAAGGCACAGCTGCAGGGCGCACGTGTGTAACCACTCCGTGCACGATCGAAAGAAAATTGACTTGACTGTACTAGGAAACAAAATTTTTCCGGCACTAAACAAATCCTGGGCAGAACCCTGCCCCAGTTGCATTTAGTTAAGGATTTATAGAAAATGAAACTTGCGTTTCTGATTATTCTGTCTGAATGGAAGTTTAAAGCTTGTTTGTAGCTTCCTCAGATCACTCTCACAAAATCCAACAAACCACCAAATTATTGGACTATGTTAGTGGTTGTACATGTAAAGCATACTCAGTTTACACGTGAAGTCCTCAGTCCAACAGAATCAAACAAAACATGTAGTTGGATTTTGATGGGTTTGGGTTGAATGGTTTTTTTTTTACCTGCAAATTTGTACAAGTAACACAACATCCACATCTTATAATAAATTTTGTGAGAAGAAATTAAGTGCCAGAAATTAGCTTAATAAGCATAACAAATTTGCTGAATACTAGAAGCATGGTTACCAGCAAAAATGTCATGTACTGTAATAGACATTTGTTGAAACTGCTTAAATTCTGCTAATTTCCACTTAGCAAAATAAGTTTAAGTGTTATTTTCCCGCTAAATGACTTGATGAATTATGTCCAGTGGTTTTACCAGTTGTGGTAGCCTTGAAAGGTGTGCCTGACATCGTGAGATCTGTAAAATATGGCGACAGTTAACAGACATCCTAAAGAACTCTTTTCTTGTCACTTTGTAGAAAAAACATTCTGTGTGTGTGAAAGGATCCTAACTTAATCAAAATTGATCCATTGCCACTTTAGAACAAATCCTTTAGAAACAAGTTTAAGTAGGCCTTTACTGTGTTATGTTGTAAACAGGTATTTTTAAAACAAAATACATAAAGTGAAATGTTCAATCTGTTTCACAGCATCAGGGATAACATTATTATTATTATTATTATTATTTTAGTGGCCATGCTCCTAAATAGGAGTATAAAGCCACTTAAAATAGAAAATGAGAATGTCTAAAGCCGTGTTCCCATTTGACTTTACCAACACTTTTCTGTAGAATGACAAAATTAAATCCAATGGGAATGCATGGTGAACTGACCTCCCTGTCAACTTACCACGACTGTGATGTAAAACTAACGGGCCGAAAGAAGTCGCAGAAGACTTCCGCGCAGCCACGGTAACTTATCAGGGCCGCTAAAAAGTCCAATGGGAACAGTTCTGCGCTGTAAACCTACCGCGACCACGGTGTAAAACGCTATGCACACAACACCACTTCCTCTACGCCACAACTATACACAGAGGGCGTGCGAAAATGGTAGTATGGTTCCCTGTCTCGTTTGCACTGATGACGGTGTGGTATTACCATCGTACCGTATGCAGCGTGTGTACATTCGCTCAACGCTTTTTCAATCTCGTCCAGTTGCTGCAGTTTCGCTACTGTGGTTAGAAACATGGCAGATTTGATTGATTTTGTGAGGAGTTTTATTCGGCTAGATGAATGTGAAAATGCTGATGAATTCGGCGCGCGAAAACTATGTCACAGGCACGTCATATCCTGCATAGGTCAAAGGTGACTGTGCACAGCGCCCGCGATGTGTGACATTCTGCCAGTTTCGAACAGCGAGTTAACTGTTCCGTCGCGGAATTTAAGTCCAGGTTGGAACGCACGGTAGAATTACACCAGTCACAGTAACTTTCCGTGTGGCCGTGGAAGAAAAAGTCCAATGGGAACACAGCTTAAAGCATGCAAATTCTCAGCAGATCGGCTGTTTCCTCCTTGTAGTCCGGTGTATTGCTGGGATTTTGTGCCATTGACAAGCGAATGAACATTGGATCAAACTCGTGTTTTTGCAGTTTCCTTTGGTTTTGTTGTTATTTAACAGGGATCGAATTTTGGGAGAAAATCCACAAGACTACAGGGCTTGTAGCTCAAAATCTTTACTGGACCAGACATTTTTTTACAAGACTAGATTCAAAATGTGAAAATAAAAAATTGCTGACACAGTTTAACATGCATTTGACTGCTTTTATATGAACCCGAACTGAGACAAGTAAGAGAAGACTATTTGTGATTACTCATAGAATTGAATGATAATTTATCAGACCAAAAGTCAACACTTGAACATATGTAATTTGTTTTTGTTATTCAATTGAAAAACGCAAGACCATCGGACTTGTTAGGTCATAAGTTTACTGGCCCAACACTAAAATTACTGGCCTCGGGCCTGTGGCCCAACACTAAAATTACTGGCCTCGGGCCTGTGGTCCAGTGTAAAATTCGAGCCCTGTTTAATAACAGCTTGCGTTTCTGATATATGGAACAAGTTTGAAGGGGACAAAAGGACTTGGTCAAAAGGAGGGCAGCTTCTGTGTACATCTACAGCTGGCACAACATACATGCTGTTTTCTCCCAAATTTACATGTACAAGATTTGTTTCTTTTGAAAGATTTCTTTTTACATAATTGTCTTTTGTTTGAAGATAGAAAAGCAGTTTATTGTTATATAATGTATCAACCATATGGCAAAAAGAAATTCCGTTCCTTCCTGATTGATAAGTGTATACCGTTATTAAGTTAAAGGGAGAGTACATTTTCAATACAACATTGAATAATTTAAAGGGACTTTCATTTCAATCCTATTTTCCTAAAACTTTTGGAAATATTCACCCAAGTGTTTTTTTTTTTCTCTCAGTAAACCAGCATGTGAGGAGTACATGTTTTATTATGTACATTGTACATTCCAATGCTTTAAACTCAACTTGCTGGCAGCTCTTTTTATTGGCTAATAAATAGCCATCTGTTTCCCATACATCTACAAGAGAACATTGCAAAATGTTTTGTTGGCATTGAGTACATACTTGTGCGAAATTTAATATTTTCTTGTACATATGTGCTGAAACTTAATCATGAAATTTAAGAATATTTGCTGTCAAGTCAATTCGTTGACAGTAAATTTGCACAGTTTAATATCGTTGGAGCAATAAACTTTGCCTTGCTTTTTCATTCAAGTGGAGTATGCTCTTTAATATTCGCAGACTCACAAGGTTCAGTGTGGCATTGGAGACTTGAATTTCAGAAATTGTCTGAATCGATTGTGTACATCTGTCATGTCCATTGTGCAGACACAGCCAAATGGCCATTGCCATTGACTAAAACTGGCAGTGGTGTGTGTGGACTTAACCTCACTCCCATTATGTGCATAGCATCAAGGTAAATTTATCTTCAGAGAAGATAATTGATTTGCCATACAAATTGCTCAAATCATCATTCTGTCAGTTTGAAATCAACTTAGTCAACATTCAATTAGTCATCTAATCAATTGGGTCGGCTATGTGGGACATGGTTTTCTTGAAGGTTCTGGGTCATCAGATCAATCAGTCAACTTCTCAGTCAGTCAGTCATTTATCTAATCAGTTAATCAATCAATCAATCAATCAATCAATTTATCCTCCTTCTAGGTCTAGTAAGTACTAGGATAAGTAGCTTGGGAATACTTATAATTTGTGCTTATTGTTTTGAAATAAGGCATCTTAGTTCAGGGTTTGTCCATACAAAGTAGCATATCTTGCTCACTTGAGATATATATGCTTGAAAAATCCTTCAATTTTTTTTGTTTACACATAATTCCAGTTCGAACAATTTTTCAGATTTTACAATACACATTCTAGAATGCTTGTCGACTCGGTTTGGACTTAATTTGTTTAGTGATGTGTGTCCTTTTTGGTTTTTGTACACAGATTGAAACTTTGAAAGATCTCTGTCATTGGATCTGTCCCTATGGTCTGTCATTGGATCTGTCCCTATGGTCTGTCAAACCATGTAGACCCATTTGGTACACGTAGTCCTTCTTGTCATGGGTAGGCAGGCACTTTTCTAAAGTGTACACACATGATATACTAAACACCGTTTATCAGCATCACTCTTAGTGTGTTGTGGCTGAGAGTTCGGCTGAAATGAGGGTTCAATTCCCAGTCATGACACTTGTGTCCTTGCACAAGGCACTTAACCATAATTGCTTCTCATAACCCAGGTGTATAAATGAGTGTATGGAAAACTTGAAGAGTAGTCATCCAAAAGCAACGGGGTGTTTTTGTTGTTGTTAAATATAAACCAGCAGTCAATGTGTAAACTGACTTCAAAGTCCAAGACCTCATTGTGTGATCAGATATAATATGACTCACCCATTGCATCCAATGTTTCTATTCTCCCACAGGTGAAGGACCTGACAGAGAAGTTGACAATGACAAGACGAGGGTCAGGGGAGAGCGAACGCAGCCAGGGTACAGCAAAGAGGATCCAGGCTCTTGAAGCTGCTTGTCAAGAGAAGGAGGATGTCATACAACACCTGGAGATGCAGCTGGCAGAACAGGTGAGTTCCTGACATACATGTAGACTCCATTCAAGACCCAATTGGTTTATTTTGTAGGTTTCCCATGCATGATGCTATTGATACAGAATCAATAGGGCCTGTTAAGAAGACTATCCAGTTTGGATACAACCAAAATTCTATTACCTTTCGGTATTAACTCTGAGACTTGTTAAATTTACTACGAAGGAATCCTCCAAGGAAATTACTTTGGACATAAAAGGACACCTGAAACATTTAAACAAAACCGTTATTGTTTTAGGGGAGAAGAAAACAATTATGGACGTATTTTTTGAGACTTAGTTTAAACATATTGATGGGCAATGTTAACACATTGTCAGATCATGTGAATAGTGAGCAAGCTATCAAATCTGCCCCAAATCAGAATCGAACCCCAATAAAGAACTTCACTTGTATTTACTTTCCTGTACACCAAATCAAAGGGTCAGTTCGACCTTGTGTCCAACCAATTTTATATTGACTTTTGAGAGAAACAAAACCAGGTCAAACTCATGTCCTAGCCATTACATCCATCACCACTTTGCTCTTGACCTTCGTGGGCTATAGCCTTCCCTTCTCCCAGCCTCACTGCTTTGCTTTCCAGAATCTACCCCCTCCCCCCCAACTCAACACCGAAATCAAACTGTTGCTCTAGATTATGCCTTCATCATCAGGTGACAAACATGAGCTAGAGACTCTGAGATCTTGTGGTCACTTAGGTTGGAAAAACTTTCCAATGATGGATCGGTTTGGACAGTAGGCAGATTTCTTGTCATCGGATTTCAAATAAATTAATAAACTGTACATAACATGTACAGTATGTATTACAGTGTATACATCAATGGTTTGCAGAAAAGCCACAGAGCCTGAACTCCCTGCAGGCACAAATTGTAAAAAGTTCAATGGAAGAAAACAAAATCTTACATTTTATGAAGATTGCACTGTACAGTTTTTATTTTTATCGACATTTGATATGATAAATGGGGGCACATCTAAAAACTTAGTTCAGCTATTAATTTTACATGTTCCAAATTTATTTGGTAATAGACTTTGCAAGTCTCGCACGTATCCAAACATTGGGACCCTGTAAAGTGCACATGTTTGTCTCCTCCACGCATTAAAGCAATGTACGTGGGACCAAACTAGTCCTCAAAATTTTCCAATATGTGTGAGACTTGCATGGTCTATTATGACAACAAATGTTAAATTACTCATATATTTGAGAAGAAAATCCTGTGAATGCACAAAAACCACAAATTCACCTTTTTGTAAACACTAATTGTGACATTGTCTACATAGATTATTATTTGTTTGCACAATTTTTAAGATTCTTTGTCCCAAGCAGTGAAGGTTTTCACTTATTCTGACAAACTACATTTTCCCAACCCCAACTTTCCCCTACACCATGTACACCCAAACTAAGATCACTTTCTTTGTTGAGTCCATCGGGATGAAAAGACTCTAGTCTTTCTCCAGGATTCCAACCCAAGGGCATAGTACTGCCGCTGTGATGAGATTGGTTTGAACTTGCGTTATCAAATCAAACTGTCTGACGATCTTGCGACCTCTCACTAACAAGATCCTGGGGTTAGCAAGACTGGATGCCTCTGTGTGATGACACAGAGGCATCTTTGGTTTCATTGAATTGGTTTAGAAACCACATAGTCAGTTTTAATTGGTGAGAAGGTGACTGATGTGTACTTTTGTATTGGCCCTCTGGGTGCTTACCTAGTTCCTTGGATCCTCTTTATGATTACATGTACATGTAGCTTGGTTTTAAAGTGAAAATTACAACTTCTTAGAATTTGAATCAATTTTTACAAATACAATCATAAAATATTTGTTTTTTTCTTTGAGAAAGAGAATGCCGGGGAACATTCAAGTAAACAATTTATGTACAATTTATGAATACATTATTAGAAATAATAGTTGTAACAATAATAGTAATAATAATACCAAAGCAATACGAAACATCTAGACGAAATAGGGACAACAGTGAGGGTAGATCTGTTACAGAAGGCAGCACTTTTGGGAACAGCGAGAATCCTGAGAAAGACCCTTGAGATCTAAGGCTACGGGACGTAGCCCGACTCAAGGAGTTACCGGCACAAAGGAAAATGTGATCTTTCTTTTGCATGCTGTGATAAAATGAAATAATAATAATGAGGTTTATAATGCACGCATTTCAACCAAAGAGAACAAAGAAAATACATAACATTATACATGTTCAAGATAACGTTCAAGCACTGTATCACAGGTACTGTAGTACGAAAGCATTTGACATGAGGTGTGTTTTGAGACGATTATGTATGGAAAGAGTCAATTGTTATTGAATAAATAATATGCATAAATTTGGCTGCCTTTCCAAAAAGGTTGTTGTACATTGCATTAGTACATTTATTATATACAACATGTAGAAAATGACAGTACATGTATTTGCAAGCAAGAAAACCCTTTCTGTCCAATTTGATGGGGTGGGGGTATTTTTCATTGTTTTGTAAATCTTTGTCTGCATCGTATACAGTCTGATCATCTTTCCTGTTGGCGTTCCCTCCTTCCCACTCTCTCTTGCTCCTCCCATGGGATGGGGGGATAATTTGCTTGGTCTGCTGAGAGGTGAAAGCCAAGTGTACATGTACATATGTAGCAGCTGGTCTGACATGTGTAGGATATGTGACTCCTTTCTTGATGAACAAATGAGGCATTACAGCTCACGTAGTACTCCAATAAAACACACTTTAGACCCCTCACCATGACAGAGGGTCTTTTCTTACTACTTGTCACATACAGTGTACACCATTAGACACGTTAAAAGGATTGGGAGTTTATTTGATTATTACACTCCCCTTGTTCTCAGGATGTGAACCTGTCAAACAGGCAATAGTGCACATGTACACATTGTATATCTTCAGGGGCGGCATCCTCGGAATGGTCATTGCCTTGGTGCACCTTGAAATAGTCCAATAGAAATTTACATTTGCCCTTTACAAAGGAGAAAACGCCTTGGTGCCCTTGCCCTTTCAAAAATGAAGCATTTGACCTGTGTTCTGGGTTTGCTACCCTTATAGTGTACCTTCATGTGTAACAAACCCCATGTCATGCATCAATTCAGTCACATAAACTTATGTTTTTACATTATGTGCACAGATTTGAATAACGACATGTAGGTCTACTCGTGTTTGAACATCTGTAGTAGGTGTATGTGATGTACACATGTAGGCCCTAATGTGATGTAGGCCCTAATGTGATGTATGCTGCATCATAATACAGGAGCTCACTTCTGTATTACATACAGCGGGCCTTTATTATAAAGGTGCAACATGTGACACATTATATTTCTGCAGTAGTACTTCATAAAACGTACAAGTAGCATGCTTGAAAGGTTTTTGGAGGAGGAAAAACAGTGAAAACAACAAAAAGTTATAATGTTTTGTCAAGGATTTTGGGCACATTCATATCAGGCTTTGGTGGGGATTTCAAATGCTATTTCCTCAATGTTGACAGAATTTCAGATGAGCGTTGCCCTGTTTAGTGTTGGTGCTAGTCATAATGTCACATGTGCGCATCTACTAATTCCAAAAATATCATGAAGCTTTCCAAAATAATTTGAGAGGCAGGTTAGAAATATTGTTTTTTTCTTTTACATGAATCCTCCAAGAAAGAAAAGAAAACGTGATGCTTTTCTTAGAAGATGGGCTTTGGCTATCGTTGAAGTTTGTGTGAAGTGGGCGTGGATTTACAGCGGAATTACAGCGCACTTACACGCAGGATAATCAATATGTGATCTTTCAGATTGAAAGGGTCTCAATTATCACTAATTCTGTACTTTGTCTCTAAGCAGCTCTATGATGATGAAATTTAGCCTGGCTGTTTTAAGAGACGGTGGATGAGGTTGAATCTCCTTAAACTGATCTTTATTTTTCTTCAATAACTTGATACCACATGACGCTGATACCCTATGACGCTGATACCGTAGAGGGAATAGGTGTCCTGACTTTCCAACTACCTACATGTAATAAAATAAATTGCAGTTGGGTATGCCTGTCAGGCATGCATTGTACACCAATATACAAAATGTGTATACATGTAACTACAGACTCCAGCCAAGCGCAAAGTCTAAGTAACCGCGATAATTTTTCCATGTAAATCAAACTAGTCATTTATTGATGGTTTCCCCCCCCCCTTCTATCTCTGGCTGCCAAGCTGGGAAATCACCCCCCTAGGTAGAATTGTTTACATGTATTATTTTGCAGACCTCAATAATGGTGTAATTGCTTTTGACACCTAATTGCTCTGCTTTTAAACACATGAATGTAGAGATGTGCAGTTGGTAAATCATTTTGAAGTTCTTGAGAGGTTCTGTCTGTGTACGTGCTGTTTTCTCAGATTCACATGGGTTGCATTATGAGCACAATGTACATCTTGTAGTTTAGTGGAGTTATGCATTTTTTATGATGGCCTGATTAAAAGCAACTCACATCTGTGAAAGCTTTCAGGTTTTTCACAAATTTAAACCAGTGTTCCTCAGGGACCTATTTCAGTGTGTAGCAGATTTAATCGAAGACGTGCTTCAAGTTCATATGCTGAAAAGTTGAGATCTGAATTTGCAATTTGTATTGCAAAAGTAAAGCTAACTTCTGTGAAATATAATATTTTTACAAACAGATATTAGGTCTTGTAATAACTGTTTGCAGTCCAGTGAAATTTTGAAGCGACAAGGCCTGTGGTCTAGTGGAGATTTTCTATAAGCTGTGAAAGTGTGTTAACATTTGCTCCTTTTATTGTACTGTTTGGCTCATAATTTTGATTCGAAACAATAGTAGCGGTTAAACGGAAGTCACAATTCTTAAATTTGTCATATGTCTGAATCACCTCCTAAAATTCCAACAAATATTTAAAAAATTTAAATTTTTGGTCTTGTAAAAAATACTTCTGATACAGTGAAGTTCTGAGCTGCAGGACCTGTGGTCTAATTTATATTTCCTTGAAATTTTGAGCCCTGGCTTCTGCACTTATAGTATGTGTTCTTGTAATTAGTTTGCTTTGTGTGTATACGAGCACAAAATGTCATGTCTCAACAGGTAAGTACACATTTGTAAAACAAAAAATATCACAGAAATTTTGAAATACATTATCTGGTATAGTTACATGTATTCACAGCTTTCACTTGTTTACTTTTCTCTACAGCATGAATTGCGGAAAGAAGACAGCCGACTGGTGGACACCAAGATAGCACATATTAAGGAGTGGGTTGCATCCACTGTAATTCAGGTAAAGAAAGAAACATTGCAGACTTCAGTCTGTGAGATGTTTTTGTTGAATATCAGTAAACCTAATGTCATTGACGTGTTGAATAAAGCTACGCTGGTTCATGCTTCGTAGGAATTTGAACATGAGGTAGAATTTAACATCTTCAATTTGCTTCACAATTCCCTGGCACATCACTCAATTAATCAGTCGTAAAATGATAAGGCCCCAATCCAAGGATTATTGCTCACTGCTGAACACTAAGCTCTTGAGAAAAGGAAGGATTGATGAGAGGCTTTGAACATGGATTATTGAAGGAGATTGTCTGCTGTTGTAAGGATGATCCGCATTCTAGGTGAAGCAACAGAGTGTGTTTAATTTGTTGCTGACAGTTTCTCCACAATTTTGATTGGCACACAAGTCTGCTGCATTTTGACCCAGCCTAAAGTCCTAAAACTTCATTGAGACTATATTCCCTGACCATGGGATACAATCTATCTTGATGTGTGCCATAGGAGCTATAACCAGAGACAGCCAGTGTTGTGACTACACTGGTCGGGGCTGGTCGGCACTAACCAGTTCTAAAAATTCCCGACCGGCTCTCAAGCAATGTTATGACATTGCCGACCGGTACTTTTTGCTACTAAATAAGCTTAAATACTAAGGAATTCTTCTTCACGTAACTGAAAACTATCAAAATTAAAAGTGTTGTTAAATCTTGGCCTCGACAATCGCGATTGATCAATTCTTGTTGGTGTCATTTTTATTTCAAGTTGACTGTTTGATGCAGCGATGTTTCCCCTTTCCATGCTAGCAGAAAAATATATATTCTCACAGCGTCTGTTTGCAGCCGCATCCTATGAGTAAAGCATTAGAAAAACCTAGGAGCCAGACCATAGTAGAACGTATAGCTCTACGTTATGCATCGAGTCTGTGGACCCCTGATAAACGTCTCGTGCAAGCTCTCGGTACCTCGCTTCGCTCGCTCCTCGCTACACTCGTCTGTGAAAATTAACCGGTTCTTAAAAACCTCTGGTCACAACACTGACCAGAGAGCTGTTGTTGAATGGATAATGTCTCCCATTTCAATAATTGGGAATTGCTCAAGTCTTTTCAGTATTCTGTTGCATGTCTTTCTCTTTATGTCATGGTTTAGACTTGACTAGCTTTGAATCACACATCAGTGACACACATCATTGAGAAAATAACATTGATATCAAATATATAAAATAAAAAAGTCGCATCCCCGTATGGTGATCCCCTGGCTGCCGCTTCCCAGGTTGTATCGTATACTTGGGTGTGATCCTTGGCTACACGGCAGTTTACGGTTGAATGGCTTCTGACTGGCACCCACCGAACAAGGATATTGACAAAATAGGGAGACCGCCATCATACGGCAAGATAGCTCAGTTGGTAGAGCGCCGGCACGTCAATCCGGAGGTCGTTGGTTCAAATCCCGCTCTAGTCAATTTTTCCTTGTTCAACCCAAAATCAAAATAACATTGAGACATGAAAATCAATGGCCTGCAAATATCAAGGGCAGGGCTTGAAAGTTGAAATACCCTCTGCATGCTCTGTGAGTCTAGTGAATTGAGCAGAAGATCAGTTAACTCACATCTGAACAAGTCCAGCTGTCTTACATTTTATAGAGAATCTTTGTGAACAAAAATACTAATCAATAACATTTGCTTGTGAAGTCTTATAGTTCTCATTAAACTTCAGCATATGAAAACAATTTTGGCTTAGTTGTTTTTCTGCCAGCCTTTCACTTCTGTGAACTCTGGTATGATTCTGGTCTCAGACCGGAGCCTGGCATGTGGATTGGGTTTTCAGTCCCTGCTTGATTGTGTGTTTTTCCCCCCTTTTTTGAAGTTTCTACATGTATCTAAAATTGAACATTGCTTCATTGTCTCCCATTCATCCTGTTATTGGCGCATGCATGGTTGGATGTGAAATAACAAAATATGCAATAAGTCTGAAAGAAAGGTAGAAAGAAGAAGTTTTCAGGTCTTTTATTATAAATTTGAGATCCATTGAATGTTGGTAGCTACATACAACCCTCTGGGTCTTTTGGATAACTTCTTGAAAATCAAGTCTTGGAGGAAGATGTGAAAAGGACCATTGTAAAATGAGAACACCAAGATACAGCGTAAATGTAGAGCAGCTTAAAGTCGTAGGTAGAGCACCAGGCTTCAAATCTAGGCTGAACATCTGACATCACACTGTGAGGTGCGTGAATAACGCCAGCTACCGGCCTCTAGAACCTGCAGGTTGCCTACCAGATGTACCTTTGACCCACTTAATGTTAGCATGCTGTAATGCTGTGTGTTTGTACACACACATTCTCGCGCACATGTGTACCGTTACAGTATGTTGTGTGTACACTGCACAGTGTGACATTGCATGTACGTGTTCATAACAATCCAATCAAACATTTGGTTTGTAAGACCCTGGGCTTGATTTTACAAATCACTAAAAATCATCTCAAGATGAGTTTTGTCAATATTACCATAGTGATTTGTATTTTGAGTCACACTTTGCTTAGCAGTAAAGATTAACACAAAGTTAAGACCAATCTAAGCTCTTTGTGAAATTGATCCCAGTGCTAGTCTTTATCCTTACAGATGAAGACAGGGGACCAGTTTACTTGAAATCCAACTCTTGCTAATTTCTCTTCATTCACAAAAAAAGAAAAGAAAAAAGGATACAGTTGCCCTTTGAAGAACATTTTCCACTTCCTATAACATGAAGATGAGCCTATCTATGTTGAATGGATAGGATTTACGCACTTGTAGACCTTTTATTTTAAACACAGTGAAGGAAGTGTCTAATACAATAATGCACATCCATAGACTGTTTTATTTTGGGCATGTGGTTAGTATTTGAGAACGCCAAGTCTATATTTATCACAGGATGAAGACTCTATAACTGCATGGCTCTGATACACAACCCAGAAAACAAAAATGCCTTGGAAAGATCGGTCCAGTGGTAAATTAACACTGTGTTGACAATTTTGGTTAAAGGTTGACAAGGTTTGATATATTTTAACAGTTTAAGAAAAACATTACTGTGTGTCCATGGGATGAAAAGAAACCTATAGATAGTTCCCAGTAGACGCCATCTTTACGGGCAAATCGCATTTTGGCTTGCAGGCGCGTCAAGCGCTCAAATTATTAACCGCAGCCGCGTCTTACACTAACCAATCATGCAATGAGTTTTGTGAAATGTGCGCGTGCTGCATGCCGTTCTCACGCGTAACGCATGACTGTGTTCCAAATTGCCCGTAAAGATGGCCGATTTACGTCACATTGCAACCTATCTATAGAGGAAAAATGTGTTTCATAAACATGTTTTGCATTCTAGTTACATGAACCCTATAAGTATTAAACTCCCTTTAGTATTGGGATTCTTCGTTGTACAAAATCTAACACCATACAGTAACTCAACACCCAAACTTGGACTCTGATAATGGTGATGTGCCTGATCCCATGTAAAGCATGATCAGATTACTAGTGCAGTCCTCAAGGAATCAGAGTTATACCAAACTTGTTGTTGGAGTTGGAATTGTTTGGGATGGTTACTGCTATCCATCCAAAGTGAAAAGGGATGGATTCAAGAGGTGGACATATCCCCAGGACTCACAGGCCTGAGTCCAGTGGTTTAACACCAGAGCCTGTAAAATTAACAGTCAAAGAAGTTCAGCAGTTCAAAGGTTTTCCCCCAACAATTGAAGACTTTCGGCAAGGCTGGGTTCATAGTTTAAGCATGCCTAGAACTGTCAACATTGAATAATTACCTAGTTTGTCTGCTGCCCTCTAGTGTTTTTAAGTCTCTTATTTGGAATAAACAGTTTTAATATGAATGAAAGCTCCTCCCTCCTAAAAGTTACAATTGCTGAAAAAATAGTTTTGTTCCTGCACAAATACTTCAGGTCCAGTGAAAACTTTTGAGTTACAAGTCATGTGGTCTTGTGGAGATTTTCCTTGAAATAGACTGTGTAAATCTCAAGCATGTTCCAACATCCTGGAACCTTTTGAGAACCTTGTGTATGAGTCTTTTGTGTGAAGGAACCAAAATTGGCACTTTAATGTGTCCAAATTCTTCAAATGTGTGTGAGGTTTGTCAATCCTGAAATCTACTTTCAAAGTAGATTGAGTCAACAAGTTTTTTTAACTTAGCAGGTTGTAATATGTTAAATTCATACACCATTGACAGAAGTTTATGTCAAGTGCTTTTCAAAAGTAATAATATATACTTAGACTTTGACTTTATTTGAGATAAAGATTTGATAACTTTCTTTAATCAGTGATGATAAAAAGACAGGATATAACTTCAGACATTGCATTGCCTTGAACAGTACTCATACTGTAAACCTCTTATAAAGTCTTATCTTTCATCTGCTTTCCGGACTGAAACATAAAGTAGTCCTTTCAGAGTCAAGGTACACCACGGTCAGAGCTTAAAAATCAAAGTACAGTCAACCACATTGTAGACTATGTCACTGTTGTATCCCACTGAGAAAGCAGACCCTACTCTATTCCAAGCCTGCTACGCTGTCACATCTTACAATCTACCACCAATACACAGACAGCTGAAAGTTTAACAAAAGATCTCACCCACCGGCATTTTCCGACAAGCAGCATGCACTCCAGCTTTATCATGACATCTTTAGATCTAGCCTTTTGTATGATACATATTTCTCTTTATTTGAGCTGATAACGATGAACATGTAATGCATCCAACCCTGCGGACAATGAGTCAGAGAGACAGCAGTAGCGTGGTATTGGAACGCCATGGTCATAAGATCCTGGATTGAACACAGAGAGACAATATCTCTTTCAGAAGGCTGAGAGGTTGTCATTGTAACATTGGGTATTGTTTCTGACTGCCTTTACACCCAAGGATATGACACAGATACAGCTCTCTAAGATGGGCAACATTTGGGGGAAACAAATAAATATTTCACAAATTATTTTGGATGAGATGGTGAGTAACTTCATCTTTCAAGATCAGTAAAAATATGCTCTGATTTTGCAAGATGACTGATGTTCAGTTTGTATGTCATTTCAATCTCTTTCAGTCTTTCAAAATAATTTGTAAAACAATAAAGACATCCCATTCTGAAAAAAAGGTATTATATTGATTACAACATAAACTGACATCAAAACATTGAAGTGATAGAAGATAAATAACAAACAACAAGATCACCTTTCAGAAATTGTGAGAGTGATCAAAGAGAAAAGGTTTTCTTCCCGTCCGCTGTGCAAGTCTCACCTGTATTTGAACACATTTGTTTGAACTTTGAGTTTCCAATGCACATTGCTTAACCAGGGAAGGAACTAATCACACACTTTAAATGGGACTTGACGCACAAGACTTGCAGAGTCTTTTGTTTGTTAATTTACACAATTTGTGATAATTTGAAGGCATACATTTGGTAATCACTCTTAAAATTAATGGTAATAAAAACCTACTTGGTTTGCTTGGTACAGCAGCTTTCGATAGTATAAAGCATTGTGATAATCATTTCAATTCGAAGTTAAGTGGTTATGGAAAATGATATCAGGTTTTTATCCCCCCCACATTTGAATCTGAGAAACCTTACTGTCAGATACATTTCTCAGATTGTGTATTCCAATTGCGGATTATTCTAGACATAACCACTCTCAAATATGTGACCACCTTTTGTAACACATCATTGGTTATTGGCAGTGTACATTCATGCCAATCCTATGGCAATAGATACATTAGTCAACCAACCTTGGGTCATTACTTTGAGAAAGCAGCAATAACTTTGAATGATTTTCAGAGATTTTGTTTGCCTTTTTTTATCTGTTTCTTTTTGATTTGACAAATCAAGTGATAATTGAGATCTGTGGGAAAATCTTCTAGCCCAGATGGTAGTAATCCTCGACACAATCGGTTCCAGATTAAAACTAGTCAGTCGACTTTTCCAGTTTATGCTAATCTTATATCATACCTTTAAAATATGAAATGTAAGATTGTTTCATTTTTCATCCAGCTATGATCAAGTTCCCCCCAATCTTCTGAAGGTGAAACAAAAAGAGGAAACCCACATTAATGCCCAGTATTAACATACTGCATGTAGATTTGTACATATGGGGTCTTTGTACTCTAGAACTGGAAGTAGCTTCATCACAGAGTTCAGTCATGGTTCTCTATGGTTCAACAAAGGATCCTTGGTTCAATTAGTTCCAGACCAGGTTACTGAACCGGAAGTCTATTATCCAGATTTGCTTTTTCTTTTTCAACAATTAGGAGTTTCTCATTGGACTGGATATCATGCAGGAAAGCCTGACTGTCATTGTATAATGGTCACTTTGTATTTCCATATCAGCATCTACATGTATCAATAATCAGCAAGGATACACTTGATTACAATGTGCTGCCCTATGTCCCAGGGCAATGGTTCTCTCTCTCTCTCTCTCTCAGGCAGTAAAAACCACTCTGTGGCAACTGTCCTGGGAGACTGGGGGATGGTTGGGAGCCAAGGTAATTCTTGCCAATTACCCTCACTGTTTCTAGGAAAACAAAGATGTTTTGTCTTTGATTGGGTTGACTTCCCTCAATGGATTAAAGTGTGTTTGTTTGTTTGTTTGTTTGTTGGGTTGTTGGGTTGTTTGTTTGTTTGTTTGTTGGGTTGTTGGGTTGTTTGTTTGTTTGTTTGTTTGTTTGTTCTTGGAGGTGGGTGAAGGGTAGAGGAGTCCAAAATCCCTCTCAGGAAGTTGTCTGACTTTGCAGGATACGGTAATGCAGGGCCAAATAGCTGATCATTGGGCCAGTGAGCCATATAAATATTCTCCAATTTAAAGCATTTGGTATTGAGTTACCATAGAGTGGAGTATTTTGGAGGATTTAGTTGGGTCTGTAGCCAAAGAAACACAAGGATTATGGGGTTAATTTTTTCATGAGTTTTCATGAAATTATTCTTCCAAGGCCAAAATACTTTATCAAATTTGTTTATATATTACAATTTTGTTTTCAACTGTTGTTATTTTTATAATAATGTCTTATGTGCATGGTTCATATTACCTAAACTACTTGTTTTGATCAATGATACAGTCCATGGGTCAATCCATTTGATGAGCTGCTACCTGGTCTGTTGATGTTATTTATCAAATCAATGGCCTCCATTTCAACAATACTGGACGGGCGGATCTAGTGGCAAAGTTAAGGAACGCCAAACTGGTAGGCTGGATTTGGAAGTTTCAAGAGCAATGCATTTCCATGTGTGGTGATGTTCCACTGGGGCCGCAGCAAAATTTTATTAAATTGGTCTCTGGTGCATTTAAAGTGTTTAGCACTGTTGTAGATCTGTGAAATTTGAATACATTACCAATGTGAGATAAATTTATTATCAAATGACAAGCCACACACACCCCAAAACTTTAGTTATTGTCAAGTACATGTACGCCATGGGAGGATCTAGGACTTTTAGTAAAATCAGTGGGAGAAAATTAGAGTAACTGTTCAAACCTGCATAGTGTAGTCTACTAAGATACAGGAGTCCAGGGCCTGCTCAAAGGCACTTGATTTTTTTATTTATTATAATCTGGCTATTCTTTGGTGCATTTTCAGCCTTTCTGGTGTATTTTTTGAGGGGGTTGGGGAAGAGGGGAGTTGTTGTGGGGGGGGGGGGACCTTCCCCAGGCCCACTGATGGACTACTACACCAGGTGTTTTGATAGACCTTGGGTCGATTTCACCAAGAGCTAAGATTAATCTTAAGATTCTTATCACTCTTAATTGCTAAGCAAAGTGTGATTTCACAATACACATCACTACGGTAATATTGACAACTCATCTTAAAAGATGAATCTTAATGATTTGTGAAATCAAGCTCTGATCACATGAGACAATTTTTACAGTCAATTTGGAGGCAAGTAAACAACTGCATTGAATGCAAAGGATTACTTCATTAGCACAAGATACATATTCCTTGGATAGTTATCCAAATTATGTGAAAATTCCACATTTTGTATTTAGTCTACTTGGTGATTGATGTAAACTACCTCGTTTGACATGACCTATGATATACAATAAACAATACTTGTATAATTATTCCGTCCATGAAACAGATGATGAAGACTCTTGGGATTTTGATGACAATACACAAAAACGTCCTATGTGCACTGCATGTATGTCTTTGACTGAGAAGATAACAATGTTATCAACATATGCTAGCCAGAATAAATGACCCACCCTTTAATTCCTGCATTCAAAATGCCTTAGTAATGTCCTAGACAATCTCCATTTGTTTAATAGGGAGGAGGGGGTGAGCATGACAATTCCTAATTATTATATTGTGCTCTCAGTAGTGTGAATGACTGACAATGACATTTGGAAGGCTACCCCCCCCCCCCCCCCCCCCCCCCCCTCAGGAGGAAACCAGATAGCACAAAGCACTATAGTTTCTTATGGCCAGCCTGTTTGGGATGAGGGGTATTGTGTGGCAGAGAGTTAGTGAGGTGGGCCCAGACTGCAGACTGATATTAATCCAGTTAGTCTTAGTCTACAGTGGATGGAAGCACCTTGCCCATATGTAGTGCTTGGTGTACTGTGTGAATGGCTTGAATGAAGAGTGTGCAATTATTGCTAAGTCTTTGGACACCGAAAAAAATGCCAGCTCAGGAAAAATACATCAACTGATTTGTGCTATAAAAATAGAACTCATGTTATGTTACTGCATAGAAGACATTAAAAATACTTTCAAAATGTTTATTTTGTTGGTATATTTTTTATTACAATCTTAAAGTTATTAAACAACAAAAAAGGGTTAATTTAAAAATGAAATCCTCCAGTTTTCACATCCAACCTGTGAACATTTTAATAGAATTTAGTGGTAAACGTTTTATTGAAAGTAATAAAAAGGGTTTTATGTTTGAAATTGCTATTTTCTTTGAATAGTATTTCAACAAAATTGTGTGTCAGTCTTGTAATTTGTCATTAAACAAATTAGGTGAAATCTTTGTAATTCATATTTGAACGCAATGACCAAGAGAATTGAAACATTGCACCAATAACTCAATTTTGCAACTGTCTAAAGAAAGGCTTGTTTTGGGGGTTGCAAATCTGCTTTGTGTAAATATATACATATTTAAACTTTCAGTATAAGTAATAGTTTTTGGGGGGTTTTTTGGGGTTCTTTTTTGAAGAGTACATTCATTTCATCCATCTTGTTTTCACATTGAACTAATTAATTTATTACAATTAAAAAAAAAAAATTCTCTCTTTTTTTTAACCATTCATTTTGATAATTTGCATATTCATTTTGATAGTTTGTGTATTCATTTTGATAGGTTCCTTATATATTTAAAAATTTGTTTTAAAGTTTGTGATTGAACTTGAATTTGATTAAGTTTTTGTTTTCCTGAATTAAAAATTTGAGTCAATTAACCCATATTTATCAAACTGAAACTCTTACAATATTTTCAAATTCCCTTTTATTTTGTTTGCAGTTGGAAGAGGAGAACAGGCAACTGCGCGAGGAAAATATGCTGTACATAACGAGACAGCCCAAACTAGGAGGTAAATAATACAACTCTGGCCGCTAGTCATAATTTATTTGTATTTTGATGTTTGCTCTAGACTCATACATGCAGAGTGAGACACCTAATGACATGTCTGTTCCACCTTTATAATATATATCTCCCTACTTCTGACCATGTTAAGACTGTATGTTGTGGATTATTGGCAAACTCGAGTCAATATTAGTTTTAAGCTTAAAGTCAAGTTTCTCTTTTGTTCTGTATTATACTCTTCTTTTTTTTTAATGATGAAGATGGTTGTGTGCATGTTACTGTATGCATTAATTAAAGCTTGTTTGACTGGATTATGATACATGAGCTCACACTGAGTACCTATAGTGCATGTCCTCATATAAGTACACCGGAATGCCGGGGGTGCTTGGGCTACATCTACTGTATTGTAATGAGGCTTTAAAGGTGTATTACATCATTGGTCCGATTCTTCAGTTCTATCCATCTTGTGCAAAATCTATTTAAGTGATCCCTCTTGGAGGTGGGGTCATACTTTAGTCATGAAATTTTTGAAGTTTTCACTGTGTCTGTATGAATGCTGCCCTCAATGGCAAGAGATGTGGTTGGTAACCGCTGTGAACGAGCACAGTGCTTTTTTAGCTTGCTAATCATGGATAGATAAAATGTTCCTGATGAAAATACTATGACAGTTTTTTGTTGTTTTCTCAAAAAGTAGACACTGTATTTAACTAAACTTTTTGTTGACAATTTTGCCCATAAATTAACATTACGTTGACAAAAACAAAACGGATGAAACAAAAAACTTGCTACACTGTCTTGCAATCCGCTACAGTGTCACCACATGTGGCCTGTTGACATGACAACTGCCAAGACGCACAAAAACAAAAACTTGAAAGCCAGTTAATAAGACTGCTGTTGTATGTTGCATACACATTATATGTGTTATTGGGTGCTCTGACAGGGGTGTCATTAATTTAGAAGTTTTGTCTGTTCTGTTGATCAGTTCATTCATTCATTCATTTATTTGCCACAGTATTATTATTATTATTATTTTATTTGCCATTACAGTACAAAACAAAATACAAGACAATATACCCCGAGATGGGCAAGGGACAACAAAAGCAAATACATACTGTGATCCGTAGATCTGTTGCCCCACATCTGGGGTACACAATGAAATAAATATAGATTTAAACATATAATATAGTACACGCAATAATAAAAGCAGATAATTATACAAAACCAAAATAAATAATAAATAACTAATTTATAAAACGAAAATAAATAAGTAAAATAACAGTAAAAGTAAAGATAAACAAATAAAGAAGTATGTATATAAATAAATAAATAAAAATGATTTAAATAAAAACGATTAAAAATATTGCACAAGTGAATGGGCTATAGCAGGCTATTAAAAGGGTGGATTAAAAAAAAAAAAAAAAAAAAACCAAAAACTAAACCACAGTGGCAGGCCAGCCATGTTAAACAGAGCAAGAAAAGGGACGGCTCCCCAAAGCTGCCGACAGTGGGGGATAAGATAGCAAACCCCAAACAAGTCCCAACACTAGAGCCACACTCCCCTCCCCAGAGAATTATACATGTATAAATAAATAAAAATGAGAACAAATAAAATAGTACAAAATTTACAAGTAAGAAAGAGTAACACAAAAATACGGACAGAAAGCCCTGCCCACACTGAAGAAAAATAATAAAAACTATTCAAGTTGATTCATGAGATTGGCAGACAGAATATCTAAGTGAATTGAGGAAGCTGTGGAAGGGCAATAGCAGTAGCGAATTACGAATGTTTTCTGGTAAACTAGACCAATAAGTAAAAAGACATTATCACTCAAGAGTGATCAGTTTAAAGAATACAATTTTACAGAATAGATATATCAAGAACTAGATGAAAACAAACATGACACTGCAGAGGGATCCATTTTAGAAGCAGAGCTTGTAGGGAATGGTCCCTAAAGACATGCATTTGCATTGAGACAGAGAATAACAATTACAATTTAGGTGAACCAAAAGGTCCGAGGTTGAGTCGAGAACAAAATATTATAAAAGGTCTCAATGCACAAGCACGTACTCAAAAAATAAATTTAAGTGAGAAGTTTTGGTTTTGATTATGTTAATTTTAGTTTGTTATTGTTTGTTTGTTTGTTTGTTTGTTTATGAGGAGGGGTTAGGGGAATATATTTTTTTTCTTCTATTTAATAAGTAGCAATACTTACAAATGTACATATATTGTACATAACTGTACACTGTATATTAATCTGTATTCCTCAGCGAACCTCTTGTCTGGTGCATGGTCTTTCCCCCTCAATTCTTTTTAAGTTGGGTGTGCTGCAAAATTAGGTTAATAAAACTTTGTGGGCCTCTGTCAGAGAAATTGATTCAAAAGAAAAAAACGTGCCATGTCCATACATTGTAATTGTCAGCAGTTTTATAGACTGGAAATGATGTGTGGTAATACTTCAGCGTGTCATTGTATTTATTTATTAAATATTTCCAAAGATAGACTGGATTAAAAAGTGCTTTTCCCTCCGCTGGGTATGTGTTTGATGGGGAAATGATGCTCAACAAGGCTTGAACGGTATCCATTAATCATGTTATTTCCCTGGGAAAAAAACTTATCAAATGAGGGTAATTTATTCCTGCATGTCATGGTGTAAACTGTCTGCCATCTTCAGTCTCCATCAGCATCAGGCTGGAAAGAGGGGACCATTGTTGAATCGAATTCCCAGAACTCTGACTCACCAATGAAAACGACATGGGAAAAATTGTCCCGCCGTCAGCATGTATACACTCAACTGATTATATAGAGCGTAGTGTTTGTGTTAGAGTTATCTTTATGTATACAGAAACATTTTTAGGGCCCAATGGGTGATGTTATGGTTTCAAATAACTCATAGATGGGACTTGGTTGTGAAATTATTTTGATGGCCACAGCATTCGTACGGTTCCCTGAGTAGTATCAATGTTACTCTGATAATGTTACAATAATAATTTTAAATTTAGAGGTGGACCAGTCTATTTGCAATGTATGCATGTGTAATGTATCCTGTGTTCTGTGTACGTACGTGTACATGTAGTTACACTGTAAGCCACGCTCACAATCTGGCTCCATCGACTGCCAGAAGCCCATAGGAATTGCATTGAGCTAGTTTTTCTTTGAGGATTTACATGTTTTACAGATTCTCAAGGTCCTCTTAGAATTCAGTTTCTGTCATAAGAAAAAAAATGCCTTTCAATGATGAAATGAGTGATTTGGTTAAAATTACACAAAAACGAACATTTGTTTCAGCTGTGAAAATGGAAGTAGCCAAATCCTTGCGCATGCAGCAGATAAACGCACGTGTGACATGTTGACTTGCCAATGAACCAACTGCTTTACATTTTATAGCAAATTTTGACAGTCTAATTAAGGCAGTGTGGCTTTGCAAAATACATTCAACACATCTAAATCATTAATGTTTACAAGCATAGGACCATGTACATGTAGGTGATTATCTGCTAATAATGACTGTATATCGCAGGGTAGGTCAGACAACTTATATTTGACCTTATTCAGGTCAGGATTTTTCATGAGTGCAGGGTTTTTCATTGATCTCTCTTTGCCTTTAGTTTTTGTTTGCCCCTCAAATGGAGGTAAAGGCAAGATCGATCCTGTCTTCAAACCCTCAAGTTATCCATTTGTACATAGTGAGATAACATCTGTCAATTCTGGGGCTTCATCCTCTAGACCATGAAGAGACTTTGTACAATCATGCCTATGATCATTCTAGGTTGTATCGTAAACTTGGCTACACGGCAGCTAATGATTGTATTGCTTCTGACTGGCACCCACGAACAAAGATGTTGACAAAATAGGGAAACCGCCAACATAGGGCTAGGTAGCTCTGTTGGTAGAGTGCCGGCACAATAAACCGGAGGTTGTTGTTTCAAATCCCACTTTTGTCAATTTTTCTTTGTTCAACCCCAAATTACATATATTTGCTGTATTGAATCAAATGTAGCTATTCTAAAACTGGTACACTGTACGTGATCCATTTAAGTCTCTACTGTCATCACATTTTAGCATTTTCATTGAAACACTCTGAAGTCATGCAGACTCGTGTCACCCGTTGGTACCAGTCCACACTAACATCTTAGATTCATCTTTCAGATAAAAAACACAAAAAAACCCACACATTTCTTGGTATTAATTAAGGTAGAAATAGATGGTGTGTATTCAGCAAACACACAATCTTACTGGTTAGAGTAATGGGAAGTGACAAGTGCAGATTCTGGTTGTCACCCCTCACAATTAGCACAGACTAATAATTATCTATAGACTGACTGCAGCGATTTAAAAACAGCATCTTGACTAAGCAATGCTAAGAATAAAAACAAAGGCTCAAGAAAGTACAGGCACAGCATGGCTTGGTTATAAAAAGTCTTTAACGGCTAGTTGAGTGACGCTTGTATTCTTGGCAGTGGGAGAAGACTGTAGAGCATCATAAGGCAAGGTTGATCCATAGAGAAAGGACCACCTTTCTCTATGGTTGATCCAACCTAGTCTTAAAATAATTGTTGTGTCTATAGTTTGTTGCTAATTTTTTGAGAAAAGAAATTTTGATTGACATTATTGGAATTACATTTTAGGATGGAGAACGCTTGCCTAAAACTTACAAACAAAAGAGAGTAAGCATTTAGGTATATTATGTTGTTCGCAGTGTTGCTAGCTTACATTGTACATGCACCACAGCGCAAAATTCTTAAAAATACTTGGTCAAATTACATAGTGCTTTTGTACTTTATGAATCAAAGAATTCCTCTGGTTGACCCCCCAAAAAGGTAATGTTGAATCTGTTCTTTTTCTCCAAGTCTGTTCACCTTTCCTATGGTACTTCATATGTGTTTGTAGATACATCTTTGCCTGCTGTGGGAAATCTCCTTGCACATTACTCATGATATTAATGTGGTTTTATTCTGTCTTCTCTCATAGGAAAAAGTATTCCAAAAGACAAGTACCTGCCGCCATTACGACCAACCTCACTCCTTTCTGAGCCACCAGATATTCCCGATCGTCCGACATCAGCAAGCATGAGAGAACATCTACAAAACATCCTGGATGAGAACAGAACAATTGAGGAGGTAGAGATGAGGCCTAAGCCTCCAGTAAGGAACAGGAAGAGTCCAGATGACTCCCATGTCTCAGCCTTAATCCAAGTCCATGAGGAGTTTATAAAACAGGGCGAGGATAGACCCTTGAGGGATGAGACATTCCAGTGTGCAGCTTGCGAGAGGCGGATGAAGCTCCAAGACTCTTGGCTGTCTGACATGAAGGAGGAGGCACACAACACATGGCCACGCAGGCAGCCTCTCCATGCTTATGACTTCACCAAACAGCACAGCTATGATGAGAACGGACATACGGACTCTGCTCCGAATGAGTTTGATCGCCACCTGGACATGATCGTGCATTGTGAATACTGTGGACATGACGGGGTACCAGTGCATGTAGTTTCCGAGGATGACGATGCAATGGAACGTTTACCACCGCCAGATCAGTTCCTAGGAAGCCAGCAATCACTTATGTCCATTTCAGATAGTTCTCTTGCCCTACAAGCCCCTCCACCTACCCCTGCCTCTCCCAATACAGTAGGCGGGAAAAGTCTTGCCCATAGCTTAAATCTCGCCAGCGAAAATGCCATGACTCTCAATAATAACAACAAATCCCCCACGTCACACTCTGTGGAACTACCTGGTGCCGTAGAAGCATTAGCTGACTCAGTATCAGCAACAGCTGATGTCCTCCTACAGTCCTCCAACATGAATAACAACCAAACTCCTTCGCAGAATGAAGCAATCGCTAACGTCTCTTCAGACTCACTGAAAGACATATCCTCATTGCAAATGGACACCGGGACGACGGCAGATGATGATGATGAAGATGACGTCTTCCTCAAAGAAGGATTTGCTCTGGAGTCGAGGAACAGCGACTACGCCGATCTCTTCCAAGAGGAGATTGACAAACAGAAATCACCTAAGAGATCAGAAAGCAAATACCAGAGTTTAACATCCTTCAATACCAAGGTAATCCTAGGCAAGGATGATGACGACTATGATGAGCCTCCGGATGATTTCTTCAGTATGGATAGTCCGGAAGAATCCTCCAAATCAGAGAGCAAGGTTGCTGAGAAGAGTAAACTAACTCCACCTCCTCCTCCGCTACACAAGATGCCATCTTGGGTAAGTAGCTATGGGTCATGCTGGAGGCACAGCAGCTTTCTGAGTGGTTTCCACGTCATCATATCAGCTTAACTATCATTTCATCTTAGAAATCACATCATTTTTTTAACTGATTGTTTTTGTTTTTTGGTTGTTGTTTTTGTGTTGTTGGGGGTTGTTTTTTTTTGGGGGGGGGAAGTGAATTCATTTTAATTATCTGTTGTTCAATGATTACATGTACACCATCCAAACCAACCTGCGATAATTTCATTAAATTGGCGATCCTGTTCAAGTGACAACATTAAAAAGCTGTTTATGTTTTGTCAATTGGTATTTTTTGTTGATTAAATTAAAGCAACGGTAATTTGTTGGTGTTCAAATGCTATTCTCTCAACTTTGACAGTATTGAGGCGAAACTATTTCTCTGGAGATTTGGTACTGGTATGAACTTTATAGTTAGTGAGCATTCAGATGAAATTATTTGTTTTTTGCAACAATGAAACATTCTGTAACTTGCCAAAGTTTCCAACTAATTATAAAGAAAAAATATCTTACTAATTAAACAAAGTAAAAAAAAACGTTTTCATCCATTTGTATCTCTGACATATCCCAATCAATGGGCAGATAGTCTAAAGGTATCTTATCTACATGTATTTAGTCTCTATCTGGTGGTAACGTATTCTCTTTTAATCCACAACACTAAATATTGTTAACTGTAATCTAACAATTATGAAAAAAGAAAACACCTATTTTTGCACAGAATACATGTACAAATGAAATATTGCATGTGCATAATAATAATAATAATAATAATAATATTAATAGGCATTTAATAGGCACTTTTAATACAATTGTATCAAATTGCCTTACACTATGTTAATACCCCCCCCCCCCCATTCATTGGGCCTTCTATAAGCACCTCTGAAATATCATGAACTCCTTTGGCGAATGCAGCACCAAACGGGTTCACAGGTTGCAAACCATTCACACCAATAACCTTTACCCTCACAGGTACCCATTTACTCCTTGGTGATGAGAAACAAAAATACAAGAACGTAGTTTCTGAAGCTTGTCCTCTCCCTTTATACCCATTTCCTAACCAATTACTGTACATGTAGGTGACTTTAGTCAACTGAACTCATACCCACTCTTCATTACCATTGGAGACTTTACATGTAGTTAACTGAACTCATACCCACTCTTCCTAATCATCTAGGCAACTTTATTCGATTGCAGTCATACCGCCTCTTCCTTACCATAGGCAACTTTAGTCAAATGCAATCAATCCCCTCTTCTTTACCACAGGCGACTTTAGTCGACTGCACTCACACCCACTCTTCCTTACCATAGGCGATTACCCCCTCTTCCTTACAATAGGTGACTTTAGTCAACTGAACTCATATCCCCTCTTCGTTACCATATGTGACTTTAGTCGACTGCACTCATTGTAAATAGGCATGTATAAGAAAATATGATTCATGCTTGAGTAGTCAAATAATTAGAACATTAGTGGGTTGTTTAGGTCAAAACAATTTGGTAACGAGTGGATTGATCAATCAGTTTAATATTCCACATTCTCTTGTCATGTTTGTTTCAGGAGAATCGAATATACACCATTGCTGACCGTGGAATGACAATATCATCTAGTGTCAATAATATGGCAAGCCCATCCAAAAGTAAGTTCAATCAGTCAAGGTTACAACTTTTTTAAGGAAGGGGTGGGGGGGAGGGTGGTAATTTACAGGTTGCAGGCCTCTGGAATAGCACAGAGGCCATGGCCTCTGTTGCCTTGGTCTTTGCCTTGGTGCCCTTTACAAAGTTTCCCATAGACTTTAAGGTTTTCCAATTGAAGTGCCTTTTGTAAGATGAAAATGGCCTTGCTCTCTCACAGATGAAATTCCAGGCCTGAGGAAGTGTCCTTGAATGAAACATTTGGCCATTTGGATAAAACTGCTAAGCGTACAGCTTTCTAGTGGAGAACAAATCGCAGGTTACCAGCAAATTCTGCCTTGTGATATTCATCTTGGGTGGGTGGCTCCCTTTCCTGAAGGGAACTTTTGCTTGCACATGTGCGTACTTTGCTTAAGCATTCTTTGGTAACACAACTAGTAGTGCAGAATCACGGTGCTTAAGCCTGTAAGTGGGAATGGTGACTAAAATGACATTGTAAACAGCGTCTTGAAATTTGGGCCCATGAAATAAAATCATTAGAACAATTTTTCAAACGCACAACCAAAGTAATGCCAACTTTTTATGCTTAGTATTGGGCGTCTTCTCCCAAGCCATGCGATGTTAAATTTGTAGGCAGTTTACTGTGCAAGTCTCGCATTGATTCAGATGTACATGTAGGTCCCTGTAAAAAGTGTGCGGTTTTGTTCCGTCACAAACCACAGCAATGTTTCATATGAGACTTTCAGGGTGCATTAGTTGTACAAATTGTGTGCAAGAAACTTTGTAAGGTTTCACTCAGGCAGGAACCACATGTCACAACGGGTCAATTTTGAGGCATCTATTTGCAATCACTCACAATCTATCAAAGTATCCATGAATCATGAGTATCTCTGGACTCCTACCACACCAAAGCCAACCTTGAGCTTGCTCATATCAATTTCTGTGGCTTTTCTCCATCAGTAATGTTTAGCCAAAAAATCTTGTTTGTGCGGGAGTTTGAAATAGAGAGGGGGGGTATGTACTGTTTTGGGTGATGAAAGCAGAGGAAACCTTTCATTTTAGCAGGATGTCGTTAAAAAAGCACCTCAGCTGATAAGAAAAAAAGCTATCCGTAAACATTTTAGTCGCTGGAGTGAGCATCAAGCACGGTACTCGTGGGAATTTGACAATTATTAGCACTTAATGAAGTTCTGATTTTTGGAGAAAAGGGAAGTGGAATTTCGAAGAATGCCGTTGTTGTTTTCAGCTCTGTCAGTGTGAATTTCTTCCTGGAAATACTTAATTACGCTAATTGTGGCCAGTCACGTGGGTTGGACTGAAGGCCATGGGATTCTTAGAGTGGGGTCTTTATATTTGGGGGAGGTTGTTCTCTAGTTGGAGTGCGTCTTAAATTTTGTCTCAGCAGGTAAGATTTTATACATTTAATTGTTACACTTTTTGAAGACGGTTTTATAGAACACTTTGCTAAAGAAGGCATGTTTACTTGCTAGTTGTAAAATCTTCAATTTTGAGATTTCTCGAACCAAATCAACTGACCTAACTTGTCACTCATCTCAATATTTAATTTTTGTGAGTTGCCCAAAGGCTTTTAAAAAAAGGTTATTGTTTTTTTGTAATGTTTTCTTCTTTTAGCTTCAGGAGGCAGACAAATTTTGTTGTGCATGATCTTCATAAATGTTAAAACTATTTCCCCAAAGATGTTGGATATAATCATTTATTATTTTTTGTGTTCTGTTGCAAACTCTCAACATTTTCCCCCTCTGCAGCCTGCCCTGCCCCCATTTGCCAGTCTTGGGAAGGGTCAAGCACTGCAGCCATGTACAAAGACATGGCAGTACCGGTTTATACCACTCTTCGAGGGGTAAGTATAATTCGCAGTGAAAGTCAAAATGCATTTGGTTGTTAATACTTCATCCAACAACATCATTTATGAAAGTTTATAATCTATTTTATATATTTTTTAATTGCAAATATCTTCAATAAGAAAAAATGGCATACAAAAAAATCAAGAGCAAGGTTTTTTGTTAAAATCCATTTCTTTCATCAAGTGCATTGAAGTATCTGTTTTATAAAGAATATTATTGTGGTAATAAATTGACCCGTTTGACACTAAGATACATGCATGTTTCATTTATAACTGTGGTCAGTAATGGCTTTTGAAATCAGCAATCAGCAAGTCATCACTCCTGAGACCCATTTAATAAAAATATAGTTTCTGGGGATTATAATTTCCAAGATGATAAGATGTATCATTCTTTCGCCCCTCTAACAGCACGCCGATCAAATTCGCAGCTCGCCATTCAGTGGGGACTCTTCAGATTCATCCGACGAAGAACACTCTGGGTCCAAACTCTCACAGTCATCTGGGTCTGTTGGCAGAAGGCCATCCACTTCAGGGTCACCTGCTAAGAGCAGCAAGACAAGTAGTGTGACAAGTGGCTTCATTGGTAGCCCGTCCAGGAAACTCATCGCTGCTACTGGAATGCCGCCAACCCCAACACTAGGCCAGAAAAGAGGTAACTCATCCAATCCAATCTTTCCTCCATCTGTTTTGTTTTCCTTGTTTAAACAAAATCCTCTTCGATAACCAAAGCTAAGGTGATTTCTGGCTGCTCTTAAGCTTAGTGACAAGTATTGCTCTGATTTTGAGGGGACTGTTAAGTAGCAAACCTACTACAAGAGCCAATTAATGTCTTTGAAGTGAGGTTGAAAGAGCAAAAGTTGGACAAAGGACATCAGAAACAGACTGTTTTACATAGGTTTCATGTTTTCAGTGCAGCCTTTCTCCAAACTTCTACAAAGGTTGCTGTTTTTCATTAAGTAAAATGGTGAATTGATCGATGATGGAGAATGGCAACTTCTCCCCGCCCATAAGGGTGTGTCCACTACACCTGACATGTGTACCAAATGTTCAGTCCCCAGGTACTACCTATATCCCTTCCAGTACACTACTTAAGGCAGTGTATTTTCAACTCAAGCCTGCCACTGCGTCGACCACAACTGAATCAATACGGGTATTGGGTTAACGGAGTGGTATTGTTTCCTGGTTCCAATCCAACCCCAGACCTGATAGTTTTGTGGATTGGATTTTCACTTTAAGCGAGGATTTCCCCATCTAGAGATATTCCCAGAGGATATGTGTTTATTCATCTCTTTAAACCAAAGTATATAATAATAGCATCTTTGCACCATTAAAGAGCATTGACTCCAAGGAAGGAATCTTGTGTTACTCACTCACCTCATGGTGTTGTTTCTAAACGTAGGGGTGTCAGCTCAGTCTGGTAGCTCTGAGGCTGATTATGCCATTCCACCAGATGCAGTCTCATGCAGCGACAGTACAAACTCTGATGAGCCTGAACCCAAACTACTCAAGACATGTGCTGCATTCACTGCTGAGAACGTACGCAAGGTAAGCTCTTATGAATATGTATGATATGCAAATGTCCTTGTGAATACGGATGATGCATTCGTGTACATGAACAGTATGTAAATCCCCAGTGTTACCGTAGGCTTTGAACTTCGTGTTCAAAAGGGCACGGCAATAATTGCCGTGCCTTTTCTAGAATTTGAAGGGCATCGCAGCAATTTCGTAATTGTAAAAAGGGCACCACGGCATTTTTGTCGAATTTGGGGGCATCATGGCAAACATTTACACAACCACGGATGTGATAAAAAACAACGCGTCTTCACCACAGCATTTTGACTTTGCACAAACAAAAAAATTCACCAAAACAACAAAACAAAACACATTTAAGAAGAAACAAATCTTATGTTTTACAGTAAAATAATTTTTCTGTTGATCCAAAATGTCCTAAATGGTGTCATTTTTGTAAAATAAAGCCTACACGTTGTGCAGTTTTTCGTAAACAAGCTAACATTTCTGAGGAACTGTGCTTTGACGACCATGCTGTCAACGGCTTTTGCGTGCATACCAGTAGCTCATTGCTTCGTGCACGGTTTTAGATCGCGCACCAGCGATAGTGATTATTGCAATTCGGATCTCAATTCAGGGAAAAAACCTTTTTCCCCCGAGCATGCACAGACACGTAAAGTCTTTGTTCAAGGTGTTTCAAACAGGTGTTGTTATCTTTCGCGTAATGCATTTGGATATTTCACCAATAGAGGGCTTTTTCTCCAATAGTATCACATTGTTTTGAAACGCCTTCTAGCGTTCAATGATTCCTACCTTTATTGTTGCACCCAAAGGAACAAGATCAAAGACTACGAACCTGAAAATTGGAAACGACGTGACTGCGTGCGTTGTGTAAATTGTGATCGCAATGCAGTCCGTGTTTTGAGGAACTTTCGAGTGAATTTTTCGATGCTTATCGGAACCGTTAAAGTGTAAACTAATAACCGGATATTTAGTATGCATCTTACAATTTTACTAAGGGCACCGACGGCAGTTGGATAAAAAGGGCACGGCAATATATTGCCGTGAATTGTCAGTGATTTCGAGGGCATAGGGCACCGTAATTTTGAGGCCTGCTGCTTATTTCATTTTATGAAATGCTACAGAGTTTGTGACAACTTTTTGTGTTTTAAATATTAAATAAATAATGAAAACATTCAAAATGAAGCAAGTGTCGGCCACCTTATGAATCCTACTTTGTATAATTTCACCTTTGTGGCTATTAACAGTTATAACTGCTCCATTCATATCATAACCATATCTAGTAAAGGCTGACTCACAAGTAAAACTGCTTATTGCGATGAAATTTTCATGGGTTTGTTGTAAACATCCTTTGTATCTTAGAAGCTAGAAGATTGCTAAGAAATTAACCTTCACAAAACCATCATTTTACACTCAATTTAATAATTGGCATCGCTCATCAACATCACTTTTCATTATTTACTCTGTGCTTTCTAGTTCAGGAGAAAATATTATGGATTTAAATATTTTATTCAAAGTTACATTTTTCATTGGTTGTCAGGCATTGTTGGTGCAAATACTACACACAGAGTGAATTTGTGCATTGTTGGTGCAAATACTGCACACAGAGTGAATTTGTGCATTGTTGGTGCAAATACTGCACACAGAGTGAATTTGTGCATTGTTGGTGCAAATACTGCACACAGAGTGAATTTGTGCATTGTTGGTGCAAATACTGCACACAGAGTAAATTTGTGCATTGTTGGTGCAAATACTGCACACAGAGTGAATTTGTGCATTGTTGGTGCAAATACTGCACACAGAGTGAATTTGTGCATTGTTGGTGCAAATACTACACACAGAGTGAATTTGTGCATTGTTGGTGCAAATACTGCACACAGTGAATTTGTGCATTGTTGGTGCAAATACTACACACAGAGTGAATTTGTGCATTGTTGGTGCAAATACTGCACACAGAGTGAATTTGTGCATTGTTGGTGCAAATACTGCACACAGAGTGAATTTGTGCATTGTTGGTGCAAATACTACACACAGAGTGAATTTGTGCATTGTTGGTGCAAATACTACACACAGAGTGAATTTGTGCATTGTTGGTGCAAATACTACACACAGAGTGAATTTGTGCATTGTTGGTGCAAATACTGCACACAGAGTGAATTTGTGCATTGTTGGTGCAAATACTACACACAGAGTGAATTTGTGCATTGTTGGTGCAAATACTACACACAGAGTGAATTTGTGCATTGTTGGTGCAAATACTACACACAGAGTGAATTTGTGCATTATGGGCAAACCTAAAGGCTGCAGTTCTACCAACCATCGGAGTTAAAGTTAAATGCAAGAGGTTTCAAATGACTGTTATGTGCAGTAGTATCTGACATCTATCATGAATCTTTTCAAGTTAGTTGCAATCTTAAAACATATGCACACGATTTTCCATCCACCAAATCAATTTTCTTTGTTCTTCCATTGTTTTTGTACACAATATCAAACCAAGGATGCCCTCATTTAGTCCATGGAGGTAGAATTAGACCTCCATGGTTAGTCAAACCACTTGGATCTTTGTTTTGTAAAAGTCTTGAGTGTTTTTAACAGGTAGACATGCTCACTCACCCACACAGTAGATCAATCAGTGCAAGAAATCTACCCCCTCAAGCAAAGACATCTAGTTATTTCACACAGTGGTCTGTGGTGCACAATCATTACATACCCCCTAGAGATTGCAACTGCAGATCTAGTTTCAACACAGTGCTGGATTATTAAGAAACCCTTGGAGCTACATGTACTGTGGTAATAGGTGGGCAGATGGTTGGGAGAGCAAGGTGACAATGAAACAGAGGGGGTTGTCTTGTGTTGTTAGGGAAGGGAACAAAAAGCATCATGGTACATGACCATGTACATGTCCTGGGCCTAATTTCATGGCTCTGCTTACTGCAAAATCATGTACTTAAAGCTCATAGAATTGTGTGCTTTACAGGGCACCATAAGCACATAATTTCACGGTATTAAAGCAGAGCCATGAAATTAGGCCCTGATCTTGAAGATTGGTGGGAAGCTGATGATGAGAATTTCTAAACTTCTTGCCTTCTTGTCTTTTGTTCCAATACTGTATCTCAGGATTGGTTGAGTGAAATACTCACCCAAGTCCTCCATAACGGTTGACCATGTTCCCAGAGAATTTTCTTCTTTATAGCTTTACAATACATACTTGATCTTACTTCATTTGTTACTATTATGCATTGAAGCAAGTATTTGCTTTAATAGCATTTCACTCACCCTAAGGGGCCAATAAGAATAATTAATTGACTTGAAAAGTTGCATGGTGGAAGCCAGGAAAAGCCATTGAAAACTCCTGAGCTGGGAGAACATTTAGTTATTCAGTATTATTGGGTATATTAAATAGTCACTCAATGTTTAAAGATCAAGATTTGAGGTGGTGGATGGGGGCAAAATAATTTCAAAAAAAGATTGATATTTTAAACATTGATTATTCTGAATGGCCCCTAAGAATAAGATGGACAGTTCTGAACAGAGGTCAATGTCCCAAAACCTATAAGCAGACATTTTCCGCTTATGGAGCCGAGTTTCTATTTCATAACTATTGCTTACTTGCTAAATTGCTAGCATGCTAACTTGCATTCTTGTTATTAACATAATGGTGCAACAAATCAAGTCCATTGTGAATGATTTCATGCCCCGTCCAATCTTCTTGATCATTTATGAAATGCTTCTATAGACCCCTTGCATATGACGTCACACTCTAAAAAAGCGCCCCTCACTGAGGCCAAAAAGCGCCGACACTGAGGCCAAAGGAGGCAAATCATTGGATGATAGGCGTTCTTTTGTGCGTAAAAAACGTGCGCGTGGCACGTGACCTCAGCGTCCCTGTAGCGTTTCGCGTTATGCAAGGGGTCTATACTTTATATGCAAAATTTTCTGCTGTTTTAAGCATGGAAACAGCTTTATTAAAATAATAATGAAGTACAATCATACAAAATCATTTTGTGAAGTCTAATAAAATTCTTGCAGAGTCATGTTTATGGCCCGTCAAATATCAAACAGCTTTTGACAACTTGGAGAGTTATCTATAGTACTATGCCCCCCCCCCCCCCCAATCCTCAATACAACTGTACTCATCTCACTGTTGTTGCTATAAGAATTGATATTGAGGTTATCTGGACAGACTCTTGAAGTTGTCCTGACAGCAGGGATCCGGCACCGTGTTCATGCTTCCTTAAATAAATCCTGACTACATCCCATGCACATTGGAGGAAGCTGAAATTATGTCACTACTTGATAGCTATACAGGCTGCAACAGGAAACGTTTGACATTCATCCACTTGTCCTGCATGGAATGTTATTCAGTTTGACACAAACATGAACCACGTGTTCTCGGCCAAGTCCCATCCTGTTTTCTTTTTTTTTCTTCTTTCTTTTTTCTTTTTTCAGAAAATAATCTCTTCATACTCGACGTGATGCTATTTTTTAACTTTGACTTTTTGGGACTCCACATGTTGGCAATAAACCCACTCAAGGAATCAGGCAATTTGCACAGGGTAAAATTGGGCTACCCCTTAGGGAGTCGGTGTTTCCTTCTGCATGGTAATTCACTTGATGTGTTTCTGTTTGCTCAAAACCCTCATTGGGAAGTTATTCATTGATGCTCAAATCAAAGCCAGTTGAAAATGCTTGTAAAACAATGATTCGTACAGACCTGAAAGCCTGGACCATTTATTGATTGAAAGCTAGGTACCTGGTGAGCCTAGTCGCCTGGGACAATGCAGGCTGCCACCGATGTTACCACTGATTACTCCACGTATTGTAATAACCGAGACGTTGTGGGGACTTGTCTCATATGGACCTTGTTCGTCCGTCTTGTTGGTCTCAGCGACACACAGGTTTGACTGACTTTTCCAAATTGAATTTTGCTTCCGTCCATAGCAGGTTTGTAGGTTTTGTCAACAAGCCTTGCAGGAATTAGTCTCTTTTCATCGGAGAGTTGAAACTTCACTGATGTCGTCGGAGTGGCACCCCATTGAGGAGTCAGACTCATTGTATATGGTCAAAAAAATGAGTCATTGTAAACATGCGTAGATTGATTGACCTTGATACCGTCTGCAATTTCCAAGCACCCTCCTGATAGGAAAATCAATGCATTACATTGATGCCTCATACAATCTTATGTGTCATTTTGGCTGTAATGATTGGCAATCGGAAAGAGAAATTAAAAGCGTCACTTGCGATAGGACTGTTTGCTGCTAGACAAATGTTCTTAAAATGTTGATAAATTTTGAATATGTTTTAATGACAGATGCAGTGTGTGTGAATTCATTAGGAAACTTTGCTTAGTATATTTGAGTTGTGGATTATTATGGTCATAGTAGTCATTCTCCTTTTGTTCCTTAGGTTTCTTATACTGCATAAAGAGCATGTATTATACACACATACTCCTCAGCACTGGAGCAGTCTCTCCCAATAGATTCCATTCTGTGCAGTCAATGACAATCTCAAAACTTAATTGTGCAGTAGCTATTGTACATGTTGGGTTTTTGGTTGTACCATCCATGTAATGTTTGTATCCCCATTCTGTTTTGGATCTGTAGTTTCATGCTGTCAATTACACTGTACATGTACATCCAGTTTGCTGACTTGTTACTTTCAGTTTTTTCAACCTTTTAAGTATTGCTTACTTTCTCTGTTAATCTTTCGTAAAGCCATTTGTTACGAAAAAGCTAAAGCACTCTGCAATTAATTTGTATCTGGATGGACGTACAGTATGTAAAGCATACATGTAGCATCCCAATTTAAATTAGAAATTGGGTAGGGTTTGCTTTTCAACTGCAATGACTTATAAACCTTTCTTGATATTCTTGCTAGGAAAAAAAATTGTGGATAACAAGTCACCCTCAAAACCATGACATGGATTCTTTGCAAAGTGAAAGTTTCCAGTGCTTAATGTTTTGATGTGCTTAACAGCTGTATGTAACTGCAGTTTTATTTATGTTTTTATTAAATTTTATTTGAACAGGGTCCTCTGGAAAAGAGTGGTTGGCTGACCAAATTTGGTGGGAGGATGAAAAGCTGGAAAAGACGATGGTTTGTGCTGAGAGACGGAGAGCTCTGCTACTACAAATCAATGGTGAGAAACGTTCAGGTAGACACCTAGGAAGGAGATGGAATTATGGATTTGGTAATGATCTAAAAGGAAAATTTATTAGCTTTAATGTGAAAGTTTCCTGAATTAAAATTTCATTCTAGTACCAATCCTACAGAGAAATATTTCACTCTGGAACATTGCAAAAATCAAGACAACAGCATTTGAAGACTTCCGACCTTACCAATTATTGCCACAATCAAAATTACCATGTATCTAAACAATGACAAACATAACTGTTTTACCGTGGTTTTCAATGAAAAAGCGGTGCATACTTTGATGAGATTTTCACAGATTACTTGGATGTTGTATTTTATTTTATTTTATTAAGCAGAAGATGACTGACACGGATAGCACCAAATTATTGTGGTAGCTTTGATGTGAATAATGCTAGTAACCCGAAGTATGTAAGCACACGAGCAAGTATTTGTAGGGAAAACATTTTCTTGGACTGTTTGTAAGCAGAGCCATGAGATTGGCCCCGGTCATCGTACGCTTAACCTCGTACACAATTCATAAATAAAAAGGATAGTAAAAGTTGTCTGTGGAGTGATGATTGAGATTTGACATCATGGTTGACTTACTAATGAGGGGATTATTGGTAGTGTGTATAGATAGTAATCACTGATGAGGAATACCTATAATTAGCCAAGGCTTACTGAGTGGCCCATCAATGAATGGCCTCGTGGGGATAGAGATTTTCAAGTCCTTAGGGACAGAGGAAGGCTAATCAGTGCAGACTGAATACTGCTCATCGTATCCCAATTTAGGGAATGTCCATGCCTGAAGGTTGGGTCATACTTGAGGTGTTATGTGCAAAGCCACATTGTTTTGCTATAAAATAGTTGAGCTTAACTTGCCTTATGTATACATTGTATAAAGCACAGGGTAAGCCTTTTGTCGTAATGATAAGTGTATTGTGTCAATTGAATCAATTATGGTCAAGTGTCTTGCTCAAGGACACAAGTGCCAGGACCTGGACTGGAACCCACACTCTGACAACACCAAAGCTTGAGCTCTATGCTTGAACCAAGTGCACTAGACCGCTCGGCCATGACACTCCATGCCACTTATTTTGAACACTTTCAGAGTTATTTTTGTTGGAGGCAGACAAGGATAACCCTTTCCTGCACCCACTAAGCTTTTAATGGTTAATCTGAACACCCTTTGCCTTTGGGTACGATCCTTCATCATACAGTAACTCGACCTTTGATAAGGATTCACGCTAAGCATGCTTGACTCAAATGCGGTACTGAATTGTTTAAATTTGCACCCAAACCAGAGAAAGGATTTGGGGTAGTTAGCGCTAATGTAGCTAAAAGTGTACGGTCATCCTTAAACAGACCAAGCATTGGCCGTAAAAAATTAACCAGACGTGTAGTAGTCTGTTGACCTTTGAGTGACATCCTGTTTTTAAAACCCCACCTCTCTGTCTCCCCTCCCCGTCTTTCTCCAGAATGACTCCAGTAGGAAGCCTCGAGGTAGAATCCCCCTGGACACGCTGACTAAGATCTCTCGTTCAGAGGGCTCACTGACCTTTGAACTTGTCACTACCAAGAGGACATACTACTTGACTGCAGGGTCATCGGCCATCATGGAAGAGTGGATCACAGGTAATGCAGCTTTGACTCTGATTATGAGACTTCAGGATCAACAGTTACATGAACTAGCAACGTGTGGATAAAATCAGAATCATTAATCTTAACCCCAAAGTTTCTTTGGCTATGGATCCTCCTGAAACCTCCTAAATACTCCCCTCTTTGGTAATAACAATAATAACGTACATTTATATTGCTGAGAAAATGGAATTAGCTGTTGCAAACTGCTTACCAACCTAAAGGACCTGTAGTATAAATGCAAAAATTAGTTAGTGGCCTGACGATTCTACCCTAGCAGAGTCTTTCTCAAAGGCTAAATGACATTTATACATTTATACATTTATATTGGGCAAAACCTATATAAATATACTCTGCTGCACATATTGGTAACTCAATACCAAAATGTTTGAGCATAGATAATAATGGAATACCTGTTCCAATGAAAGGCATTTTTGCTTAGCCTTACAGGGCCCAATTTCATAAAGCTGTTTGGCAACAAAATTGGATGAGGTACCAAGAATTGGATGAGGTACCAAGAATTGGATGAGGTACCAAGAATTGGATGAGGTACCAAGAATTGGATGAGGTACCAAGAATTGGATGAGGTACCAAGAATTGGATGAGGTACCAATCGCACAATGTAAACTGTATGATATTTTGGCTGGTAACCTATTTCTTAGCAAGATTTGTCTGTGCTAAGCAGGTTTTTGTGCTTACAGGCTTTATGAAATTGGGCTCGGATTATATCTTACAAAGTCAGACAAGTTCTTGAATAGCTTTTGGAGGATTTGGGACTGTTGTGTTAGTAATATTTCTATATTTGTTAAAATTTAATTTGTTTTTGAAAGGAGAAACCTCAACCAAACCTCAACAATTTGTTTTCTTCTTACCATCACTTACCTATGCTTGTATTTTCACTTATCAATTTCCAATTAAACTATTAACCCTCCCACTTTCTGACCATTCAATATTATTCACGCAGTTTTCAATGATTATACACTATGCTGCCGGCAATACTTTATCATGTGGTGAATGCATCTACATCTACACAGATAGTTCTGTGCACAGTACTACCACTGTACACAACCCATGCAGTTGAATGGTTTCAAATGATTGGTCACATGACTCAAAAATTTACTAAGAGTATGAGGGTTGATAGTTTGCTTGTCATAATAAATCAGTTCATATACAAGCGTTAGATGTGTGTGTTAAAAGTTATATTATTCAACTGTTTGTGTGTGTACCTAGTGTTGAACAATGTCCTTTGCCGGCACAACACACGAGCCATTGTAGACAAAGGAAGTGATGAAGGCAAGTCTACTATGGAAGGCTGGTTGACCAAAGTCAAGAATGGTCACTCCAAGATGTGTTGGTGTGTCCTTGCTCAAAAGAAGTTCAGCTACTTCAAGAAAGAAGGAGAAAAGGTAGTTTACTGACGAAGATACTAACCTCTGTAATATCTGTTAAACATGTTCATCAATCCTCCTACAGTCTTCCAAGCAAGTGCTATACATTGGAAAAAATATTCCAAATTATACACTAATCAAGGTGTCACTTTAAGATCATTTTGGCGCATTTACGCTAACAACCCCAAATCTTCCAATGAATTGACAATCGTGTCTTTTGATGAAGGTACCCATGGGCTCCATTGAGATGAACGAGGCATCAGTGGAAGAAGTTGACCAATCACAGAACTCAGATGATGAAGGGGATGGCAAGACGGAATGTCAGTATTCATTGTGTGTTACACCAGCTAAACAGCCAATCCAACAGAGCCCTACGTATCTCGTATTCACAAGTAAAGAAGATAAGGTAGGCTTCATCTCTTCATATCATCGTCCTTTTAAGTGGGAGAGGTACATTAGTTTGTGAAATACACAATCATCACAGTCCTACAGTTGTGGGATTTGAGGCATTGCATGGTGAGGTGTCAATGTGTATTTGGTTTGCGGTAACACCATGTGTATATCTACTTGCTGGGTAGATTTTGTTCGTTCTCAAAAGAAAATCTACCCAGCAAGTGGATATACACATGGTGTTACCGCAAGTCCTACTGTTGTCAGGAATTACATTATAACCTTAAAGGTTTCATGACCACAGGTATTCACAGTACATAGGAACAGTACATCATTGTTTGTTTAGAAGAAAATGATAACTCCTTTCTAGTTCTCAATAATAATTATACCATTCAACTAGTTTGTGAAAATGTCATCGAATTCGGTGAAATCAAAGACAAAATTGTGCATGTTCTGGCTTATTTAGATTGCAGCAATTGAAAAAAGCAACTCTTATTTGTGAAGACTTGTAATATACTATGAATGAGGGTCTACCTGACTGATAGAAAAGTAGAACGTTAAATTTTGTTTAACCTGCCAACTCTCTAAAACATTTGCCAGTGAGTTGACCAACCAGTCAAAATCATTCAACTGCATAGGTTGTCTGTGGTAGCACAACTGTGCATAGAACTGTTTGCACTGTGTGTACATATTCACCACATGATAAACTGCATATTGGCATAGTGCATCTGTCATTCAAACCATGTGGATGATATTGAATGTCAGATAATAGGAGGGTTGACTGTGTACTGTGTAGACACATTCGCAACATGATGTCTATTACAGGCTGACAAAGTGCATATCATTCAAAACCGTGTGGATGATATTGAATGGTCAGACAGTATGAGGGTTAAACGCTATTATTACTGGTTGGAAATCTATAAACGAAGCATATCACATCTCCCCAGGCAACTGCTACTACAGAATCATAGCAATTAATGTTTGTCTTCTTGCCCACAGGATAACTGGTTATATCACATGCTAGTAGCATCAGGTGGCGGTAACTCAGAAACAGGAACAGAGTTTGAGAAGCTTATCTCCAGATTAATGGTAACTGATGGAGACCCAAGCAGCTCCTGCTGGAAACACCCTATGCTGTGTTACAGCAAGGAGAGTATAGAGAAACCATTAACAACACTGCCCTCTGAACCACTGAAGAAAGAAGCTGTCAAACTAGGCAAGGTGAGTGGAAGATAGTCACCTAGGCCAAATTTCATAGAGCTGCTTAACAGCTGATTTTGTGCTTACTGCGGATAGTTTTCAAACTCGGTCTCCTGGTCTTCAAATCATTGCACAACATGGCTCCATCCTACATCTCAGATCTCATCACTCAGTATGCACCTTTCCGCAGTAACCTAAGATCAGCCGATCAACGTCTCCTCGTAGAACATATGGCAAAGAACACATGGGGAGCACGTTCTTTCTTGGTTACTGCGGGGAAGGTGTGGAATAGTTTTCCCTACCACATCAGGACTGCAAATACAACATCTTCTTTCAAAACTGTTATCAAAACCCACCTCTTTGCAGTTAAAAAATGACCAGCGACTCTCTACAAACTTTTTCTGTTCCTTTCTTTTGAACTGTTTATTTTGTATCATGAGCGAGCGCCATGAGCGCCTTTTTTGTGGCGGATACCGGCGCTATATAAGACTCCATTATTATTATTATTATTAACCCATTTCATAGCGCTGCTAACCCTAAGCACACGAAAAGGCATGCTAGCCTTCGGGTGCTTATGCTATGAAAATGAATTGTGTAACAATGCAACTCCATGGTGAACGCGCAAGCTGCCGCCTTATTTTCTTGCAAACCTGTGAAATACGCTTACGCTTAAGCCAATTTTTCTGCTATAAGATAGCATGAAAATTTGCTTACCGTTAAGCAGCGCTATGAAATTGGCCCCTAGTCAGTTGGAATTCTGTCATTAGCAGCAAGTACCACAAACAATGTAATGGATGTAGTAATTGCATCAGAGCTAAAGAATGTTACCTTGTTTTAACCATGGTGTGATAAGCGCTAGAGAACGAACAAGAATTTGTAATAGTTTTGATTCAAGAAGACTTTGACCTTACAGAAGATTGTTTCTTAAATTTTTATGGAAAATACTAAGTATTTTAATGATAAACCGATACTTTCTTGTTCAGTGGTAAAGTCCTTTCACAGATTCATTGTCTACAACTGTCCTTTTTATGCAAAAATGTTAAAAAGTGAGTGCAAATAGATCAACTGTGAAATAGATTTTGTCAATGAGCTTCTGGCAATGATATGTTGTTGTTGTAAATGTTTACTTTGTCACATTGTCTTTCCGTAGTCGTGCAATCTCTTCATCACAGTCCAGATGGACACGCTCGCTATCGACTATCACATCAGCTTAGCCCAGAATGCATTGCAGACGTGCCTCTCACATCCCGAGCTCCAGAATGAGATGTACTGTCAACTAATCAAACAGACAACAAGATGCCTGCCTGGCTCATCATCAACATCTAGTATACAGGTAACCATAGCAACCAAGAAGCCAACAAATAGAAAGTTTGGAGTGGTTTGAAAATGTATGCCTAGTTGCCAGCTTTGAATTACTAATCCAGTGTGGCCCTTCTTGAATCACATCCTTGGCTTGATTCAGGATTGCTTTAACTGACTGTGAAACAAATCTGATTAGTCCATTCACCTTCAATGATATCTGCAAGCTTGTTAACAGACTGTTCATAATCAAACCTGGTTCATACTTAACGTGGAAGCAAATGCTAAGCAAATTTTCTTGATGCAAGTCGTCATAATGCATTGTTTTCCCATTTTGACTTGCTTTCACCATTTGCGTTACGTATTAACCGTGTTTTAGACAACTGCTCATTGATTTGAGTAACTATGTGTAAAACTAATCTTCTGCAATGCAAATGAATAAGCCATTTGTGAATTACATTTAATAATGTCTGGTACAATGCCTTGTTGGGTCACAAGTTAATGCTCAATTTAAATTCCTCAGATTAAATCCATCATGACTTTGTCACAGGTAAGGGGTAAGGTTTTGCATAGTAATACGAGATTGCAAACACTCGTATACAATTCTCAATCAAAATTTTGGCACAATGCCAGTTGATGCTGATCTGGAGAATGCAATGCAAAAACTCGCCCCTAACCATGTGACTTGACAACACTGGATGTAGTCTGAGGAATTCCAGTTGAGCATTCACTTGTGACCAAAGAAGGCAGTGTACCAGACATTATGTAAATTGAACTCACTTCATCATATTATATCATAATGCACACTTTCTCATATTGTGGAGCTTAAAGAACAAACCCTACTGGTTCATGGTTTATTGCGTTGCAGTCAGTAATAATTTGACAACTGTTACCCAGAATCTTCTGAACAGAAAGTCTCTATTAATCCAAAAGATTTGGCTGATGTGAGACTATGATGTAGACACTCGACGAAAATCTTGTTTTATGCAAGCTCACATTGATGAACATTATTTAAATTGTAGATTTCAATATTGCATTGGTCTTGAAGTATTCAAATAATATAAGTTTTTAGGGAAGTATGGCAACCTGTTATGGAATGCCTTTTCTATAGTTTTAATATTTGAATGGATTGTGTGGGAGGGGGGCAAAGAAATACTTCCCTCAAAACTTCATTTGAATACTGGATTTATCTTACCACAATTTTAATGTAAATGATGTCCCAACCTCAGTTGACCTGATCCCAAAAGGCTTGATTCATAAACCTTTCCCCATTTTAGCTGCTTGCATATAACCTTTGATCCCTTGACCGTTGATCCCTTGACCTTTGATCCCTTGACTGTTGATCCCTTAAGCTTTGAAGCCCTGCATGCCTTGTTTGCTGTGTTTGTTTGGCAGTTTTGTTTTTCTTTGGGGGGGTATCTTTTGCCTTTTCGTTATGATTTGCACCATGCTTTTCTTGCATGTAATTGTTTGGCTTTATTAATGCAGTTCTGTTTGTTGGGTTGTTTGTTTGTTTGTTTTTGTGCCAATCGACATTATTTTTTCTTTTTGCATTGGATGAACGGAAACTAACCATTGCAATCTTCTGAATGTGGTTAGCCTGTTATCATCCTTAAGTGTGCCATAGCTTGCTTGCAAATAAAAAAATATTGAAAAGTAGTCAAATGTTTGCACTAATGAGAGGTAAATTTAATTGAAACTAACCAAATATTACAATAATATTTGAAACCAATATAAAAGAAACAGCAAGAATGGTATAGTATTTGCTATACATACATTGTACTTTTGACTATTATCAAGTTGTACCAAATATTTTTGAATTGTCTTTCAGTACAACAGCCTAAAATTTATCTGTGTCAAAAATCATGATTATTACAAATCAGTTTTGAAAAATAAAAATAAGAGATAAGTCATTGTAAGAACAGAGTTGTTGGTTACATTGAAACAATAAATGGATAAATAGATTGATATCTTTCATGCTTATTATTTTCCTCACCTGCTTTATTTTTGTTTGCTTATTATTTGTTTTTGTTGTGTCATTTCTTTGTTATTTTATTTTCGCCAATGTTGTCACCACCTCCTCCAACACGGCTCTTCATTCCACGATGCCCACCAATAAAACACCAAACCACACCCCCAAAACACCGCCCTCAACCACAGTCCCTGTTTTGTGGTAACTTCTCCTGGTTTGGGTGCGACGCCCAGGTGTCGCGTTCTTCCTCCATGACTGATCTGACCTCTGAACCCGTCCAGGTCAGTAGCCACGACACTTACCTGGTCATGCAGGCATGGCAGCTGTTGGCGATGTGCTGTGTGCTGTTCCTGCCTCAGCAGAAGTATCTCTGGTTTCTCAAGGCGCATCTGTGTCGACATGCTGACACAAAGTGAGTTCCTTGCTGATGCTTTAATCATCTTAAATCATCCACAAACTATCCATGTTGCCAGAGTTTAATTGATTTGATACTGCACAGTTAAAAATACCAATGTTATCAAACAGTTGGGTTTGGAATTACTTTAGACTGGAGATTTTTTGATTGATTTTGAAATTTTTTAAGCTAAAGTGCAAGGGTTTCAACCCTTCAGTAATTCCTGAAGAAGTCTGTCTCCAGCCTTTCAATACCTAAATTTACTGTAATGTATTGCATTGGGATGGCATTTACTGTAAATACTTGTTACTAAATTCCAGGTATTTAATTGATTTCTACAGGAATGACATTGGCAAGTATGCTCTGTTCTGTCAGAGGTCTTTGGAACGTACCATTCACAAAGGAGGGAGGGAAACCAAGCCATCTCGCCTGGAGGTGTTATCTATTTTACAGAGACACCCCTATCACCATTCCTTCCCCATCAGTATGCCGGTCCACTTCATGAATGGTAACTACCAGGTAAGGGTCATTGTAAAGCTTGGATATATACCTTCATAAAATAAAATAAAATCCTACTATTGACCCCCATGCCTGACTCAGAACACACCTCTGTACAATGGGTTTTTACCGTTTCAGCCATTTTGGGAGTCAGTTCTTTAGTGAAGATTTTGACTCCCAAAACAGCAGACAGGATAGGCTCGTGTAAAGTGATCTGCATGTCGTAAAATGTGTCAATTGGTGAAATTTTTCATCTTGACCCACCCTTGGAAACAATGTTATCGCACAGGTTGTTTATTGTGACACAGCTGTATAGTGTACACAGAACAAAACTGTGTACGTGTGGGTAGGTATACACATTTAAAGTGAGGGCCTATAACAAAAGAGGACATCAGGGTTCCCCGGTTGGTTAAAAGTCTCCAGTTGGAGATCGAGTACAAAACCAAAGGGATCTCCTGCCAAAAACTAGAGGATTAAAATGAATTTACTTAAGTCGTTGCACCATCCGTTCTTTTCAGAACCACCAGAACTCATAAGAGAAATTCCTTTACATTGTGTTCCTGCAAATCCTTATAAAATATATTCATTCAAAAACCAGTGATTTTGCGTCGAACAAAGAAAATTTGACAAGAGCGGGATTTGAACCTGCGACCTCCTGATTAATGTGCCAATGGTGTATTTTAACTCAGGTCTGGAAATTCATCTTTGATAGGGCAAGGCCATTTTCATTTTGTAAAGGGCACTTCCATTGGACAATCTTAAAGTCTACAGGAAACTTTTGATGGGGCATCAAGGCCAAGACCAGGGGCAACTGAGGCCATGGCCTTCGTGGCCTCAGTGTAATTCCAGGACTGATACATTTAACATATTTATTTGCTTGTGAAACAGTAGGCAACATGCACCTTTTGTATGTAGTCCAGCTGGTTGCTGTGCAAGTCTTGTGCATAATTTGAACTTCCAAGAGTCTATTAGTAACCTTATATAATAATAATATAATAATAATAATTTGGGAGGCTAATCATCCTTACTGGCAGCTAAGAGCTGAATTGCGAAGGACGCGGCAACAACATGTTCGAGAAGCAGGCATGCAAGGGCGCCTTTGGCAGCCAGCCACATCAACCCATTATGACCACGGAGCACAGCCAGAGATCGAAAGTGTTTGATTTTTTCCGAGGGAGGAAAACCGGATGGTCTGGAAAACCCTCGAGGCACAGCAGAGAACCAACGCACAACTCAACTCACATATGGCCCTGGCCGGGTATCGAACCTGGGTCACCTTGGTGAGAGGCGAGCGCTTTACGCACAAGCCAACCATGCGTTTTTGTGTAAAGGAAACAAAGCTGTTTGTGCAACTGTTACGATACATGTGAGACTTGCACAGTCTCTTGCCTCATATTACAAGGCCATTCAGACTTCAACTATTCTTGATATTAATTGTCCTTTGTAGGTTGTAGGGTTTGATGGTTCCACCACAGTCAATGATTTACTTCACACACTAAACCACAAGATCAACATGAGGGAAATCGAAGAGAGTGGGTTTGCACTGTTTACAGATGACCCCTGTGGTAGGGAGATTGAGCACTGCTTGCACCCTACAGCTAAGGTTAGTTTCACAATATGACCCTATTTGACCTTTGCACCCTCAGCAGTCATGGCAGTGAATAGAAACATTATATAACTCTATATTGTCATGGTAATGTAACACTTTCATCCAAACAGATGCATAATTATAGTACAAATGAAGCATGAAGTTGAGGCTCTACACGCACATGGCGGATCCATGCAAAGGGCGAATGGGTTCAAATACTCACTTTGGATCTTTGTTCTGACATTGGTACTACTGTCCAGTGAGTTCACCAACCATATCAAACTATTCATTTATACAGGGTCCAATTTCATACAGCTGCATAAGCACAAAATGGCTAAGGACAACAAAATTATACTGACCAGAACAAGGTTACCAGCAAGCATACAGGGTTCTGCCCAGGATTTGTTTAGTGCCGGAATTTTTTTTTTCCTAGTACAGTCAAGTCATTTTCCTTTCGATCGTGCACAGAGTGGTTACACACGTGCGCCCTGCAGCTGTGTGTAGGCCCTCAGTGCGCGCACGCCTTTACCGCCATGGGAAAACAATTTACAGCATCTATAGCATGGTGCTTACTCTGCAGTTCATTTCCGTTGTATTAAACGCTGTAGAATAGGGTTCGCAACATGATGAAACTGGTATCATGTTATTCCAAGCGTAAAGCTATAATCAGCGTGACTGGAAACCATTGCAAAATCAATGCGGGTTTCGTGCGTTGGATATATACATCGTACAGGCGGGAGGAATGCTCGATCCTGGATCATTAAAATAGACTCAAACCAAAGAAGTAGGCTACTCGAAACTTTGGATAAAACTGTTTACTGGTAAATAATTTGTTTTACACGTTGTTCAAAATATTTTGAAGGAAATGTGTGGTGGTCGGAAAAAGTAAAAATTCTGCAAGTGCCGGTCGGGGAATCATGAGTGCCGGTCGGGTTTTCCGGCACCGACCACCGTGGGCAGAACCCTGAGCATACCATATCACATGTACCAGGTATGACTGGTATCCTGCTCCTTTAAACTTAAGCAGCTCCGTGAAATTGTGTATAGTGGCACAAATGTACACAAAACTATTTGTGTCCTTTGTACATATGCACTAACCATATGATATCATATTGAAGGCTGGCATGGTGCATCTATCATTCAAAACCACATTGGATGATATTAAATGGTGTAACAATTTGAGGGTTGACTGTGTTTGGTGTAGATGCATTCACCACATGACATACTTCATGCTGGCATAGTTTTAGTTTATCTATCATTCAAAACCACAGTGGATGAGATTGAGTGGTCAGACAGTAGGAGGGTTGACTGTGTACTGTGAATGGTGAGACAGTAGGATGGTTTTAAAACGTAACAGAATAATGTGTGGCAGCATACTGAGATAAATGTGAACAGTTTTTGACATGTAGAAACATTAAAAACACATTTAAAAATACGAAATATAAAAATAATGAAAATTGAAAACTTTAAAAAAATGTGTCAAATTTAAACAATGATTTATGTTTTTTCTGGAATAATATTTTTTCTTAAAAAAATCTGAGACTTGGAAACAAGAATTGAGCTTTATAATTTGTGTATGTGTTTTTTATGATAGATTTGTGATGTGGTTTCCAAATGGGAACAAACCTTAAAAGAGACTCAGACTGGTAAATGGGAAACGGCAAGAATGGTTCGACTCACTTACAAAAACAGGTAAGAAAATATCCCTGAAATATTTATATAAGTTGTAATTATATGAACATGAAGTTATTTGGGAATTTCACTGTTCATAAAGTTTTATACCAGTGCGAATGCAGCAGTGGATACATTCTTCGGTCTGAAATACTGTCAAAGTCAAGGAAATAGCATTTGGAGACCTGAGTGCGGCAATCAAAATAAGCCCAGTATGAGCATTCACAAACTCCCTGGCAAAATGTAAATCTCTTTTATTTCTTCTTTTTGGGGGTTCAAGAACCCAGACCTGGTAATTTGATGAATATTTGGCAGGTTGGTTGTATGGTGTGTTTATTGAAAGCCAGAGGATTGCAATGAATTTACTCTTCCTAAATCCAATGTTTTAGTCTACTTTTAACAATCTAAGACTAGGAGTGTATTTCACTAAAGTCCCCATGTGCAATCATTGCCAAGAAAATATCTTGCACCAAAGCCAACTTATGTTAATGACTTGTGTTAACATCTCCAATGACCAGGGTGTGTAACACTGTTTTTATGAATCAGAGTGATTCAATTCAAGAAGATACTAGGTGATAATTAACAAGTACAGCAGTCCTGGCCGTGGGGGCGTATAGGGGGCACAAAATGCCTTGGGTTTAGTCCAACTTACCCATGGCATTAATTTGTGTTTAAAGGAGTACATTTATTCAAACTGTCAAAGTTTCAACATCTAATACAATTAAGCTGTGAAAATTGCATGGAAAGAAATGCCTTCAGTGCATAATGCCTACATATTTTGTTACATGTTTTTAAATACATTTGTTTGCATTGCAAAGGATCAGGGGTGTTTTAAATATCAAGTTATAATCCACAAGGGAATTAGTCCTGGCTGTGGGGGTGTAAAGGGGGCGCAAAATGCCTTGGGTTTAGTCCAACTCAAGGACGACACTACTTTGTTTTTAAAGAGAACATTTATTCAAACTGTCAAAGTTTCAACATATAATACAATGAAGCTGTGAAAATTGCATGGAAAGAAATGCCTTCAGTGCATAATGCTTTGTTTTGTTACATTTTTCCTTGCAAGGGAACAGAAAAATTCCTGGGGTTTTTTAAGTATCAAGTTATAATCCACAAGGGAAATAGTCCTTGCTGTGGGGGTGTATAGGGGGCACAAAATGCCTTGGGTTTAGTCCAACTCAAGGACGGCACTACTTTGTTTTTAAAGAGAACATTCAGTCTTTGGCAACACTTCATGCAGAGGTGTTTTGCAGGATAGTTAGTTAATAAAGTACTACTGTGTTCCAAATAGCGAACCTACAAATCTGAGTTTGTCAATGTGTCTGAAGATCACGACAACCAGTGAGTCTTTCAGGTGATAATCCTATTGGTTAGAATAAATCATAGCCTGGAGAATGTTCACTTTCATATAAATACTATAGTGAGTGTAAATATTAGGCATTCTTTTCAGGATGGACAATTTTGTTCCATTTAAACTTTAATTATTACCTGTCCTAAGCTGTGGATTTAACCTTCTTAGTAGTCCATGAATGAATACTGTTGGGCACTGCCATGGTGTTTGTTTTGCCTTGCATTTTTAGAAAATAATTCAGCACACATCACAAACAAAAAGTTTGCTGATCTCTTTAATCCTCATTGATTTGACTAAATCACTGTTTTTATAAATACATTTGTTTCAGTTTTGTGAAAATAGCCCCAATAATTCTCCAGAGGGTCAAGGGGTTGACAGATAACTGCCAGTGTGGGTAATTGAAACCACAACTGGCATATCCGACTCTCTGCTCTCAATTCACTTCTCGAATCTATATCAAGACAATAACAAGAAATTAATCAACAATCTGGTTTCAATCAGGTGAAAGACCAGTTGACTTTATTACTTCCGCACCCAGAATATTTGATTTAACACTGAGGAAATGTTAGCAAATTTAATTTGCAGTTATTCCAAGTTTTAAATTGTTCATTTCCTGCCATCCAGGTTGTACTTTCGACATCGCACAAAGAGGGAGACTGAGCGCGAGCGGCTGCTGTTGACGTACCAGGTTAATGATGACATCATCAATGGTTGGTTCCCGATCAACCGGGAGTTGGCGCTGGAGCTTGCTGCACTTATGGCACAGGTGACAAAATATGACTAAAGATTAACTGTCTTGTCTATTACTCATTATTGAGGTTTGCTCAATAATAATATTATTTTTTATTTCAAGACATTTATTTCCATTCCAACAAAGAATAATAATAATAATAATAATAATAATAATAATTAAAACTTGTAAAGCGCCATCTATCTAAGACTAAACTTATTCCGAGGCGCATAAAAACCAAACAAAAACAAAAAACAGAAAGAGTAACCAAAAAGATTACAAATTACGTAGCTTAGAAAGAAATAAGAGCACATTGAATAAAACAGATTTACATAAATGTGTCGGCAAAAACAAGTGGAAAAAATAACAAACAGATAGTCAATCATAATAAATATTGAACAGGTGAGTTTTTAGCAATGTTTTGAAAATGTCCAGAGACTTTGTAGCTCGGATATGTAAAGGAAGAGAGTTCCAGAGAGTGGGTGCAGATACAGAAAAAGCGCGAACGCCGTTGGAAGTGGTTGTATTAGGGACAGTTAAAAGAAGTTGGTTTGTAGAGCGAAGATTGCGAGTTGGCGTATATGGTGAGAGAATTTCTTTGAGATAGGGAGGAGCCCTATCATTCATAGCTTTCCAGGCAAGCAAAATGATTTTGAATTTAATTCTTTGACAGACTGGGAGCCAGTGAAGCTGTTTCAACACAGGTGTGATGTGATCATATTTACGTGTTTTAGATAATACCCGAGCAGCAGCGTTCTGGACATTTTGCAGTTTTTTGATAAGATGCTTGTTAATACCATAAAGCAATGAGTTTCCATTATCAAGCCTGGATGTAATGAAAGCATGTATAAGGATAGAGGCAGACTTTTTATTGAGGACTTTACGAATGCTGCTAATGTTTCTAATATGGTAAAAAGCAGATTGACAAATTTTCTTCACATGGGATTCCATGCACATAGTGTTATCAAACATGATCCCAAGATTGCGAGCATTTGCAGACGATGTAACAGTAGCAGTGCCAATTTGCATCTGGTGATTGATTATTTTGTCTTGGTTATGTTTAGACGTTATTATGAGCAGTTCCGTTTTATCATCATTGAGTTTTAATTTATTATTAACAATATCAAAGAACAGTAAGAGAATAATTGGAAATGGGGGCATAGCCAACATTTGTATGATTTATGTTGACCCCTTGCACTGAGGTCAGACACAGCTACTGTCTGCCTTTGGTCAGCCATTTTGAGAGTCAAAAATGTGCATTGCACAGAAAGTGACTCCCAAAATGGCACAACCAAGATTTATCTCACAGAGATGAAAGTTTTGTTTTTGAAGGAAATATTGAATGACATCTCATTTATAATGCCTTTGAAGCCTTAAGAGGCACTATGGCACACTTCATTGCACTGGCTAGAAACACAGGGGCAAGCTCTTTCCCTTTCACAAAAAGTGTCCTGGGTTACATAAATTACACAACACTGTGGACTTAATGTCCCATCCGAAGGACAAAGTCATTAAAGTGAAGTGTCTTGGTCAAGGCACATAAGTGCTGCAGGGCCCACCCCTACACTCTGACAACTAAAGAACTTGAGTGCTCTGCGCTAGACTGCTCAGCCACAACACTCTAGCTATCACAGTGAAGAGGCAAATAAGCTAAAAATCTTGTCAAAGAAAAGATCATTATTATGGTGGCAGAAACCTTTTTAACTTTTGAACAAACTTCACTAAATATTCAGTGGAAAGGGTTCATTAAAGGACATCATCCCCAGATTGCACAAAGTGCATTTGTCTAAAATAATGCAGATGTAAAATGTGGAGTGTCGAAGCAGATTGGCAGTGTGGCTTCTTTCAAATTTGTTGTAGGGTAGTTGCCTGTCCATCTGAAGGGAGTCGGCATACCATAGTGAGCTTAACAAACTACAAATATGAAATGTATCTATCATTTAATGCGAGAGGCCCATGTTTTATGTTACTGGTGGTTATTCACTGTGGATTATGACACTAAATACAAAATTAGTGAGTTGAATCTATCAGTAGCACATGTGTGTTTAACTCAGAGTCACAGACTGTTTGCCTATCAGCTGTCCCAAATCCACCCATCAAAACCCTTTGTAATTCAACATGTAATACATGGTTCTAACAGCTGAGTAGGTTTATGTGTAACAGCCATGTGAATTCAATCTTTTCAGGGAGAATTCTTGGCTTTGAGAATAATCGATCTTGGGGTGTCGTGGCCGAGTGGATAAGAACACCGAACTCAAGCTCTGGTGTTTCTGTTCAGCAGAGTGTGGGTTCGAGTCCCGGTCGTGACACTTGTGTCCCTGAGCAAGACACTTAACTATAATTGCTTCTCTCCACCCAGGGGTAATATGGGTACCTGTGAGGGCAGAGATGGTTCTTGTGATTGATTTAGCCTAGTAGCGCATATTTGTTGCACAGGCTGTATACTCCCCAGGGAGCTGAGATGGTTTAAGGAATGAAATAATGGCCCAGTGACCAGGGGTAATAATGTTGGAAGCACTTTGGGACGCCCTTCGGGTGTGAAAAGCGCTATATAAAAATTGGTTATTATTATTATTATTATTAAGATCTAGTAGAGTCTCGACATAATCTCAGAAACACGTTTTTATTCATACGGCTGTTACCCATAAACCTACTCAGTTCTTACTTAAGAAGCTATCAAAAGCTTCTAATCTTACTTGTACATTGTCCTGTTTTGCAATAACAAATCCATCAAATTCAAGCAAAAATATGCAATGAATTAAGGAAATGAATAGGGCTGCCGAACAACCTCTGCACTTTCTATGATGTGGTTGGTCAAAAGGCTTGGAGATTGCTGTTGTACATAGATAAAGACTGAATCAGGGGAAATTCTATCCAGGTTTTCTGAATGTATTAGTAGCCCCATCAATAGGGTTTATCCTTGCTCCTAATAACCAATCATTCAATATCATTCAATGATTTGTTGAATAAATATGCTAATCAGGGCCTAATTTCATGGCTCTGCTTACTGTGAAATTTTGTGCTTATGGTGCCCTGTAAATCACACAATTCTATGAATAGTAAGCGCAGAATTCTGCAGTAAGCAGAAACATGAAATTAGGCCCAGATTGGTTTGTAGACCAGATGCTATGAATTGTGTCTAAGGAGACAGTTTTTGTATTTATTTAAGCAAAAACAGAAGTGATTAAGTGAGAGTTACATGTAATCTGTTTGTAAAGCTGCCCAACAACAAATTGTGCATGTTGGGGTAGAAGCATGAAACCTGATGTGAGGGTTAAGTATGGACCAACGAGCATTTTAGAGTTGGTCCCATCTTTGGTCTTGCCTATTGTGGGTGTAGCATCATTTCTATAAAGTGGGGGTTGAAAACTAAAGCAAATGTCATGTCCTTGGTATGAGCATCATTTGGGTGAAATTGATAGATTTTTTTGATGTTGTGATTTGTAGAAAGCTGCATGTTTGTTTGCAGGCCTGTCACATTGAAGTTGTGCTGGCTCTCCTAGACTCTAGATATTTAATTACATGTCACAGTTGTTTCAAATGAAACACATTATTATATTCCCAAATCATCTAAATTCTTTTCAGTAAGGAATCTTATTTTGTAGGATATTGTACTGTGTGCCAAAATAACAATTGCAAGTTGGGCCAGCCATATTAATCTTATCAGAGTCCAAACACTTGTGTGTTGTGTGAAGTATTTGCAAGGATATGGGAGGGTCAATATCTAAGGACTACTGGGGGTTAATGTTAAAGAACTTTGAACAATTTTATCTCATTTCAAACATTTGCATACCATCAACCTCTAATTTTGTGTTAAATATTTTTCAAGAGGCGTCATAAGTCGTTCCTATTTTTGAATGACTTGATATTCTTTTTGTTTTGTTAGACTGTTGTATAATCTAGTTTTTAATTGTTTTGCTGTAACAGATTGAGTATAACGATTATAGACCGAGTGTCACCAATCTAGAACTTCCGTCCATGGGCTCAGCATCTGTCAGTACTAACCAAACCCTGGATAGCACATTTGAAAAATTCTACCCTAAGAGGTACAAGAATTGCAATGATGAAGATTTGAGGTAAGTTTAGCAGACTCTATGTATGCCAAAAGAACAGCCAATAGACTGTTCAAGTCATACACAGATTCAAATATTTAGACACGTGTGTGATTTGTATCTTTCACACAGGAGCTCCTTCACCAGGGCCCAATTTCATAGAGCTGCTTAAGCAGAAAATATGGCTCAACAATTTTCTGCTGAGCAAAAATAAGCAGGATACCAGTTACAGATAGTACACATGACATTTGGCTGGTAACCTTATTCTGGTGAGCAAGATTTTGTTGTGCTTAGCTACTTGTGCTTAAGCAGCTTTATGAATTTGGACTCGGCTGATGTCATCACCCAATTATGGTTGCATCATTTTGGAAGTCTGATTCCTCTAGTGTTACTGTGCCTATGTGCATTTTAAGCAATGTGCACATGATTTTATGTACCTTTTTATATAGTACCTTTTGTGAGGAGATAAAAAGGACAGAATTCAACTGACAAACCCGTGGAAAATTAAGAACTAATCAAAAGCTTTATGAAATGTGGGTTCCCACATACATTGCTTTAAAATGTAAAGGAAACAATCTTGCTCACTTTATTATTCAAATACATGTGAGACTCGCTTAGTGTGTATATTCACAAGTCCTGGGCGGCTCATTTGCTTTATTAGCTTTTGCTTTTGGTTGGGATTTCATTCTTTAAATCGTTTGATACCTTAACTTTGCAGGTCTCTGAAGCATAGCTTGGCCCAGAAATGGTGCGTTCTCAAAGGTCGTACCCCTCAAGACTGTGTCCGCATCTACTTAACAGTCACAAGGAAATGGCCGCTGTTTGGGGCAAAGCTCTTTCCAGCTAAGGTGAGAAATCTGACTAATGCTGCCTGTTTCATACTCTTCAGTAATTGTCATCAATTATGGTTTTGATTCATAAATGTATTGATCCAATTCACATGATGTCATCACTCATGATAAATCTTGGTTTCACCATTTTTAGAGTCCGCGTGTGTCAGTGTGCATAAACATGTAATCTCACTTCGAAAATGGCACACTTAGGTGCTGATTTCACAAAGCTAAGATTGATCTTAACTGTGTATCAATCTTAATTGCTAAGCAAAGTGTTTGATGTCACAATACAAATCAATATGGTGATACTGACAACTCATCTTAAGATGAATCTTAGTGCTTTGTGAAATTGAGCCCTGGGCTGACAGTTGCTGCGAGGTGCAAGGGGTCTACAGGGTTTTTTTTTAAAAAACGTTCGGAAGTGAAGTTCGCAAAATTGCTTTTTGGGATGATTTTATACCCTAATTTTTGTCCTAAATCATACCTTTTCCATCATCAACCATTTTCATGGATTCTTGATTTTGAAGATCGGTTGTTTTGAACTTCATTTGCAATAAAATCTTCGCGAATCAACGATCGTTCGACAACGCACATTGAGAAATAATTCAATGAACTTTGCCCTGCATCCCCCTCTATCGGCAAAAGTTGTCGATGTTTAATTAGACTTCATCCAAGGCTGTGTATTGTACACAATCTGCATGTGTGCGGCACACTGTGCGGCAATTCTTTACTCCGTTCGTGAACGTGTACTGCGTTGAAGTCTAGCCAAGCTCTTCTGAATATGGTAATTATCAACGGTCATTAATCACCAATCACAACGTGTGGAATGTTGGTTAGCTTGGACTTTGGACCGACTGTGTTGTACATGTACTGTGTGTTGTGTATGCGCTATGCATGTACCGGTGGGCGACCGAACGTTATGTGTGGGGCCGATGCACGTGTTGTGTGGATACTCGGCAGTATGTGCATGGTGTTTTAACGTTTGTATACCAAAATGAACGATCGCAATTCCGTTCGCGATCGCGATCGCGGCCACATTAAATCAAGCAAATATCCAGACTTATCAAACTAAAAGCTTTAATAAAAACTTTCTTTGGGATTTTACAACCGTACCCTCATTTATTGTGAACAAGAACAATTATTTAACTCGCCCGGCGGGCTAGTAAAGGAAGGGTTTTGACTCGCCCGCCGCTGTTTTCACTCGCATTTGGCGACCGGGCGACCGCTAATTTCGAACCCTGGTCTATCTATTGTGGTTAAATGCCAATAAGACTGTTCCGGTTGGGAAATTTGTCAACATTCTAAAGGTCGCCAGGATAAAAACTAAAAGTAGGGAAGCTATTGCCACTGATGCAGTGCTGAATGACAGTTTGGCTCACAAACTTGTTGACTTAGTATCTGGTACCATGTTGTGTGACGTTTTAATTCCCACATGCAGAAAATTTATGGGGGGGTGGGGAAAAATATATATATATTTTAATGAAAACCAATCTATCATAGTATTTGGCTGATGTCAAATGCTGGGCACTCTATCTAATCCAAAAAGGAAATTAAATTAGATTGTTATCAATGAGATTTATGTCTTTCATTAAATATGGTGAGATATTTTCTTTTTCAGTGCAAATTTGGTAAACAGGAGAAGGTTTGGCTAGCTGTACAAGATGGAGGTGTGAGCATGCTCAATTATCACACACTGGTAAGTACTGACATCAAGTTGCTATCAAACCCAAACAAACAATTTGAAGACCCAATAAATCATCGATATTTATTTTGATTGCCAAAATCAAATTAAGCATGATTATGAACGCAAACAAAATACCTGAGAAAATATCAACCGACTTATGTTTTCTTTTTTTAAACAACCCCCCCCCCCCCCCCGCCCCAAAAAAAAATGGGGATGGGAATGTATTAACTTTTCCAATAACTTTTAATTTTGTTTCTGATTTATTTATTTGCAGCAAGAGCTCGCAAAACACACGTTTCAGTCCATGGTCACATTTGGCGGTTGCAGAGATGACTTCATGATAGTGCTTAGCCGATCAGTGACAAAAGAGGTGCTACGAGAACAGGGAACAGAAAAACTACTGTTCTCTATGACTAAAACAAAGGTACATCTAGAAATATTTATGATGAATTCATTACTCTTTTTATCCTTGATGTTTTCTCCTGAAGACTGAAAAACTGAGTTGGTACACCACCCTGTGTACAATAGCAGTAATGACACTGATATTTATTATACCAAGAATGAACCAGACTAATTGGCCCTCCCAGCCTTAGGCCAAATGTGAATTGGTGGCTATGGCTATGACTGTTGCTAGGGTGTTGCTGAGGATGCCCTATACTTCAACGCATGGTGATGTGGCAATCCAGCCGTAGCGCCGTGACTGTAGCTGCTAATTCGGACATGGCCCAAGTTTGGTTACATTGATTTGAATAGGAAAAACAAAATGGCTGCCTCAAAATAGTAGTAAATTCCAGGTAAAGAGAACTCACTGAGCTCACACTAATTGTATTCTCTTTTTATCCCACTTTTCAAAATATCCGCTTGAAATTGTTCCATGTTTTTCATGTGTCATGAGAGGATTGAACAGTGCTGTCTTTTCCTGATAGTTTCAGATCTGCCGATCAGCAATAACTTTTCAATTCCTGTCACATCAATAAATTATTATTATCGTGATAAACGCGACACAGGGACTACATTATTCATGTTATGAAATCCCACAAGCTCATGGTTTCTATCTTGTCATTGATCATTGCGATGTTTTCATGAGTCTGATCAGATTGAAGGGTTCCCTGAAGTCTCATACAGAATCCTGCTCACTGATAAGAGGCGACACCCAATTTCAACCACATTAGAAATGTGTTATGTTGTTTTCAGTTTAATAACGCACATCTGTCCAAAACATTTTCCCAATTATTTGTAACTAATTGCTTTTTCTCTCATGTAAATAAAGAGACACGAAACTCTCTAATTCAATGGAAGGAAAACATCCTCTGACAAATTCTGCGATTAAAGAAAGTTTCCCCTTAGGGATTTTGTGACAGTTTTGATCTACATGATTTCTTGGCACATGAATTCTTTAGTCAACTGTAAATTGATTTGCACCAGCATTCATGTCACTTGATAGATAAGATCAGAGTGTGTTTGATAGAGATAACTGTTATACTCCCTGGGCTCGATTTCACAAAGCACTAAGATTCATCTTAAAATGAGTTGTCAGTATTCATGACATCACACTTTGCTAAGCAATTAGGATGGATTTGCACTTAAGATCAGTCTTAACTCTTTCATGTCTTTGTGAAATCGAGCCCTGAACCCACACTAATGTAGGTGGCAGCTGACATACCAGTAAATGTTTTCGTTGTTTACGCAATTCTGAGCATGAGGACACATCCACTAACAATGGATTTGCCTCGGAAGTCTGCTGCCACCTATCAACCCCAAATGTTTCCCATCGGCAGTCGCATTGTTATATGGATGATACGATATAAGATTTTGTAAAGTAAATTCATTCCCATTGATGGCCACTTTTTAGCCAAAACAACTAAAAATAGTTTGTTTGTCAGAGATTGTATGCTCGTTCACACATACATGCTTATTTTGATTACAGCAATTGAAATAAGTTATGTTGATTTGGGGATATTCAAATGTTATTTCAATGACGTTGACAATTTTTCTGCCAGAAATATTTCTGTGCAGGATTGTTACTAATGAGGAGGTTTTAAGCTTGAATGTAATAATTTATTGTTATTACTATAAATATTATTTTGTTAATTACCCATCATGTATTTTGTTTTTAAACATTGAAACTTACCATGTCTGTATTTTACTTACATGTATTACTTAATCCCATTCAGTATTACTCCTATTAGCTATTGGACCTCAGCCTAGTAATAACAGTTTACTTTCGACATAAGATAATCAGGTTCATCATTGTGTTCATGTTCACTGTTTATTCTAAATTATTCTATATTTTAGCTTCCAATTTGTAATATTTCCCTCATCACTAATCAGATTTCTTTGATTCCCTCTTCTCCCCCCTCCACCAGGTCCTAGAGATCACATTACTGATAGCCAGTTACATCAACGCCATAGTCAAACAAGAAGGCCTGACGTACAAACCCACCAGTGACTCTACAGCCCCTCTTGATGTCACTACCTCCTCTTCCACCGGTAGTGGCGGCTCCACCTCATGTGCCACCACCAAGGTCTGGGACCTAGAGAGCTCCACTGGGCCAATTGTTGTTGGCGGGAGCAGGATCGTTTAAATCCCTCCTCAAAGTTTCTACAAACTCCATTCTCGTTTGGTGTTCCTAAATAGGAATGTTCGACATAACATCAACTGTTCCTGGTATAGGAGCAGGTTTGTTCCTGATAGGAACATTGATTGCTCCTGTCAAATACCAGTGTTTCAGATTGTTCTGAGTTTTGAAGATGCTCCTTCACTCTTAGAAAGCCACCCTCCCTCCCCATCATGCCATTGGGCCTGTATCAGGTTCCTTTAACAGGTTCCTGTATACACAGCACTTACATAGTGTCTGGAATACTTTCACTTCTAATCTTCTGGTTGTATGCGTTTAGCATAGGAACAAAAATCATGACGGTTCTTTTGTAATAAAGGTCATGACCCAGGAGGGAAAGGATTATGGGTAATCAAGTTCATGACCTAACTCCTTGACACACCAGTTATGACTGGTTTTTGTTCAAGTATGGTTTACAATAGGTGGTTATTGAATTGTGTAACCTTTATTCAAATGAAAAGCTGTTTATTATAAATTCAGTTTTATCAAGGCATTTAACTAGTACCCCTTGGGCCAGCATCCACACTAGAGCAAAGGATTTGTAGTTATCCACAAATGATTGCCCTAGCTACAGTCAGACATGAACTATTGCATGGGCAACAGCCACTCATAGTAGACTATCGCATGGGTAACAGTCATGCACAGGGTGTATGCATGCGTAGTTGTAGACTATCGCATGGGTAATAGTCTACTAAGCCTGCAGTTTACAAAGCAATTGTTGAGCAGTTGCATGGGCGTACACACGGGAATATCACTGTTACACACACATGAAAAGATGGTGGCACATGTAATGTCAACCCGTGTTTTCCAGAGCTAAAGTGCTGCCAAACTAGAGAAGTATGAGGTATAGTAAAACAATCATTATAACATGATTTAATTCGGATGGACAGGTGATATTAGCTCCCTTTGATATTGGAAGTCCAAAACCTAGTTTGTTGGCTTCGCCTCAGGAACTAGTTTGGCAAGTTTCATTACCTCAGGGAGCTATTATCGACTGTCCACCCTTAAACTATGTTATATTTGTATAAAGACAGTGACTGTCTTTAACCTGAATGGAAAGTTTGATACACAACAAGATGGTGCTGAGTATTGGAGATGCTCCTTTACTCTCCTGTCAGATAAAGACAGGGAACCAGACTAGGTATGAAGAGGGCCCAATTTCATAGAGCTGCTTAAGCAGAAAATATTGCTTAACAACTATCTGCTAAGCAAACAAAAGGCAGGATACCAATCACATATTTTACATGTAACGTGGTATTTTGGCTGGTTACCTTTTTCTGGTAAGCATAGCTTAGCTAATTTTTGTGCTTAAGCAGCTCTATGAAATTGGGCCCAGCTGGCCAGGACCGATTACATGGAGCTGCCTATTACAAAGATTTTTACTGACCATGGAAATTTGTTTGCTTAATTGAAACCGGTAACAAACCAATGACTCATATCACGTGTATTTAGTTGTGACTGGTGTCCTGTATGTTTTTATTCATCAAATCTGCTTAATACATTTGTAAGTGAATGAATTGGTCTGAGTTATACGAGGAAAAAGGTTATTTCAAACTAGTTTTCTGGTTGCCTTATGTAGACAAGAAATTGAGGATATATATTTACCTTTGGTGTCTTCACAAATTGGTTAGTTGGAAATAGAGACATTACTTTGTGGAGTATGTTTGGTTGTGTTTAGAGGAGACAGAAAGCGTATGATAGATGTTGTTTTATGTTGTTGTGGAAATGTTTTTAGTTTAGTGGTAAATCTTCAGCTATGTAGGTCTTAATGATTGTTGGACATCCATGAAATGGGCTCCATGGTTGGGGGTGTATTGGAGGGGGTTGGGGTTGGTGGATGAGGGGATTATTGTGGGTGGGGGTTGGGGTAGCCAGGTAGCATTATCAAATACAGGGTTACATTCACACATTCACAACATGAAAAGTGCATTTATTTGACTACATATCAGTTTAATGAAATTATTCCATGATAAAAATCAATCATAATTACACAATTTTATGATGGTTTGGACAAATTTACAGGGTTTTTTTTGGTCCAGGTGAGAGCAAGTTCAGACAATAATTCTTGGTCTATGGTTTGTAAATATTGCACGTGTTCTTTACAACATAGTGCAAGCTTCTCTTGTTCAAGTTGATGATTTTGACTTTGACTTACTGTACATCAGAAGCTGTAGGTAACCATGGCCGCTTTCAACCCATCCAAATATAATTGTATGGCTCTATTACACTTAGGACTGCACTGGTTATCTGATTATGCTGTATATAGAATCAGGCATACCGCCATAATCAGAGTCCAACAGTTTGAGTGTTGAGTTACCATACAGTGGTGGATTTCGTTAGGTGAGGAAGGCTCCCAGTAAATCACTCGAGGTAGTGAATGCATCATGGTTTCAACAAGTCCTTTAAAAATCTAAAACTCTCAAACTTCATGTTTTGCAAATTTTCTATACTCTTGTGAACTAGAACAGCCAGCAATTCAACCAGGAGGCTGGATCTACCTACAAGACTCAACTCAACTTACCAATGTTGACTTGTCCCAACTTGCTTATCTCTGTGACAATCACAGGGACAATTTCCGCCTGTTGATAAGGAGTTTTAGTTGATATCGTTTGGGGGTAATTATTTGTTATTTTAACGTCCCAGTATAAGGGATCCAAAACACTGCATGTGTTGTATTGTGCAATACTTTGAATAATAGTAGACATTGTAGTATAACATAAATAGCCCTGTTAGTATGCTATTTGACATCATAGTATCATAAGATTATAAATATAATATTGTACAAAGTAAAGGCATATTTGTAATACTGTTTTATATTGTTGTAGTATACTGTTTGGATTTATTGCTTGTTGATGACTTGATTGGTTTATTTGTGTTTAATTCAGACTGCTGTATAATGACTTAATTTTCACAGAATATTTAGGAACTGTTTAGCAAATTGTTGGTAATGCTGCAAGACTCGACCCGGACTATATGAACTTTGTACAAACACTTCAGTAACAGGAAGTTGTGGCATTAAATATGAATATTTCATGAATATTTTACATGAATAATTCACACTGCTTAACTTATCAAATTGAGGATGTCAAATTCTCCTACGTGGTATTATGAAGTCTTAACAATGAATCAGCGTTAAGTCTGTGTTAACCCTTTCAGCCCCAAGGGCGACTATAGTCGACTGTGCACTATACCCTGCTTCAGCCCCAAAGGCGACTATAGTCGCCCAAGACAACACACAACAAAGCACTCAAGCCTGGGCACAAAGGCCATTTGTTAAAAAGCTGTAGTTTTGTCCATGTTCACCCTCCATACCCAAGCTTACCATCATTGGAAAGAGAAAGATCGGATCTTTCCAATGACGGTAAAATAAGATAGGGTTGTTATTTTGCAACCGCTTCAAATTAGAGTAGAAAGATCCGAAATGCCAAACACCTACGGAGCGCCATGAGGTTGTGTGCGAAAAAGTGTTTGGGTTTTCAGAACACACTGAGGAAGCAAAGACCAAGAACTTGGACATTTTGTGGCTGATTTCAATGATTTTTGAATTATATGAAAGGAAATTCAATAAGTAAGACAATTTTTATTACCCCTTATGCTCTTAAATAAAATCTTCAATGTAATAACAGAGTTTGTAAAATCAAACTTTGAACACCAGCTTCCTGTTGTGTCAGGAAGTGTGCTTCACGCTTGAGTGGTCAAAGAACGTGGGCTCCAGCAGTTGTTTATGTCAAAAGAACTTGGGGCTGAAAGGGTTAGACTTGGTTTCTTTATGAAGAGCTAACAATGGTAAGTTAGACAAATAAGTAGACCAATCCATTTAGCCCCACCCACCTTGGCAACTGCCTATCAACCACACCCATGCGGGTAGCGAGTACGACACATGTGTCTTGCTGTGAACCACACCTATGATCATGGTACACATACAATGTTGCCATACATGTAGTCCATATTTGCGAATCCCGGTCATGACACTTGTGCCCTTGAGCAAGGCACTTAACTATAACTGCTTCCTAAAAAGTTGCAAGGTAGTGCATTCTGTTCTACCAGCCAGGCTCCTAGTGGATGATACCCATGCCCACATCCTTACGGACTGTGAATAGGGTGACCCGGTTTCGACCCCAGGAGTAGGTGGCAACATGCCCCTGGTTACAGTGGATTTGGGTTGACAGCACAAATAGGTTAAGTGTAGTCCACACCTTGAGGTGGCCGTTCGGCAAACAAAACAATAAATACACAATTTGTAATTGGATTTGAAAATATCAGACTTTGCAAAGTTGTGACTGGTCAATGTGCTAACGGGTGGAGCTAAATGGATTAGAATATTATAATTGACTCCTTTGACATAAAATCATTTTTGTTATAAATTGAGGTTCAGTTGTCAAAGATGGTGTTCCTCTTAGTAAAAAAGGTCACAAATTAAATGTTGAAGCCAGAAACTGCCTCATAAATGCCCAGACAACGAAGTTAAAATGGATTCAAAATACTTTCTTCCATGAATTAAGGTTGAAACAATGACTCTCAAATATTTTTGTTTTGTTTTGTTTTGTGAAATGTATTTTATTCCAGTGAAACACTCTCACCGGTCATACTGCTATTGAAGTAAACCCTATGTATACATGCACAAAATCCCTGCCGCTAAAAGTTAAAATTTTAAATGTTGTTTTCACTTAAATGTGAGCACTAAATTTTGATGAAATTTCCACAGGTTGGCTGTATGGGGTGTCTATTAAATATTAGAGGGAATAAATTTACTCTTCCAAATAACAATGATGTACTTTCACAAAGAAGACCGATTCTGTTACAATTCTACCTTGTGTTACAGAATTCCCTCAAAAATATGTATTTGATAATTTTTATTTTGGTTAAAAGTAAGTTTGTACCAAATGCTTAAAAGCAAAATGCAAAATTATAGCCGTCACAAGATCCGGTAATGATGTACTGTTCATTAGATGTTCCATTCAGGTCACACGATTATTATTCTGTTGTTGTGTTTCATTTTCATAGTCTGAAAAATGATTTTTTTTTCCCCAAGTGTTTATAGATAGGTTGCAGTATGACGTAAGTCGGCCATCTTTACGGGCAATTTGGAACACACAGTCCTGCGTTACGCGTGAGAACGGCGTGCAGCACGCGCACATTTCACAAAACTCATTGCGTGATTGGTTAGTGAATGACGCGGCTGCGTTAATAATTTGAGCGCTTGACGCGCCTGCAAGCCAAAATGCGATTTGCCCGTAAAGATGGCGTCTACTGGGAACTATCTATTGACTTTACAAGTGTAACTGTATCTGAAATCACCAGCAGTAAATCAGGTGAATGTGATGTGTAATGATTTAGAGCCCAACCGTTGTAACGAGAAAGCTAGTTTATGGATCAACAACCATGTAATGATCTCTTCTGGGTAAGTGGTTCTGTGAAGAACCAAGAACCAGAGTTTCTGAGAAGAATCGGGTGGTTTCTGTGAGGAACCAGAGGTTCTGTGAAGGAGAAGAAACAGGTGGTTCTGTGAAGAAACAGGTTGTTTAGTAAAGAACAAGGTGGTTCTGTGAAGAACCAGAGGTACTCTGAAGAACCAGAGGTACTCTGAAGAACCAGAGGTACTCTGAAGAACCAGGTGGTTCTGAGAGGAGCCAGCGGTTTCATAACGCCTTACTTTTCAAACAGTTACACTGTGTAAAGCCTCAATTCAGAACAACCACTTATTCCAAGAATGAAAACAATTGTGGTTGTTACGCATTTAGCACAGAAAGTGTTAGTCTGATGGGGGCAAAAAATTGACATTAGATCTTTTTCAGTCTGTAATCCTGTACACCAAATATGAACCAATTTAAAATGGGTTGGGTTTAATACATTGAGTGATTGACAAAACTTGCAAAACTTAAAATCTTACTTAACATTGTTAAAAAGGATTCATATGTAATTAATTAGAAATAATGCTTGTTTTTGGTTTAGGGCGCCCTTTTTTCTGAATACTTGCCATCCTGTACTACTGTGAACTCATTGTTAAGTTGTTGTTGTTTTGGTTTTGTGCAATTAGTTATTGAGCCTCATATGAATACTGTGCAATGGCTGCATATCTTAGCTGCACAATGGTCTAGCTAGATACAGCATATTGTAAGTTTGTTAGCAACGTTGATGCTATGTGTATTATCGCTGAGGTTATTTTCGGTTTTATCAAGAGTTTACACAGAGAATGCTGAGATTAATTGTCGTCTGTGTCTGCTGTGCATGCCCTCTATGTCAGCTGTATCAATCAGGCCTGGAGTTTCATCTTTGAGAGGGCAAGGCCATTCTCATTTTGTAAAGGGTACTTCCATTGAAAAATATTGAAGTCTGTGGGAAACTTTTGAAAGGGCACTAAGATCAAGGCCTGATCAATACCATATGACATGCCTGTATGGCAAAATTATCCAGGTCAACCAATGGAAGGGCTGGAATTTGCCATGCAGCTATAATGGTGTCATTCATGAATTGCTTCAAAGCAGGTATGCACAGATAACTAGACAGAAAACAGTCTCTGGGTTTTATTCATAAGAAATCACACTGCAGCTACTGGTGCCTTGTTCCTAGACTGCCTGTTAGAAGAGTTATTGGTGTAGACCACTGGTCTCTACACACACTGCCCACTGCCCATGTTACAACACAAGACAAATATATCAGAAAAACAGGAAACTATTTTCAGAAGAGGACACCCCTAAAATCACTTTTGCTTATTTTGATTGCCACAATTGAAATAAGCCCAATATGAACATGTACAAAATCACATAAAGAGTGTTAAAAAAACCATTCAATTGTTTTCACTGTTTTAGCATTTCTTACAGTCAGTATTAAACAAGAGAATGGGAGATAATTTACTTTTCCCCAAAACAATAGACCTTATGCACATGACGTCATTTGAGTAGGGCGCCCTCACCTAGAGGTCAAAAGGAAGATGCTCATTGGCCAGTCTTGTGCGCCGCGCGTACAAATCAGCGCGTTTCCATTGTTTCATCATCAGTTTACCTCTAAGATGGCGGCTTGGTGACGTCAATGCATAAGGTCTATTGTTTACTTTTACTCAAAGAAAATTCCCTTTTTAAACTCAAAGGTGTTTCTAATTGAGTATTTTTTGAGTCAAGAAAGCTTTAATATGACACTCGGTGTTTGAAGCTCCCTAATAACAATTGAAAGTACAAGTATACCCAGCTTTGCTTTTTGGGTAAAAACCTTAAAACAAATGAAAATATTCTTCAATATTTATCTAAATTGAGTAAAAACTGCCACATGTTAGTTTTACTACATACTGTTTATGGAAACGAATTTAAAACCGTGTATATATATATTGAAGTGCTTCAATTTGCATAAGTCAGTTATTCAAACAGAAACTGAGATATTTATTCACTCTTCATATCATATCCTGACGCCTATTTACATTGTTGGATGACTACCTCACCTCATTCAGATATACTTGTTAAGTTACGTAGAATGGAGTCTTAATGCAGTCACAATCAGTCATAATCTTGAACTCTAAATATGTTTGATGATCAGTTGTCCTAACCCTAGCAGTTGACATCCAGATAAGCATGCAATTCTTATCACAATAGACCATGCAAGGCTAGCTCAGATTCATCTTTGGCATTATTAAAGTGTGTGAATTTGTTCCCTTCATTCATGAAATCAATGCAAGTGGGAATCCAAGGTCCCCCAAAGTTTTTAAATAAGCGCAAGACTTACACAGACTGCATTGTATGTGTTATCTGCCAGCATTGATCAGGTATAGAAAAGAGGTAAATGATTTATACAAAGAGCGATAGATTGATTCATTATGCCCCCGCCCAAACCCACCATAGAAGTGTTCCTCTTTTGGGATGGACATGTGTCTATCTCCACTACTCCCTCTATCATTAAGGCAGCACACCACAGGGCACTATGCAGCTGTACGCACTGCAGCAGGTTGCTTACATTTTGAGTGGGGTTTTAAAGTCTCTGACTTTTGGGAAAGTAATTGCTTAAACAATACATCAATGCAGTGAGAGGCGGAGCTTAAAATGAATAAATTTATTTTGACTGTACACTGTAGAAATAGGAACTTCTGAAATTATCTTATGTTAAATGTATGCATTGTATTTATGTTTGATACGCAAATGTTTGTGCAAGGACTAATTGTGAAGAGTTATAAGAAGAAATTGACAATCGCCTAAAATTAGTAAACTTATGTTTGAAATATGTTAATGCTTTTTCCAGTACTGTGTTTACGTCTATCTGCAGAGCTAATGTTTATTTTTAAGTTGTGACAAGATGTTTTTTACCTGCACAAAGTGTGCCAGTTACCTAACCTGAAGGGTAGGTAGATGTTTGGTTTTGCTGCGACAGTGTTGTTTACTTTGTGGAGGTACAAGATTCCTAACTTGGCTAAATCGTTTCTGACTGCTCATTGTGTACAGTGTTACGACTCAAAGTCAACTTGTACATATTTTTACCGCTGTGATTTATAAACAAGGAAATATTGTTTACTACCGTATACTTTACATTGTCATGTGCCATATTTAAAGAAAACAAATATAATCTAAGACGATATCTGTTAAAAAGTAGACATGCTTAGAGAATATTAATGGATAGAGAACGGTATAAGGTGCAACTTAATTATACAAAGTATTGTTATTTTTTGTAGTTGGTACTTTCTTAAACATTTTTTGCTCTCCAAGGAGGGTGTGTGGGTATCTTTTTTTTTCAATCTCATATTTGGCACCCTTGCTAATCATGATTTGTGTTTGTTGAAATTAATTTTTTGTTTTTATTGCACTGAAATAAAAGGAAATGCATAAACCATAAACTCTAATGTTATTTCATGAATAGTCCTTTTCCCACCAGAGTTTGGAGTTGATAACCTGAAACCTTATTCAAATGCACTCTGTTCTAGCAGCACTGGAAAACAGTTGTATTTCCAACAATTTTCAAATATTCTTTGTCACGACCCCGTGTCTTTAAAAGCTTGCAGGAGAGAACACCTTGCAATTGCTGTATTAGTGTTATGGTCAAATGTGTCTGGTAATTTGGGTTAGTTCAAAGATGAGAAATTTCACACTCTGAATTCTGCCTTTTTTATATCTGCCTGGTGAAACAAAGTGCCGTAATTTTCCCTTCAGATCAAAATATATCCCACTCTTCTTCTCTAGTTCTGAGGATACTGGTCACAGAGGCACCTTGAAATACTATCATTTCAACATACCTCCTAAGATCTGAATCCAAGTTTCTGACTGTTGTCAACATTCACCAACACCCTTAATTTATACAATTGTCCACTTCTGTTTAGTGCAAGTCCATAGTTTTATTTTTATCTGCATTTATTTCTATCTCCCAAATCGCAGTAAATAGAAAATGGTAATAGTACTACACTAAGACGTTGACAAGTCTTCATGGATGTAATTGGCTCATTTTGATTAAGATTTTACATTATCTATCTTGTTCATAAGTTTGATGTAATTCCATTGTGGCTACACTGATTTCCAGAAGCCCATAGGAGTTGCATTGAGCTAGTTATTGTATGAGGATTTATGTTTTTTAAAGACATTCTTCAAAAAGCAAAGTCTTCTCAGAATTCAAAGTTTCTGCCATAAGAAATGTCTTTGAACGTCAACAATGAAATTACACACAAATGTATGCCAGCTTTGGAGCCAGAAGTAGAGAAGGAAGTTTCAGATGACGCACATCTGTGATGCAATGACCTACCAACAGGATAGTCAGCTATTTAGACTATACAAATTTTGGCATATTAAATGACACACATAACCACTGTGATGACAAACTAAATACACATGTCCTTTGAGAACATTTAAACTGCTTGACAACATGCCGATCTCATCAGGAACACCAACATTCAAACTAATGTCGTATCCTATGGATCAATTATGAAATACACTTTTGCTTGACGGATGTTTCTGTGCTATAGAAAGCTTATAAACTTGCTTTAGGAAATTGGGCCCAGGTATGTTGCTTCCACCTAGCATTGGAAAGTCCACTGAGCGCGGAAGATACTTTCCAAAATAACTTTTTTACAGGAATTTTACTCTAAAACCTTAATAAGCCATTTACAAGTCACTGAACTTTGAGGGTTAGTTTTTTTCTGAAATACCGTATTGCACATTTTAACACAGATATAACTTTTCTAAACCATTTTTGGATAAATAGTAAGCCCACAGCAATATAGAAAATATTTCATTAAAAAGGATAGTACTTTTTTCTGAAAGAGAAAATTGTGTAACAAAAATATCAAATAATATACTGTAACTTTACATTTAAACAGTTGTTAATAAATTTAGTTACAATTGACATAATTAAACAGGTATTTTTAAAAACTTTTTTGATAACACTTGATAGAGTATGTACACAAAACTTTCTCCAATAAATTTTTAATTTCTGAACAAACTAAAAAGTGCATAAGATAGTTAATATACAATAAGTTCAGCATAATATGATGTAAATATTAGGCAACTTTCAACATAAGTTTCAGGGTTTTTATACCAAAAAGTATATTTTTTTGGGGGGCAGGATACATTCATTTTTCACCAATTACAACCAACCTGTGATAAAATTTTGTGAACATTTTTAGTGGAACCAAAGATTTACAGTACCGGTATATTAAATTCTGTAAGCAATTTTGTTCACAATCGTACTGTCATTTTATTTGAATTGTGGTAATTGAAGTTTTTCCAAACAGAATATTTGTCTGGAGGATTGGTGCTGGTATGAACTTGATAATCAGGGAGCTTCAGATTGAAATTAAATTTTTATTTTTATATTAAAAATACCAGGTAGTTTGTCTTTAAAGGCAAAGAATACCTTTGTTTTTTGGAACCGTTCGAATGTTTTAATCCTATGTAAATGTAGATATACACAATAAAACTAATCTGTGGAAATTTCACTTAAAAAGGTGGTCACGTTTTTGAGATATCGCCGAAAAACCGGAGCGAATATGTCCACGCAGGAAGAATAATCCCTAATAGGAATACACAATCTGAGAAATGTTTCTCAGTTTCAAATTTGGGGGCATAAAACCTGATATCTGTTTCCATAACCACATAACTTCGAAGTGAAATGATTCTCAAAATGCTTTGTACTATTGAAAGCTGCTGTACTTTTAAGAGTGATTACCAAACTTTAACTTTCACATTTTTTCCACCAATGCTAAATTTGACAATTAGCTTAAGAGTATGTATTCATGCTATTACAGGTGTTGTTGTCACCCACAATTGACCAAAATTACAACCATTCATATCCTCACTGAAGGAAAAAGGTTCCAAACACAAGTCAATTCCAACCTGGAAAATTTTGGTTGCAATGTCCTATGAGCTACATCATGGCCAGGTTGAAAAATTGGCATTTGAATCAGCCTAATCCCCACCAAAATCCCCACCCCCGTCCCCACCGAAATCTCCGCCCATGTCCCCACCGTAATCTCCGCCCATGTCCCCACCGTAATCTCCACCCATGTCCCCACCACCGCCATAATCGTCATGCATACCGCCCCCATGCATGTCATGCCCACCATCATGATGGTGATGATCATGGTGATGGTGATCATGAAAGCCATGGTGGTGATCATGGAAGCCATGATGGTGATCATGGAAGCCATGATGGTGATGATGTCCCCACCCACCACCATAGCCCCACCCACCTCCCCATCCATGGCCGTAACCACCGAGCATTGCACCAGTCAAGACACCTGTTGCAAAGTTATCACTGGCTGGTGCCTGGTTGACAAAGACAGTGCGCTGATTGTGTACGACTCTCTGTTGGGCGGGGTAACCCTGGGTGTACCCTGTTTGCTGGGGGTACTGCTGTTGATACTGAGGCTGAGGTTGTGCATAACCCTGGGGTGCCGGTGCAAAACCCTGAGGTGGGGGTGCATATCCCTGAGCTGGGTGCTGTACATTTTGAGGATATGGTGGAGGGGCTTGACCTGTCCAGTAAAATAAAAAATTAAAAGTTATCTCTAAAACATGAAAAGAGTGAAATTTATAACTATAAATACATTGTACAGGCATGACAATCTTCCAGATTTTTCCGGAATTCCAGATTTTTCACTTCAAATTATGTGGTCTCCGCGTTCAGTGTGAATTTGATATAAAATTTGGGGGGTAGGGTGTGGGTGTATACATGTAGATTTCGCTAATCTCTCTTCTAGGATCAGAAATTGTTAGTTAATTTTACCTTTACACCGTTCGTAAAATAAATTGCAGCCAGCGGCGGCCGGACCAATATGCGGTGATTTGTTTCTTCCATGTGCGTCGCGTATTGTATGCAGCTAGATCTATTGATATGTGTAGACTTTCCTCATTCCCCGCTTCTTTCGCGGTACGGTTTGACCGTAATACATGTATGTTTACTGCTGCAGCAAAGGAACATGTGTGGAGACATTGAAAAGTCTACTGACAACAACGCACGGTGTTTTGTGTGCCCGCGAATCGATAGACTTTTTTCACCAGTCGTCACTTACCCACGTTCATAGGCAAAAGCGCCAGTTCTTCGATTCGTTTAATGTGTTTTATGGCTGGGCTATATTTTTACGCATTGAACTATGACCTGGAAGAAACTTGCATGCAATGAGTGTGCGTCACACACGTGTGAGGAGATTCGTCGACGTTTGAGTTGACGTCTCACATTATTTTTCAAAAATGATGCGGTTTGTAAACTGTCAGGATAATCTTGGAGATACTAAAAGGTGTTTGAAGAACAATTTTCAATGTCCAAAAGGGGGCAACACTTATCCCAATGATTCACTAACACAGGTAAAGCATGGGTACAGACCCCCAAAAATCTAAATTTCTTTTAAACAAAAACATGAATGCTTCGTTCATATTTTCATGGATTATTTCGGAAGATCATTGTATTTTTTGCTTTTTTAGACAACATACGTCCGATTTAATCTTTTGTAAAATTTTTTTCCTCCTATTAACTCGTCCCCGGTCCCATCTATGGTCCCAATAACGCCCGAGGGGTTCACCGAGTGCGGCGCTGACGCCCGAGTCAACTTGCCCAAATTCCGGACATGCACAAATTCGGACATTGCCCAAAATCCAGGCATGCATTTTTAGCGTTAGATTTTTCCGGATTTTTTTTCATCGCCTATTCTCATGCCTGATTGTAGATGGCCTAAATTCTGAGTGCTAAAATTCATTTGGTTTACGGGCTGTCCGAAGCTTTCAATATTTTGAAGGTTGTACAGAGAGTACTACTTTTGAACCCTAGCTGTGCCCTGAGCAGATTCAATCAGCTCAACTTACAGACTGTGTATTGGCAAGGCCTATTAAATCAGCCCTATTTATAATGCACTTGAATTGGTTACAACACACCACATGACCTTAAAATGACCTATATGAAAGTTCAAGTTGGGTGACCAAAACACAGTTTGGGATGTCAGATTTGAACTTGTGTATGCCAAGACTGCTGCCATTATTTCTAGAATGTTTATTTTCAATTTTAAAAAAAGTAGTAATTTACAGCTTACACATACTTAACTCAGGGCACTGCTGATGCTGAGACCCCCCCCCCCCCCCCTCAAAATAGTTATTATACTTAGTACCACCTTTTGTCAGTCGATGTACAATGATTTGTTCACAGTAACTGTGCCACAAAACTGAACAGCATGGACAATGTGAATGTCTGCTGCATTTTTCATGAGCTGTTACTGACACGACCCCACCCAATTTGTCATAATCTTTTGTATGACCAAGGAAAATGTTGAAACCTTACCTGCAACATTAGGCATAAATCCTGCTGGAGGTGGACCTTGGGGCATGGGTGGCCCTCCTGGTTGAGGCATTGCCCCCTGGGGACCCTGCTGCCCCTGAGGCGGTCCTGGTTGTACACCTTTGACTTCATACAGAGCTTTCAACCAGCCTCTAAATACAAAAACATACTAGAGTTAAGCATTTATGATTATTTTCATAAACGATTAAACTGAACTTGTGACTTCAAACTTTAACCGTTTCTACTGATTTCGAGCAGAACTATGAGCCCATTTGTAAAAGGCCAATCTCATTCTGTTCAGTTTAATCGTTTATGAAAGGGCACTTCCATTGAAAAATCATAAAGTCTATGGGAAACTTTTGAAGGGGCACCAAGGCCAAGACCAGGGGCAACTGAGGCCATGGCCCCCAGGGCCTCTGTGTAATTCCTGGCCTGTGTAGCCTTCTCCTTATGTGAATAATGACCTCCTATTTGAACATAAATATGGAAAATGATTCTCCACCATTGAAGTACTTAAGGGTGGGGCAAATGTTGTATACATAAGTTTATTCAGGTTACTGTGTAGATTTTGTTCTTTGAGAGTATGTCTTGCTATTTATTGTACTGGAACTACTACTTTCGCTTAGTGGATCGATGGGACTTCTCGTTATTAACTTCACTGTCATGGAGCGAGTTTCTAATGGTCTCAACGTTTCAATTAGCCTGCTCTAGTCATCATCAGGCAGTAGAATAAATAGCAAGACAAGTTCTCAAAGAACACAATCTACACAGCAAAGTAGATATACACATGGTGTTACGGCAAACCGAATATACATTGATACCTCACCATGCAATGCCTCAAAACCCACTTACACAAGTTGTTCTTCACTGTCCGCCTGGAAGAAGTGATTTTTCCTATCGATGGTCAATGTGAAGATGTGAAGGATATCAGCTCCAGTCTCAGGCCTGGGAGCTATCTGTGTGCACTGCTGTCCAACCCTCAGACTCTCACAATGAGATTTCACATTCCATTCTTTCTTTGCTGTACTGCTGGATTGTGTGGACTTATAGATCAATTGACCATCGTTGAAGAGGCAGAAGTAGCGTTTGCTCCAGCCTTTAAAGAGAAAGCCACCTACAATGTGCGGAAGGGGATGAAATTACTCATGAAACTGAGAAACAAGTTTAAAGCGGGAGATAACGTATATAGGCCTTATAAACCATGATTTGGGCTCTGGCCTTTGCAATGTTCTTTCAGCATCAGATCTCTTTTCTTTGACATCCCTAAGAATTATCAGATGGAGTCAAATCTAGGATCATTACTACAACAGTAGCACATGTAAATACATGAGAATTCAATTTTCAAATAGAAATAATATTTTATATTTTTACTTTTAAATAGATGTTGAATTTGCATTGGGGATAAAAAATATTAGTTGCGTTTTACAAACTTGATATTTCCCTCATTGAGGTGCCCTTACAAAATACAAGAGCGATGTAGAAGGCCTGTTGCAATCTTCTTCAATGGTGAGACCCTTATTCAGCTATAGCTATACTCAAGGGCGTCGATGGGTGGGGGACAGGGGGGGACATGTCTCCCCCACTTTTTAGACTTGGGGGGGGGGACAGCATATCAGATGTCCCCCCCCCCCCCAACTTTTTGATTGACTGTTCATTAGAAATATGCAACAAAATTTTCTTAATTTAATATTTCATTACAATTTTTTTTCAAATAAAAGAATAGCGAACAAACGATGAAATGTTTTCTCATTTTCATATTTTTTTTCTGATTGACCACGCGCAGAATGGTATTTTGAGCCCATTTCCGCTTCTATAATACAGACAATAGACGACAAGTATCGTCCAAGACATGAACGCCAAAATCCCGCTTGCATACCTTGTTAGCATTCAAGTTATGCGTCGTTTGTGTATGCTATAATGTACGGTACACGATCCTCCACAAAGGAAGTATGTGTGTGCACACACGTGCAAATGTGTTACATTTTGTTACAATCGCACAATGCACAAAATGTAGTAAAATCCATTAAAATAAATAGGAGCAGTTTGACAAGATTTGTCGAAGAAGCAATATTTTGTTTTTTCGAAGAACTACAAGCTGACACACGATAAACGCCGGACTCCCGAAGCATATTAAAAATGTGGGGTGCAAATAATGTAAGCGGTATTTTTTCAAGACTTGCTCGCCCGTCCCCCCTACTTTTCAGTAGCGATCGACGCCCTTGGCTATACTAGGATGGTGCAGAAGTGACTTCACAGGTAAAATGCATAAGAAATAAAAAAGTGAAGATAAGGTGGCCACAAGACAAAAAAGATCGACAACAATAGACAGAATGCATACTCACAGTAGTACTTCAAATATCCATCATGTTTGGTGCCAGAGCTATCTGAAATCAACATTAAAGACATGGTAAAACATTACAAGAAGGAAATATCAGAAAGACATATTTCTGCCTTTGTTTTTTGCCTTCGTTTCACAGGACAGGACCGTTAGTCATAACACAACCTCAAAAAAATTAAATAATTAGAGGTAGTAAATGTCTTTAGCACTTTCCCTTTCTTTCCTTTTAAACATAATTTTTGAAAACAATATTACTGTAATCTGTAACACACTGGGAGGCCGGTATCGTTTACGCAAAGGTTTGCATGCCAACCTACGGCAATAAATACAGGTGCTGCCCTCAATGCACCTTCCTCAGCATGGAGCCTCGGCATCCACCCAACCCAATGCAAAGTGCAGCTTCATCGCATCCGCTCAGAATGCTCATTAATATCCTTAATCTTGAGTATTTACAATCTTCTACTAAAATTGAAGGTGCAAGTAATTATAAATTTATATTATACCATGGAGTTTGATATGGAGGGATTTATTAACTCTATGTCATAAATATGATCTGAATCGTTGACTTGTTCAACCGCCAGCTGCCAAGTTGTCCTATGAATGATTTAACTGATATTCAACCTTCAAGTTGTCTGAACCGTAGAGTTGTCTTGAGTCGAGTTGTCTTGAGTCAAAGATAAGGTGGCCTAAAGACAGCGCAGTGTGCGCTGGAAGCTAGGCAGAAAGAAGGCTCTGCGCACACCACGCTGTCTTAATTTTTGCGCAATGCGTGAACGCCGCCTGCATGCGCATTAGTAAACATCATGGATGCCGGGCAGTCAAATCGGTGGCAGTAACGCCTCAGAATTTCTTCAAAATTACACCAAAACGAGCGCGCACAAGTGCGTTTTAATGTGCTGTCCATAAATCGGATACAATGAGTAGTGTCAATCAATACCGAGTGAGGGCGCTGTTCACCGCGCAGCCACTTTTTGTTAATGGGAAACTGTGACCACCTCAACGTGTACAACGCTATAGAGAGATCGGTGGTGCGGAGGGATATAGATTTAACCCGTGTTAATCGTTTCATTCATAAAAATAAACGGAACTACTTTCAAGATGGAGTTTTTCTCTCGCGATTGATATGCAATTTGACGTCCGTTTTGTTGGAGTATTTGTGAAAAACTTTCTGTAAAATCACAAGAAATCTTGTTTTCTGCGCTCAAATTCATTGTGAACTGTGTAGTTATCCTCTTAGGGCCCCATAATGAACCATAAATGACATTTAGTTGAGTATTTAATTATGTAATTACTTTTTGAATTAAAACTATTAGTTGTCGCGCTTTTTCGCGCTTGATTGTCAAACACGTTGATACGGCCCTTGGGAAATGTTCAATTACGCAAGGGGAATTGGCTGTTGTGCGCAACCGCGAAAACGTTGCGCTGGTACAAGGTCACAAAAAATTGTAATGTAAACAAGGTCAAATATTTTTAACTTTGACCTTCCATAAGTCCGGTTTTCATGAACCGATCCCCACAAGTAAAGTATCAAAATGAATGTCTCAAAGAGCTCTATCCAACTAGACTACTTACAACTCAATCAGATCAAATCTCAAATTTTGTGATTTCCACTACAATGAGTGACAACTGGGGAAAAAATCTCGGCATAAAAACGTGAGTTTATATTCGAAAAATTATCCCACCTCCTGGAGGTACATGGGCGTAGGGCCAAGGATCGGAGGAAGTCCAGAGTATTGGCATGATTATTATTATTGGCACTATATAATGGGGCTACCCATACGGCATAGACTAGAGGGTAGAGGGGAGAGTCTGCCTGCTGATCTATAAGTATAACCACTCAATAAAACTATTCTACTGCCTGTCGCACTTTGAGGGTTGCTTAAGAATGAAGAAAAATATAATACGATTATTTCAATATTTGCAACTATCTTACTTTAACTTATTCTGAGTTTAGTAATACTAATACTATAAGTTAGACCATGGAATCAGCATGGGTGATGGGTGGATATGGAGGAGGGTCCCTTCCTCCATCCATGATACAAGTCAAGAGCCACTCAGTCTCTCTCAGCAGGAGTTACATTTTTTTACTCACTTGTTACTTCAACACCTCCACAAGACATTTTCACAAATTATACGCCGACAGTCAACAAGCTAAAGACACATTGTTTATCACCAAAAACGTAAACTTCATCGCACCGTCTTGCACTTGATTGATTACTGTGACAACAGGTTGACCTCTCAACTTGGCTCAGAAGTGTCCTGGTGCCTGGTTCCCGCAACTAACTTCTACACGTGCATCCTTCAGACTCTGGCTCTCGGTTATGAATGTACGCGAACCAAGGAATAATGAAAAAATAAAATGGCAGCCTCCTATGTCGGCAAAAAGACGTGGCCTTTTTTGTAAGTAAAACTTTCTTTTATGAACTCAAAGGAGAGTATTTGAAGTGGAAAGAGTTGCATTTATGTTATTTGAAAGTATTTTGTTATTTGTGGTGACATCTATGCCGATTTTGGCTAGTTTGTTAAGCTTTAAAAAAAAAGTTAACACAACTACTACTACTTTTACTAGTTTTCTTACTGACTTTTCGTGTGGTCGGTATGGATATGCGGGTTGTGTTTGTAATGTTTAGTTTTTACGGGGTGATACTATATACCGGAAAACACCGGAAAACACTGGAAAATACCGGAAAACTACCGGAAAACACCGGAAAACACCGGAAAACTACCGGAAAACTACCGGAAAACTACCGGAAAACACCCTATATACCGGAAAACACCCTATATACCGGAAAACACCGGAAAACACAAGAAATATTTTTTTCACGCCCTCCTTTGGCGCTGCACGTCGCACGATCTCTGCACTGAGGATCTACAACGCTCCTGGTGATCCAACCAATAGACTGCTTTCATTGTACCACAGCTAATAGCGCTACGTGAGTTGTTTACAAACGCAGGCTAACTGACCGGCCATACACAGGCCGCGATTGAGTGCCCCGCAATTATGATACATTCCTTTCTAGTTTACCGCCACTAAAGGCAGCTTAGGCGCGAGATCAATAATAAAGTTGCAGGAACTCGCAAGCCCCTGCTCGAGAACGCTCCTTTTGTTTACCCGATTTGCGGCCTGTTTGCGAGCACCCGATCTCCCTCCTTTGTGTCTGATAATGGTTGGCTTTATAAGCGCCGTTGTGCGTGAATTGTCCACGATCTTCTTGCGGCTTATATAATAACAAAGAATCTCAAAATACAAAAAAGACAACGCTGCGGCTTATCAAACGCGCGGCTTGTGGTCCGGAATTGTTACTGGGCGGGGCTTAATGGATCGGTCTATTAATCTCAAAGGTTTAAATTACAATTTAGGATGTAGTGTCGGTCAACTTCGCATTGTTCACGTAATAAAATTCCAGCGACAGGCAACATGGACACGCCATGTGTACCCCGCCCAGTACTCACCGGAAAACACCCACAAGGATATGAAGCCAACGATATTTATGAAAAACAATTAAACCTATTTAAAAAAAAAATGTCAACACCCAAAAAGTGCCGAATAGTGAGGGTTGGGGTTGGGGGAATCAACACCTTTTAAAAAGTGTGGGGATGGGGGGGGGGGGGGGGGTGGGTTGGGGGGTGAGGGCCCCCCCTCCCGTTTAATGTCCCGTGAATAGAACTGTGCTATGTATACAGCATCCAAAACCCTGCACATCGATCTCTTCGAGCAGTGCGCGTGCGGGGTGGTGACTCATCATACAATTTGTGGACGAGATTTTGCAGTACTGTAGACGTTGACAAAAAATAAGAACTATATCCAGTGGGGGAAAAAAAAATACATTACAAATACAATCTTATCTAATTTTGATCTCTTGCACAGCGTTTAGAGATTTTTAATGTAAAACGCTATATTAAGAATTATTATTATTATTAGTAGTAAGTCAAGTAAAGCATTATTCACACTGAAAGAAATGTTTGTTCTTTTAATTCAAAATAATTATTGTTGCTACCGTTGGCGAGTGGTACCTTCTTTATCCATGTGAAAAAAAGACAGGGAACCAGTGTAGAGATCGTGCGACGAGCGCCAAATGAGGGCGCGCTTCACTCAACAACGTGAACATTTGTTTTCATGTGTTTTCCGGTAGTTTTCATGTGTTTTCCGGTAGTTTTCCGGTGTTTTCCGGTGTTTTCCGGTGTTTTCCGGTGTTTTCCGGTATATAGTGCTACCGGTTTTTACGCTCCCGTAAATGTGTGTTACAAACGTACAACCAAACCATATCGCCCCAGCCGAACACATCCCACATCGTGTTTTCATGTCTATGTTTTTGTGCCTTTTTATAATGGGGATAACCTTGAATGGTCTGACCCACACCCAGACAGGTTTTGTTTGGTTTCAAACCAAAAGCACAATTTGAAAGTCTGACATAATGATTATTTTTATTTTTTTGCTCCCAGAAAAATGAGCCACTCCAATCTTCTTCTTCATCTGCTGGTCGGATGTGTTCTAGTCTCAGCTGTTGACAGGAATAACTTTAAGAAATGTGATCAAAGCAGTTTTTGCAAGTAAGTAAGAAATGGTACACAAGATCCCAACAGGCTGATATTGTCTACATTGTTGGTGTAGGCCTGATGCTTCACTTTTTAAAGGGCAAGGGCACCGAAGTGTTTTGTTCTTGGTAAAGGACCTCCCTATCTATGAGTAAATTGTAAATTTCTATTGGAAGATTTCAAGGGCACCAAGGCAATGACCAGGGAAACAGAGGCAACCTCTTTTGCCTCAGTGATGTATTGTTACTATATGAGGCCTGTTGATGTTTCAATTTTCCCTTTTAAAATCTCATCCTTTTTTTGTCAAGTTTCCTAAGTATCTTTGGATAGTCTTAAATCCACTTTAAAAGACACTCAAGGTGCTGAATGATATTAGATTTTAACATTTGAAAACAAATGATAAATATAATACATGAAATAAATATTAACCAAACTATAGGCCCAAGAAAAAATAGGTTTGTTTCCAGTAACACTGTTAGGCGCAAACTTCAATCCTCGCGCAAACTTCAGCCTCTGCAAACTTGATGGCGCAAACTAAATTTGCGCGCGCAGGTTTAAGCCTGCGCACCAGATATTCCACGCAAATTTCAGGCCCTGCGCAAATTTGGTGCTGTTGCATGTAGTTCATGTCGAAGCCAGATCAGCAGTATTAGACTTGGCCCAGTCTGCTATCAGTGTTGTGACTACACTGGTCGGGGCTGGTCGGCACTAACCAGTTCTAAAAAATCCCGACCGGCTCTCAAGCAATGTTACGACATTGCCGACCGGTACTTTTTGCTACTAAATAAGCTTAAATACTAAGGAATTCTTCTTCACGTAACTGAAAACTATCAAAATTAAAAGTGTTGTTAAATCTTGGCCTCGACGATCAAAATTGATCAATTATTGTAGGTGTCATTTTTATTTCAAGTTGACTGTTTGATGTTTGCCCTTTCCATGCTAGCAGAAAAAATATATTCTCACAGCATCTGTTTGCAGCCGCATCCTATGAGTAAAGCATTAGAAAAACCTAGGAGCCAGACGATAGTAGAACGTATAGCTCTACATTATGCATCGAGTCTGTGTCTAAATGGTTTATGTACATGTATGTATAGTAGTGTATCATGTAGCCAGACTTCCTCCTTTTGATGCATGTGTTCTATTTTTTATCTATAACTCACCAAGTTGTGAGCATACACATGTCGTTCGTTCACGCGGCGATGCACACATCTCCGAGCATGCAGTGCACAATCCGATGATTTTTTTTTAAAGTCTGGACCGCAACGACTAAACTGCGCACAATGCATTGGTTTCTACTGGGTACTTTACTCCACTGCACATTAGACTTGTTACAAGTCCATCGATTTTCAAAGGTTTCTGCGTACAGCGCTCGCACACCATTGTATCGCGATCTTCTACCCGCCCATTTTCTCACCGGATTTACATGATTCACACGGGTCGACTTTTTGGTTAAAAGAAAAAGGGATTTCCGGCAAAAACCGGAGGAATCACATCCCTGGATCATTCTATGTTTTCTTATTACTAACTTACCTTATTCAATTTCAAAATTTTACACAACTTGGATTTAATAAATAATAAATACTTTATTGGGTTGAATTTGACACTCGTCTCATTTCACTTGTCAGCTCCAGGTATACACTGTATGAAGGATATTTGGAATTTGTGAGGTATAAGCAGGCTGGGTATAAGAACTTGATATACTTGATAAATTTGTAAGAACACATCCAATTTGGCCTGCGGGCTACGATTTGTGTTTGTTTTTAATAAAATAAAAAATTTAAATTAAAAAAGTTAAAAATATGGCTCAACATGTGTACTTCTCAGCAAAATACATTGTTGTTAGTGTCTAGAAGTAGAACCCATTATGTACTTTTTGGTGTAAAATGTACAATTTTCTGACAAGGGGGCGGCGCCCTCAGGGGTGCCGCCCCCTTTGGACCCCTGATAAATGCCTCGCACAAGCGCTTGGTACCTCGCTTCGCTCGCTCCTCGCTACACTCGTCTGTGAAAATTAACCGGTTCTTAAAAACCTCTGGTCACAACACTGTCTGCTATTGGTATTAACGCAATGCCAAATGTTGTTCGATTTTACAAGTCTGGGGGACTGTTTCAATAAATGTTGACAGTCAATTTGCCCACATCACTGGATGCTGTGCACCTTTTGCGATGTATAATCAGTTCACAAAAAGATATAATTTTTAGCTTACCAAAATTTTCTTTAAACCTAGTTATAAACCTTATTTTAACATGGAGGACCAAGGTCTAAATAAGTTATATTGAGTTATAAGTTATCATAACAACATAAACGAATTTCACTCTTGGCGTGTTGCTATGTTTATTTATGATCACACACGTTTATTTTAATGAGAAGAACAACTCCAAATCCCCAAATATCATAAATCAGTTTCCTATCAACTAACCACAAATCAAAAACACATGAACTCATTTGTAAGGTTCTGTTACAACAGCACAAAGAAAAAAGATATGAAAGGTATGCTGGTTTCTTAAATTTCAGTAAAAAGTCTTTATATTTAAGGGAATGAATACGTTTGGTAATTACTTCAAAAATTAATTGAGATGCACTGCAGCTGTTGACAGTGATTGTGATGTTTTCTTTATTCTTTATTTCATATTTGGCCATGTCATCAAAAAAAAATTAAAAAATAAAATTAAAACCGCCCTCCCTTTCCACCCTCCGAAAAAAAAGGATGATCAAAAATTTTTTTTGGGTGGCCTAGCATAGCTACAACTAAACTAACGATTTTTTGCCGAGTTGGCCGTGTTGCCGCTGAAGAATCTGCAGCGTGCATGCAACGACGCTATCAGGTCATTTTATGCCTTGCAGTTCATGTCGAGCTTGAGAAATGTAGCGCGCAAACTTCATCCGCACACGCAAATTTGCCGCACACAAATTTCACTCCCGCAAGCTTGAAGTTTGCGCGGCCCATCTTGAAGTTTGCGCGGCCCATCTTGAAGCTTGCGCGGGCGGCTTGTTTGCGCCCAACAACACTACATCAAGAACCTGCCGACCATAAACAAATTAATCACCAAATTTAAATTTTTTTATTGTATTTTTCAAAGACTGGTTTTCAAAGACTGGTACAAGTAGGGAGTATAAAGGGTGACATAAATGTCTTTGTAGAACTTGTGATTGTAATGCTTGTTTGCCGCAATGTTTTCTCTAAAACTTCTCTTCTTCCAGACGAAACCGCAAGCTACAGTCTGGCAACTCACCTTATGCAGCAGTTATGGAATCAGTGAAGATATCGGACAGTCTGATTGAGATGGATGTATTGAATACAGCCAATGGTGTACTGCTTAGTCTGGAGCTGCATGGCATGGACCAGAACACAGCAAGGCTAAGGATTAAGGAACCAGGCAAGAAACGATACGAGGTACCAGACGTTGTGCAGCCACATCTTATGAAAAGCAGGTATACACTCATCCTACCACTTACTACCTTCTGAATTGTTGATTAGTCTTTGCCAAGTTCTCCATTGACCTTGCAGTTGCACAGCTCAAGGCTGGCATTCCACAAGTAGAAAAGCAAATTTTGTAAAAGTTATTTGATGGCTGTATCAACCCGCCTGATACTGTCTGAACATTTGTTATCATCCACTGTGGTTTTAAATGATAGTTGGACCACCAGCCTGCAATATGTATGGTGCTGAATGCATCTACAGTCAACCAACCTACTATCTGACTATCACTATTATCCACATAGTTTTGAATGAGAGAAAATCATGCCATTCTGCAATAATATGACCCCAAAAAAGTACAGGATTGATACTCACCAGTACAGGAATTTGATACAATGTAGTTTTAATCTAAGGGCTCGCTTAGTCAGAACCAATGCCAAGACTTTCAAGAAGCAATTTAAATTTGGGGTTGAACAAAGAAAATTAACTAGAGCAGGACTTGAACCTTTCGATTTGGATACCGTGCCGGCGCTCTACCAACTGAACTATCTAGCCCTATGTTGGTGATCGCCCTATTTTGTCAATATCTTTGTTCGGGGGTGCCAGTCAGAAGCCATACAATCTGTAGCGAGGGACCACACCGAAGTTTACAATTCAACAAGTATTGAGAAATAATTTTATTCTGAAATATCATGGTCAACAATATGGCATTTGAAGACTTCCAAAATGAATGTTTGTTATTTTGATTGCAGCAATCAAAATAAGCCCAATTTGAGGTTGTACAACATTTCTGACAAATGTTTTCTGTGTGTGTGTGTGTGTGTGGTTTCCCCCCCCCCCCTTTTTTTTTATTTTATCGTTTTAAATAAAGTCTGGACCACTAAAAGTGAAACTTTCACAGAATGGTTGTACGGTGTGTTTATTAAAAACAACACCACAGGGCTTGTAGCTCAACATTTTTACTGGACCAGAATTTGTTTTACAAGACCAGAATCAAAATGAGAAAATACTTGCCGACAGAGTTCGACATGCAGTTAACTATTTTTATTTTAACAATCACTTAGGACATTGCAAGAGAAGTTATATCTCATTTGTCTTTATGGGTATTACAAATACTTCAATCATTACTCATCAGAAATGAAAGGTATTTTTCAAACTCAAAGTCAACATTTTAACATAATTTTTTTCTATGCAAGATATTACAGAGTGAGGTATTGTTATTAAATTGAAAAAAGCATAAGATATCTGATTATGTTTTCTTTTTTCAAAATAGCATTCGTCCATTTTCTAAAATTGAGTCTTTGTTTGTTTTCTAACATTGAGTCTTTGTTTGTTTTGACCTAATTCCATCTGATTTGAACCCACGCCAGCTGGACAGTATCTCAAACGAGCGATTCCTTAGAAGCATCCCTACAGAATGGGATCACGGTTCGTCTTACGGCCAGCCCGCTACGTCTGGACGTCATGCAAGAAGATAACGTCCTCATTTCAGTTAACTCCAGGGGGCTAATGAACTTTGAGCATTTACGGGAGAAGAAAAGGTTTGGAATGATTAACAAAAACAGATCAAAACCAGGTTTTGATTGTGAACTTCTTAAACAAAGATTTCATTATGAGAAGTTAATATTAAAGATAATCATAATAAAGGTCAAGGTTCAAATTTAGAATAGAGAAGATGTATTTTTAATTGATGTAATAAATACATCAGAAATAAGAACAATAGATAGTTCCCAGTAGACGCCATCTTTACGGGCAAATTGCATTTTGGCTTGCAGGCGCGTCAAGCGCTCAAATTATTAACGCAGGTGCGTCGTTCACTAACCAATGAGTTTTGTGAAATGTGCGCGTGCTGCACGCCGTTCTCACGCGTAACGCGGGACTGTGTGTTCCAAATTGCCCGTAAAGATGGCCGACTTACGTCATACTGCAACCTATCTATATCATTTGTTTGGGTTCACTCTTACACGGATAGCGAATCAGCCCTGTACACTGTATGGTATCCGGTGCTTTCCGAGTCCTGCATAAAAATATCCTCAGGGCACTCAGGTGGGATTCAAATCCTGCATTCTACAGACATCATATTTTTCCTAGATTAGTCAAAAGTAGGGATATTTTATTGAGTACAAGGGCTGACCTACGTGCACACATGGTGAAGGCTTTAATAGACTTTTAAGGCCATTTTATCTGATTTTTCCCTACTTTTTTCCAAGCACCAAATATCATGCCTTATTCTAGCACTAGACTACTGAGCATGCCCAGTGATGAGAGGCCATTTTGAATCCTATTATTAGCATCCGTTTCCGGTTTGGCAAACAATTTAATTTATGTAATAGTTGCATCATGGATAAGTGTAACAAATATTTTAGGCATGACCATTACACCAATGTGTTGTAATTACAGTATACTCTGAGTCCTGTGGGGAAAGAATCCACAGGCTACTCGGATGGGTTTCGAACCCAAAACCCCCAAATTTTAGATCAGGTTGGTTAATGTTAAGGTATCTTTTATCTTACAGTCCTAAATCCCCTGATGAGGAAGGACAAGAAGGAAAGGAAGGTGACGCTCAACAGGTATTTCAGAATTATTTCCAAGATTATTAAGTTTCATGTATCCTGAAGAGGGGCTTCAAGGTAAAATTCAGATTTGTGATGCACTCATTTTCCAATAAATAGAGTTCTCATGAAAATGGGAACAAATTTACAAGTCTCTAATCACACATAAAGTGGTGTAAAATGCCACTCTGTTTGATTCTCTTTTAGTGCAATTTTTCTCAAAATCCAAAAACGTTCGATGATGTCACATTTCAAATGATATATGGTGTGTACATGTTTATACAAACAACTTTTAGTTCATTCCTGAATTCTGTTGATATTCAATCAAAATGGCATTGATGTTGAACTGATGACTGGCGCAGAAATTCCTCTTTGGAATGTACAGACCCATTTGTCTTTGCTGTCCAATGACGTCATGTTTCAAATTTTGCTCTGAAAGAGTATGAAATAAAATGATATTTTACACCATTTTAACATATGGTAGAGACTTGTCACTTTCTCCCCACTTTCATGAGAACTCTATCTATTAGAAAAAAAGTGCATCACTGAACCCAAATTGACGTTGAAGCCCTTCTTTAAAGGCCCTGTACACTATTGGTAAGATCGAAAAACACAAATGTTCACAGATTCACACATAACTTACATGATTTAAAGTAAGTAATGGTAGAAAGGGTTCCTTAAAATATTTCTGCCTAAAATGCTATCGTTTCTGAGAAATGAGTAAAACAATAGTTTTTATCGCGCGCGATAATAAACTCGATGTTTGAAAAACAGAAAACACATCAGGTCTCTTTTCACTATTTTCTCGTGACCTCGATGACCAATTGAGCTCAAATTTTCACAGGTTTGTTATTTCATGTATGTGGTTGATTACACAAAACATGAACACTGTCTGTGATTATTTTGTCAGCTCTGCCAATCCTGTATAATACCTTTAAAGACACCAGTCAGCAGTTGAATAAGTGGATTGTTCAAGGGTATAAACATTTTCTCTTGAGTTTAAATAATAATTCATTTTGTTACATTGACATCTGTGTATGAATCCTACCGGGAGTAATGTATAACGACACTTTCCCACTGAGATCATATTTGGAAAAGGTATGTTATTACATGCCACTCTTCCAGGACCAAAACCAGAACATAATGGTCTAAAGTGGTGTATTAACTGTAATCCAATCCATGATAATTTTACAGTTACAGTTTGGTTACAAAGACCCCAAATAAGAAGAATTGTTCAGTTCAAATTTGTTTCCCCCGGATTGTTCCAGTGCAAAAGGTACCGGAGACTTTTAGGGATTGCTATGTGATGTGGCAGTAGATTTAGGGGGTAAATCCATTGATCTTGGTAATCGGTGCATGCTCAGAGCATCACAAACAACGGGGAGTTGCCTGGTATGACTGATGCCAACTAGCGTTTTAGAGTCTCCCTTTGAAATTGTGTATTGTAGGAGTTTGTCTCCTGACGATGACTAGAGCAAACTAGTCAAAACGTTGAGACCAATTAAGAACTCACTCCGCGGCAGTGAAGTTAATAACGAGAAGTCCCCTCGATCCACACAGCGAAAGTAGTTGTCCCGGCCGATTTCCTACCATCCGCCCAGGTAGTAGTTAATAAGCAGGACAGTTCTTTTCAGAACTGAGAAGTCTCCCAAATTCTGAATAATCTACTCCGCGGCAGTAGAATAAATAGCAAGACAAGTTCTCAAAGAACAAAATCTACCTAGCAAGTAGATACATGTACATGGTGTTTCCACAATACCAAATATACTTTGTCAATACTAAACTAGATATGTGATCTTTGTTTTTAGGATATTGCTGAAAAGCCTGGGATGTGGGAGGAGACATTTAAGACACATACAGACCACAAACCTAAAGGTTAGTTGTTAAATCTAATGCACCTTTCACACTTAATCAACTTCCAGAGAAATTTCTGGGAAGATATGGTTGACCTTTTCGAACTTCAATTGCTAACTCTGGGAGTAGGGTTACGCTTGTTGAAATTGTATAAAGTGTGAAACGAACATTGGGTGGTGTTGGGGTTTCCTGGGATTATATTACCTGGTAATGGCTCGGTAGTGTGAACAGGGATTGAGCTGAAGTACTTTGATTGAATTTGAAATAATTTGAAAATTCATGTGTTATTTTTTTTTTATAGGTCCCACATCTGTTGGAGTGGATTTTTCCTTTCCTGGTTTTGATCATGTTTATGGCATACCAGAGCATGCAGACTCCTTTGCTTTAAAGACTACTGTGTGAGTATTCTTGGCATGAAGTATTGTTTTGTTTCAAAGGTGCATTCTCTAGTTTTTAAAAATTATATAATACATCCAACCTATCAAGTTATTAACCACAAGGGAAACTGACTTGGTATATTTCTTATAATTTGGGGTTGAACAAAGACAAATTGAGTTTAGCAGGATTTGAACCAATGACCTCTGGATTAACGTGCCGGCGCTCTACCAACTGAGCTATCTAGCCCTATGTTGGCAGTCTCCCTATTTTGTCAGGGGGTGTTCGGGGGTGCCGGTCAGAAGCCATACAACCTTTAGCTGCCTTGTAGCCAGGGATCACACCCACATTTACAATACAATTTTTGATTCAAACTCACACACCAAGATTTCACTAAATTAGATGGTGATTTTATGCAGATAACACTGAATAACTCTATATGTTGTCATGGAACATAAAAAAGGATGCTGGGGGTAATATACCTTTTCCCATTATAACAATCATGGACTGTCCCACTCAGTTCCTCAACCCTGACCCCCTAGTGTATTTGGCTTTAGATCTTTCCAAGTCCTACCAAATACTCCACTCTATTGTAACTCAACACTCAATATTAGAATTTAGATAACATTGGTGTTCCTGGTCAAATGATAAGCATTTGTTGTTTGGTCCTGAAGTACCACATCCTATGAAGTCGGATAAATTCCCGAGAAGGATTTTGGAGGATTTGGGACTGATACTGTTAATCTCATCCCCTGCTTAGCAAACTTATTTCAACAGCGCGGGTAACACAACACAAAGCACTGTGAACAGATTTAACAATAATAATAATACGTATGTATTAGGCACTTTGATAGATTGTATCAGAGCGCCTTACATTATTACTACCCCCTGTTCACTGGGCTTTAATAATTCCTGACACATCCTCAACTGCTTAGGAGTGTGCAGCACCGGCAGCCAAATGGGTGCACAGATTGCTAATCGTCCAAATCAGCAATGTCTACCCTCAGAGGTACTCCTGGGTGACGAGAAACAATTATAGTTAAGTGTCTTGCCCAAGAACACAAGTGTCACGGCTGGGATTCGAACCCACACTCTGATGACTGAAGCCATCAGACCAGGCATGATATTCCTCCTATTTTAGTCTGATTTCCGATTTTTAAGCCCTTGGAAAAAATCAGGCAAATTGTGTGAAATGTCTGATAAAGCCTACACCATGTGTACATGTAGGTCAACCTTTCTACTCGTTGAAATATTCCTAAAGACCAAACATCATGACTGCAGACCTTGAGTTTGATGCTTTAGACCATGAAATGCTACATTTTGTAGTGTTGAAGTTCTTTAATCATAAACATGTAGTAATTTTTTTTTTCAATTCACTTCAGGAGCACCGATCCCTACCGTTTGTACAACCTGGATGTGTTTGAATATGAGTTGTATAACCCTATGGCATTATATGGCTCAGTACCCTACATGTTAGCTCATAGGTGAGTATACAGTACCTCGATGACCAACAACAGAAGTCACTGATGAATGTCAGTCAACACATTCACATTGAAATGTTGTTAGCATTCTGTCTGCCTTTTGTCTCTTTTTGTCAATTGAAATTTTCTAGCTTTTCCCCATATTTTGGGGAATTATGCAAATTATCTTCATGTCTTTAATTTCTTTCTGAAAACAATGAAGTAGTCACCAAGAAAGAAAAATTTATCTCAAGGTTTCACTTTTGGCTCAAATTTCAAGAAAATCTTCACTTGTAGCTCCCACAGTGAAGTCTCCCACAATGCGCATGCAGGGCAACTTTTTTGCATCGCATGTCAAGGGGATGCATAACATTTTCCTATTGGCTGAATTCCTACATAATGTAGTAATTCAGCCAATAGGAACATTCGTTTTGAGCTACATGTACATGTAGGAATTCAGCTTGCACGCTGTTTTATCAACACTGCAATCGGTAAGTCACGCTTCTAAAAAATCTAAAACCTTTCTCGGCGAAAAATATTAAACCTTTTCCTTGCTTTTCGGAGCCTGGTTTTGCCCCCAGAAAACATGCAACGACTTTACTACTGGTAGTATTATCTATTTCACAGATTTACCAGTCGTTGGCTGGTTACCAGTGATGTGTGCACTGTCATAGCGCACGATGGTGGTTAGTTTTTTACTTTATCCGTGTGAAAGCTTGCTTAATCAGTCACGCACGATGACAACAAATAAACAATCAGCGCTCTTAAAATTCGTAGCAATGGACCATGGTAATTTTTTTGTCGTGTGAAAAGGGCTTTACCCTCTAAAAGTTGAAATTCCAGGCCTGATAGATATTACAGACTAAGGGCAGACCATCCATTCAACAAAAATTGTGATAACTTTGTCAAATCACACTCATGTTATTAACAGTATCAACTATTTTTGTGAGATTTAAGGAAAGATATCAACTCATTGAACTAATGACAAAGTGGAACATTGTGATGTTTGTTGATATTTAACTGATATTTCCTCCTTTTGTCATCCAGCTCAGAGAGAACTGTGGGTTTATTTTGGCTTAATGCTGCTGAGACATGGATTGATATTAGTTCAAATACTGCAGACAAGGTAAGATAAAATACTGGCTTATTTTATCTTGCTTTTTCAAATAACAAATTTCTGTTAATGAGCTCCTGGGTGGACCCTAGCAGCATTGTTATGTATCACCAAAAATAACAAGATGCATATGTTGTAAGTGATAAACTTGAGCGGAAAACAAATCCCTTTCAAGTTGTTGCATGTTATGTTTTGTTGCCAACAAGAATAGATGCTCCCATTACGTGAATCGCCCATTAAAAGTGAACCCGAGTTTGCCTATGACAAACTCGGGTTGGTACCTACCGGTTTGGGTTGGAGCTGGTTTGAAACACGATCTCTCTATTCTGATTGTGATTAATCACTTGTGAACTTGTGGTTTTTTGTGTACCACTGCCTGTGAGTTTACTGACAAAAAAATTTACACAATTTGACCAGGTTCTTGTTTTTTCTGTAAAGTATTTGGAAAAGTGTCAAAAGTTATTATGTGAGCAACTTCGAATCATAAAAATTGACCAGATATATCCTGAAAAACTAAATAAGAAACAGTCAGACTTCACCAATGCACTTCAACGTTTCATGCTTTGACACAAGCCAGCCCCCAGGCTAGCCTCTGATGATAATGTGTGGTTGGCGTATGAATATCTGAACATGTTTGGGGTTGCATATCAATGGCCTTTATACTAACACACTTTTAGAAGTCAATTTAGATATTTAAAAATATAGATTACCAACAAGTTTCGCTATTTAAACTTTAGAATATTAATGCTAATAGCTGAACTGGCACTTTAGCTTGATGAAATCAAACCCTATCTGTAAAACCATCAGATTATTTGGGACTATATTTTCTGTCGGATGAGCCCATCCAGACATCTGTGATGCAAGAAGACCTCTGAACGAAGGTGTTAAAAATAGCTCTTCTTCTGGGGGATTTCCTAGTTTACCAAATATAGGTCATAGGTCAACTACCAGTATTGCATTTAGGTTTACTTTTAAAAGAAAATTAACATTTTAAAGGCCGACTTGTAGTTTGATAGTGTAAAATAAAGAATTATAATGTAAGTTGTTTTTCACAATTAATGCAAAAATTGGGTAGTTGTGCATGGTAATACCTCCATGGTTGAGATATCTGTTTTTATATTTCCTGTATTTCCTTGCAAACAGCAATAAGTCACCCCTCAAGAGTGTGGTCCTATCCTACAGTCACCACGAGTAAACCCCCCCCCCCACCTCGCGCATACATTGTGCACTTTATAATTAATCAGAGACCTGACCCCCAAATATGTAATAGTAATAATAGTAGTAACATTACACAGTTTATGTACCTTTTGTACAATTGACTAGTGAATGCACTATACACTACAAATAAGAGTTTTAAAATTTGATTAGAAAACTGAGTTGTTTATTGAGGGTTGCTATTGCAGATTTAATTTCCACTTGGGGAATTGTGGTAGCAGCACTATATTTGGCTCTGCTCTGTTTGTCTGACCTTCATGACCTTCATGACCTTCATGACCTTCATTTGCTTTATAATCTGACACAATCTAAATGTACTTGTTGGGCTGTTCAGTCTTACCTCATTCACTCAGTGTTACCATGATAAGACATGATATAACAGCCCAACAAGGCAGGCTCGGGTACTTATAATAAATATTAAGTGATGGAGTTAGGTTTTGCTTCACGTTCATCAGAACAAAAGTTGCCTGAACGTTATTTGATACTAATACTACACATTTTATTTCATACACCGGAACACTGTGTGTATGCTTTGTTTATTTACTATTAAAGGGAGTTTATACTTTTGGTAAATGTCAAAGACCAGTATCCTCACTTGGTGTATCCCAACATATACATGAAATAACAAACCTGTGAAAGTTTCAGCCCAATCGGTCATTGCAATCACCAGAAAAAATTTAGTGAGGAAAAACCTTAAGTATTTTCACTCTTTTCAAACATCGAGTTTTCGACTCATGAGATCAAAACTAATTGTTTTACTCATTTCTCAAAAACTATAGCATTTAAAGCAAAAATATTTCAAAGGGAGTATTCATGACCATCTTTATACCAAGTTATGTGTGAATCTGTGACAATTATATTTTTACTTTTTACCAATGTTACAAACACAAACACCCTAAAAAATAGTACAATAAATAATATTTAAAATGGTTGTTCCTCTGATTTAAATATTTTTCTTTCGCTCGTATTCATGTGTTTTTGTTTTGGGTGGTCCCCCATCTGTGATTCACATAAATGCATTTCCCCCAAAAATTTACTAAGTTTTGTTATATAGCTTACACTTTTGTGATCGAGTTACAACCCCTGTATTATTTTGTCGATGATAATGGGAAAGGATAATCGCACACACAAAAAGTTTAGGCTCATTGAAATTGTAAAAAAAAATGCATGTTGAGAGAGAATTTATTTAATTTCAGGATTAAAAGGTTTGGAGCAGCTGCATATAAAAACCTTAAGCAGATGCAGAAAACCCAATATCAGAGCTGGAATGGAGTGTCGGGTTAGGTTGGTAGTCCTATGGGGTGATAAGTCTATACTGAGAAAAGAAGAAGCCCTTTCATTCATGCTACACTTTTTTATATAGCTAATAGTTCAAGCATAGTGGTTGGGTTCATGAGTTCATGGGTTCCCTGATGGTCTCGAGGTATGTGTATAATAGTATACAGTGTCGTAGGCTACACATAATGCTGGTAGCTGAGAAAGTAGTCCCGGTACCCCAAGAGTCACAGGCCTTTGGGAGGTACCAGGGGCAAAGTTGATCTTATTATTAATAACAACTGACAAGAGTCAGAATGAAACCGGTGAGTAAAATTCAGAGTTTTTGGTTAATGGGAGTTTCACGTAATGCTTTGTTGGATGTAGAAAAACAACCATTACTGGACTCCATCCGAAACTAATAACACTTACTTCAAAGGAGCAACTGTCATGTTTTAGTGGAGAGAGCCATCGCTTTCACTCGATTTACTGCTAAGGCCAAATTTAAAAAAATACCAGTTGATCGTCCTGATTTTTCCAAAAAGAGGAGGATGAGGGCCTTTTTATTTTTTATTTTTTATTTTTTTTCCAAGATGGCCGCCAAGTATTTCAATTCAAACAGGCCACCAATTCTTCAGTTTGAAATCACCGCTAACTTTCTTTATATCTATTTGTTGCATGAGGTAAGTTTACATCAAAAATTAAAATATATATGTCAAGGGTGGATTAAAAATACAAAAATTTATTTTATTATTTTTTTTTTTAGAAAAAATCTATAAAAAAGAAAAAAAAGAAAAGAAAGATGCGGCCTCAAAAAAGGATGCGGGCGGGGACGATCAACTGATATTTTTTTTTTCTTGGCCTAATGTGACTGATCATTATTGTCCAGGCTTTTAAAGAAAAGTATGTAATGTGATATTTTCAATTTAAAAGCACAATGATTAGCTCAAATGGGCATTCAAGTTGGCTCAGTGATTTCTTCCCTGCCTTTCACTTCTGCTTCCGGGCCCTGCTTTAAATCCCGGACCGGAACCTTCCATGTGGATTGGGTTTTCAGTCCCTACCTGATTGTGTAGGTTTTCCCTATTATTTAGGGGTTTTCCCTATTATTTGGGGGTTTTTCCCTATTATTTAGGGGTTTTCCCTATTATTTGGGGGTTTTTCCCTATTATTTGGGGGGTTTCCCTATTATTTGGGGGTTTTCCCTATTATTTGGGGGTTTTCCCTATTATTTGGGGGTTTTCCTCTCAAATCTGAAACTCAGCTCTTCTTCATCCTCTTCTCTACAAGGGTATCTTCAGGCATACAGGTCAAAGTGCTAGTCTCTTTGAAGTGTTCCTGGGTTTTATTACCAGAAATATATAACCTCTCTCTTATTTACCTCTCTTCTAACCTTCCATTTTGTCCTTTGTGTTCCCAACTTCTTGTGGTCAAGCTATCCCCTTCCCTTCATAACCCCCCCCCCCCCCCCTTTGTCTTCATAATCCCTGCTTACCCCTGCCTTCTCTGAATGCTTTCTGCTTTTCTCCCTCTACTCTCTCTATTCATGTATTTCCACTTGACTACTCTCGCAACTCTTGTCTGCTTGTATGTGTGTTGTGTGTTGTCATTTAGCCTTCGAGAAAGACTCTGCTAGGGTCGAAACGTCAGGCCACTAACTTATTTTTTGCAGAAATATATAACAATAGTAATTAAGTTTATACCAGTACCAGGAGAAACTTTTTTATCTGAAATACTGTCAAAGTCAAGAAAATGGCATTCAAAGATCCCCAGAAACCATGTGTACGAACGTGCACAATAACCCAGACATTGTATTTACTAAAACAGGCTATCAGAGCATGATAAAATATACATAGGTTAGTTGTGTGGTCTTGCATTGTTCTGTTTAATGAAAACCAGATGACAGAATTCAATTGACTCCTGCACGATGCAATGATGTAGTGTCTCTAAGAATGTCCTTGTATGATCTTATTGAGTTTCTTGTGTTCTTTCTTAGTCTATGTTCAACAGGATGCTTGACTTCATGAAGAGAGATTCTGAAGTTCCCCAGGTTGACACTCATTGGTTCTCAGAGAGTGGAATCATTGATGTCTTCTTCTTACTGGGACCAACCACTGAACAAGTCATGTATCAGTATGCTACCATCACTGGTATGCCTTCAATGCCACCGGTAAGTTGCTGTTATTAAAAGGGAAGGTATAGACGATGTGACCTGTGACATCACATGTTTACAAAGGAGCCACAGAGCCTGGACTTCCTGCAGGCACATTTGTACACAGATCAATGGAAGAAAACAATAAATCTTATGTTTTATGGAGATTGCACTGTCTGATTTTTCTCAACTTTTGATATGAAGAAAGGGGGAACATCTCAAAAGCTGTACAGCTGTTGCTTTTGTAAATTTTGAATTTATGTGAAAATTATGACACAAAATGTAAATTTTCCCATAAAGCCTGTGTAGTATCTTGCCCGGCAGGAAACGCTTTAGAATGTACAAGGTCACCACTCTGTAAACAAATGTAACATGGTCTATACGTTCAGTAATCACTCTTAAAATTAATGGCAATGAAAACTTACTTGGTTAGAAGCCCACAGCAGCTTTCAATAGTATAAAGCATTTTGAGAAACATTTCACTTTGAAGCAATGTGGTTATGTAAAAAGATATCAGTTTTGATGCCCCAAAAATTGGATCTGAGAAACATTACTGTCAGATACGTTTCTCAGATTTTGTATTTCAATTATGGATTATTCTTCCTGCGTGGACACAGCTGCACGGAAATTTTGGCGATATCCCAAAAAATGTTATGGGCTTTTGAAAAGGAATTTTCACATGTTAGTTTTATTGTATATATCTACATTTATATAGGATTAAAACATCGAACGGGTCCAAAAAACAAAGGTATACGCTCCCTTTAATAGTGGTTGCGGCTTGATCATTACATGAACAAGTGTTAAAGCATAGGATGCCCATAGCAACACCCTTTAGCAATAGCTAAGTTGAAAAATTATGATGAAAATTTATAATGGTAATATTTTGTTTTCACCCTTTGTAGAGAGAGGTCACATTTTCTGATGCCACCATTCATTTAAATGACTAAAATGAGGGGGAAACCGAAAGGGAAAACTGATTAGCTTTAATGAAATTTAAAAAGCTGATCAATTTTCAAGGTGAATTGATCTTTTTACCAGCAAGCTGACAATTTCAATCACATGCTGCAAATGAAACATCAAATTGACTAGGAAAATGTGTCCAAATTAAAAGTCAATTGGCAAATGTACAAATTTGGGTTTTGTCAACTTACATTCAATGTGTTTCTTGTGTTAAGCAATCTAAAACTTGCTGAAATATTTATTAGTTTTATAGTTGTATACACTTGTCTTCTAATGCTAGATGTTTCCACTTCAACACAGAACAATGTCAGCCGCTAAATTGGCTTCAACACCATTCTGTACTATTTTAGGAGATATAGCGATTTTTGCACTGACATGACAATTTGAAACTTGACAATTTGAAACTTAACCCTTACTCCCAAAGCGTTTTTACTAGAATCCATCCCTAACCCAACACATTCCAACAGCTTATACTACCATGAGATGGGAACTGTACCCAATCTTAGGGGGACGATACACAACCTAACAAACTCCAACAGGCCTTTTTTGTTTGATTTTGTTGGAGTGTGTACACTTGGCATGTGCAAAATTTGATCAGTGAAATCACACAGTACCCAACATAACATAATCCAACAACTATCTCATTAGACCATGGAGGAAAGAGCAATGCCAGACATGTACATTTCACACATCCACCATACCCACTCAATCAAATTCAAACACCATTACTTGTCAGCAAGGATACACAATCCCACAGAATCAAACACCCAATCCTAACTTCACTGTACTTAACCTAACAAAATTAAACACTTTGCCCTGTTTGAATTTGTAGGGTTAGGGATTGTTAGGGTTAATGACACTGACATAGCAGAACTTTTCAGCTTGATGGGGAACTTAAAAAAGCTATTGATGCAATGTTGTCACTTTGTTTGCAGTTATTTAGTATTGCATACCACCAGTGCCGATGGAACTACAACGATGAAGACGACGTTAAAAAGTAAGTCAAATGCCACACTGATACATTTATCCATAGGCCCCCATTGCACTGAGGTCACATGCTGCCACTGCCTGCCTATGGTTTGCTATTTTGGAAGTCGAATTCCATTAAAAAATATGGTGGGCATCTATCATGAGCCCAACACCAACTATGTACACTGTAAAATGGCGCAAAATGGCGCGAGCAAGATTTATCGAGGGTGGTAAAGTCAGGTTTATTGGGTCAATGTAATATATTTAAATGTTCCAAGAATTTCTGGAGATACGGAAGGGAGTTGTGGGTTGGGGGGGTGGGGTGTAAAGATCCAAGTACATGTAAATGTAGAAGTTGTTCAGTAGCAAATGATCAATTTAAAATTCATTTCGTCGCAAATCTGACAAATCAACGAATAAAGCTATAGTGCTACTATGGCTTATTTGTTGGTGTGTCAGACTTGCAACGATCTATCTGATGTTGTTTGGGTTAACATTTTCTTAAGGTGGAATAACTACTGATAACGCCACATGTATGTAATAATAATAATAATATTTAATTCTTATATAGCGCATTACATCAACAAATAATCTCAATGCACTTTACATAATTATTACAAATACAGGTAATCAATTGTAGCTTAAAGACGCTTTCATTTGAATAGTTAGATAGTCCTTTTTCTAGAACTTTAAAGTAAATCTGTCGTCATGATTGTTGATAAGATGAGATGACTGCAAGTTAGTCCGTGATGTAAAGATAAAGTACACCATTGTGTTTTGGAAGAATAATTTCATTTTCACCCTCCCATCATGCAACCAATCTGTGTGTACGTCATCCAGATTTGTTGTTGTTATTAATCTAATGATTTAGAGTAGCTTAACCTAGCGAGTCTAATCTTATCTTACTGTTGTTTTTATACAGTGTGGATGCCAAGTTTGATGAGAATGATATTCCATGTGATGTAATATGGCTTGATATTGAACACACCGATGGCAAAAGGTACGGTTCTAACATCCACCTACCTCTATAACTCTCAATGAATGCTAAAATCAATGTGTTATTTCTTGCTCTTGCTTTGTGTAAATACATGTGCCATAGCTGAGCAGTCTGCTGCACCGGGGGCCTGTTTCACAAAGAGCTAGGATTGATCTTAAGCTGTGTATCAATCTTAAATAACAAGCAAATAGTGATGTCACGATACCAACCACTATGGTGATATTGACAACTCATCTTAAGAAGTAACTATAACTATAAATAGTAGTGAACTTGCGTATAATCTCTTTTGGGAGGAGTGTTGGCTCTGAAAAGAGCCGGTTTGGTCTCGACGTTTCGAACAGTATACTCTGCTCGTCTTCAGGAGCCCAACACCAACAATGTACACTGTTTCTCCTGAAGACGAGCAGAGTATACTGTTCGAAACGTCGAGACCAAACCGGCTCTTTTCAGAGCCAACACTCCTCCCAAAAGAGATTATACACATGGTTGTACCCGCAAGTTCACTACTATTTATAGTTATAGTTACTTCTTACTTTCAACACCATGCAAAGCTTTAAACACCACTTAACTCATCTTAAGATGAATCTTAGTGCTTTGTTAAATCGAGCCCTGTAATGCATGTATTTTTATAGGCCATTGCAGGGCGTAAACGTAGAATTCTATGTTTAGCAGTGCCATGAAATTGGGCCCTGGTGTTGACATAGTGTGGGTTCAGGTCCCAGTCATGACACTTCCGTCCTTGGGTAACAGTGTCTCGTCTAGTGAGCCATCCATTGGATGGCCTAGGAAGGATTTTGGGTGGCTTTGGACGGCCATATGGCCTTCAGCAAGAGGACTGCTGGGGGTAATTCCTGCAAAATATGCTGGACTTTGAGAAATTTTAATCAGTCTACCATTATTTAGAAAAAGAAAAAAAGAAAAAAAAATGAACACATCAAGGAAAATGTTGCCAGTGCAATGTGAGGTTATCAGTGCAATGTGATGTATTGAAAATGTTTTAGGTTCGTTACTTACACTTGGTGTTGCTTTGAACAGGTACATGACGTGGGATTCACACAAGTTCTCCCATCCCATTGAGATGCAAAATCAAGTCGCCGCCAAGGGAAGAAAGGTATCAAGAAACATTGCTATCTATAATCCAGCTGTGTGGATGGGCAACCAATAAGTGAAGTCTCATTCAAAAGCAGACGACAAACAAAATTTGGAAATACCAAATTCCAAATATGCAACCCCACTTTGTTCTTATTTTGAGGCCAGGTTTGACTAGAACACTAACTCTTGATTCCACATTGATGCAGATATGTTTGAGGCTTGTGCGTGACTAAGGAATAAATTTATCTTTCATAGAACTTCTGTTCTTGTTGAAGCTGACGCTCATGCAAGTTTGCATTCCGCTCAAAAGTTTGCTTAAAATGATTTTATGTTTGATTTGTAAATTCTATAATGCAAAAAAAATCAATAAAACCACAGAAATGAAAAAAGGCACACAACAGCTGTACAACATGTCAAGCTTTCATATAGGTTTCAGTTTGTACTCTTACATGGATGTGCCAACATGGCTTCAAAAAAAAGGGTAAGTAGGCGCTCTCTAGTCATGTATCAAGTATATCACTCTATGATTCCATGAAAGTTTAAAAACTTTCTTTAATAGACTGCGCAGCTCTTTGAAATTTGACCCAGTGTAGTATCTTGCCTGTCAGGAAATGCACTGGAATGTACAGGTCACTGCTTTTGTCTGCAATGTTACATTGTCTATCTTGGAACCTGTAACTGTATATTTGAAGTTTTCTTCCAAATAACAATCAAATTTATTACTTCTGATGTTAAATAGAGAAAAGCTTTGGACTCTACAGTCGTGTGTTGACTGTAGAGGGTAGAAGCTAAATTCTTTACTGTGTCTTCAGATGGTGACAATCGTTGACCCTCATCTCAAGAAGGATTCTGGGTATCACTTGAATAGAGAAGCAGTTGACAATGGCTACGTGGTCAGGACACACGACAACAACGAGTACGAGGGTTGGTGCTGGCCAGGTATGTGACTAAACAAACACCAGTGTTACAATTGTCTTAATCTGTGTTCATCTTTTAGTTTGTGGCATCTGCAGACCCGCACCTTAAGCGAGATGATAATTACAAACTGTACAGTGAAGCTAAGGAACTAGACCTGATGATTAAGAGTTCCGATGGAAGAGATTACGAGGGGTGGTGCTGGCCTGGTAGGTAATGTCGTTTTGGTGGGGGTCATGCACGCAGATTTCATCGGTTGGTTTGATCATGGTGTGGTGGTAGTGTGTGATCGTCCAAGTTGGTGCTGGTTGTGAAAATAGAAGATAGAACAGCAGGCAACAAGATGTACTGTACAGGTTTTTGTAATGCCTGGTTAATTGTTGTATTGCTGTAAAGTCGGGCTGTTTCATTGGTCGAATCAGTTTTACGCTTGCTTAATCTTATGCACTGAAACACACCCCTGATCACCGATAGCAATGTGTTACATCAATCAAGGTCGAAGTTGAATCTACACAATACTTGGGGGCTGGTAGCTTAGTAGGAGCCAGCTTCAAAGCCCACATCCGAGCCCAATTTCATAAAGCCTGTAAGCACAAAAACTTGCTCAGCACAGAAAAGTAGTGCTTAGCAGAAACAGGTTACCAGCCAAAATTACATAAGCTTTGCATTGTTGTGACTGGTGCCCCATCTCAATTTTTGCTTAGCATAGAAATTTGTCAAGCAGTATTTTCTGCTAAACACCTTTATGAAATTGGGCCCAGATTGGACTACATCCTCAGGGTTCTGCCCAGGATTTGTTTAGTGCCGGAAATTTTTTTTCCCTAGTACAGTCAAGTCAATTTCCTTTCGATCGTGCACGGAGTGGTTACACACGTGCGCCCTGCAGCTGTGCCTTGAATGTAGGCCCTCAGTGCGCGCACGCCTTTACCGCCATGGGAAAATAGGGTTCGCAACATGATGAAACTGGTATCATGTTATTCCAAGCGTAAAGCTATAATCAGCGTGACTGGAAACCATTGCAAAATCAATGCGGGTTTCGTGCGTTGGATTGTACATCGTACAGGCGGGAGGCGAGGAATGCTCGATCCTGGATCATTAAAATAGACTCAAACCAAAGAAGTAGGCTACTCGAAACTTTGGATAAAACTGTTTACTGGTAAATAATTTGTTTTACACGTTGTTCAAAATATTTTGAAGGAAATGGGCCAAAAAAAAGGGAAAATGTGTGGTGGTCGGAAAAAGAAAAAAATCTGCGAGTGCCGGTCGGGGAATCATGAGTGCCGGTCGGGTTTTCCGGCACCGACCACCGTGGGCAGAACCCTGCATCCTTCACAGTAACGCCTACTGATGATGACACAAATGGAAGGGAGCTCTATCTTGCGGATAACACGTTGGCATGTCTGTGCGAACTGCATTTTCAATCTCAATAACATTTACCCATGAGTTGACACACCATTCAAAACCATTCAACTTCAGGACTTGTAAACAATACAATATGTGTACTGTGTAGATGCATTCACTGCATCATACCATAAATGCAGACTGGTTTAGTTTATTTATCGTTCAAAACCACAATGGATAATTTGAATGGTCAGACAGTAGGAGGGTTGACTGTGTACTGTGTAGATGCATTCATCACATGACATCATATTGCAGGCTGGCAAAGTACGCCTGTCATTCAAAACCACAGTGGATGATATTGAATGGTCAGACAGTAGGAGGGTTAACTGTGTACTATGAAGATGCATTCATCGCATGATGTCATGACAGGCTGGCAGAGTGCTTGTGTCATTCAAAACCACAACGAGTGGTCAGGTAGTAAGAGGGTTAATGTTGCAATGATAATGCTGTGGCATTATGATGATTGAGTTGACTTCTACCGGGTGTTTAATGATTTTGCACATAGGTAAATGTGTGTCGTCAGTTTATTAGTGTTGGTAGTTAGTAATTTGCATGCAGTGTGTCATCTGTAACAGGTTTGAACAAGTTGTGTGTTGTGTTTTCACTTATCACTGTTTGATCATACATAGTCAGTGTAATTCTGTTACATGTAGATCTCATGGTTTATATGAGGAGTACATGTACTATATGTCTATTTGTTACGATCAGAGAGGCGTTTCTGAACATGTTTAACTAAGGGAAGAGGTTGACAGTAAAAAGTGCTAAAAATGTTTTAAAATACATTATAAATAGTGAATGTTTGATGTAGGACTTGCTTGATGGGTGGTGTTAAACAAGATTTTGAGGGTTACTTCGTATTAATATTTTCTGTGGTGACAGTGAAAAGGGCAGGGGCTTGTTGAAACTGTTCCATTTAGTGTGCTCTAGTCATCAGTGTATGTTTTACAAACACAATCATCGTTCTTTACTGGGCCCAGTTTCATGGCACTGCTTACTGCAGATTTCTACACTTACGACCACTCATAGAATCAAACGCACAGGGCACCGTAAGTGCAGACTTCTGTGGTAAGCAGAGCCGTGAAATTGGACCCTAGTGTTTTTATTGATACTGTACATCTGAGTTTAAAAAAAAGAAATTAAAAAAAATTATTTCAAGATCAGGGTGTGCACAACATTGACAATATTGAAAATACAGAAGTTCACAGATTTACATGGTATAAAGATGGTCATGGTGGAAGACTTCCCTTGAAATATTTTTGCTTGAGATGCTATAGTTTTGAGTAACTCAGGAGTGGAAACAGGCCTTGTAGGGCCAACAATATTATCAGCACAGCACATGCAGAAGTATCGGTAGTACAGATACCGTGTTGCAATGCTAATATCTGCATGTGTTGTGTATACATGTACATGCAGTAGTAGATGACTCTCAGTCAGAAAACGGTTATCAGATGAAAAAATTAGAAAATACATCAAACCACAGTCGACAAAACATCAAACAAACACCAATTTCCAAGTAAATAGACTGGATGGCTGCTAAAAAAAAGATTTAAGACGGATTTAAAATCTCACAGAAATAAAATGGCAGCCAAGCTGAAGAGAGCCTTCTTTGTTAGCAATAACAGATAATATCACACCAAGAACTGAAACAGTGAGGGTCACAACTAGTCATTTTATTTGCTGATTTTCCCATGTACCCTTGGACCGTGTGCTGACCCTTGAACCTTGACCTTTGACACTACAGGTTCCTCCAGCTACCCAGACTTCACTAGAGCTGATGTTCGTAGCTGGTGGGCTGACAAGCTGTCGTATGAGAACTACAAGGGCTCCACACCAAACCTCTTCACTTGGAATGATATGAATGAACCATCTGTGTTTAATGGACCTGAAGTCACTATGCATAAAGACACTTTACATGCTGATGGATGGGAACATAGGGATGTACACAATCTATATGGATATTATGTGGTATGCTAAATCTGTACTATCAAACGGTGGTTTAACAAATGCTAGTTAAAACAGCTTGAGACCAGTTGACATTCTTTTCAAGTGGCTAATTCACCGTCTTCCCAAAGCTACGTGGAAACCACAGCCTTGCAGCATATGTTTTCAAATTAAAGTCCAATACATGTATAATTAACACTGTTAAAAGGGAAAATTCAGAGGCCAATTTTACAAACTCTATTATTATTTGAAATGATTGTTTTTTTTCTACCAACGTTGAACAGGTCCCATTTGTTCTCTGTTATGGATAATGTTATGTAATTACGCTCTTCTGTCTTTCCAGCACATGGCAACTGTTGATGGGCAAATTAAGCGTTCTGGTGGGAAAGAACGTCCATTTGTTTTATCAAGAGCATTCTTCGCAGGATCCCAGAGATATGGTAAGTGAAGGAACAAGGGAAGAGTAATTCAGTTCCCATCCTTTAGTTTTCAATAAACACACAATGTAACAAACCTGTGAAAATGTCATCAAATTTTAGTGAAAATCATGAACAAAAAGAATTATATTTTTCAGAGATTTTGTGCACATTCATATCAGGCTTATTTTGATTTCTGGGGGTCTTCTAAAGCTATTTCCTCGACTTTAGACAGCATTTCACACTGAAATATTTCTCTGCAGGATTGGGACTGGTTAAGACTAGGAAATGAGTGAGCTTTTAGAGTGAAACTAAACCACTTTGTAAACTTGTTTGTGATTGTTAGAGACTGGATCGGTAAAATCTTTGTTCATATCGGTTATCTGGAGTTGCCCCTTCTGCTGTCTTGGCTAGCTTATTTGTTGCAGACAACAATATTGTTTGCAGTTGTGTATAATAGACATGTACTGCTGTATTTTTTGCAGGTGCTATTTGGACTGGAGACAATGAAGCAAGTTGGGAGCATCTGAAAATGAGTATTCCCATGTTGCTGTCTGTTGGTGTTGCTGGAATTCCTTTCATTGGAGGTAAGCTTTATGGCTAATCACAGGGTGCAGCTAAGGATGTGTTGGGCCGACCGGCCAAGCACACCGATCTCAAGTTCTGATTTTCTTATTAGCAGAGAATGGCTTCGGGTCCTGGTCTTGACTCTGGTGGCATTAAGCAAAACACTTATTATTGCTTCGTCCTTTGGATAGGATGTAAAGCTGGTAGCCCTGTGTGTTGTGTATGCACATTAAAGAATCTAGACACCAGTAAGAGAAGGGGTTTACACCAGTAAGAGAAGGGGTTTGCCCCAGTGTTTTGGTATGGTTGGCTCAGATTGCTCTGCATCAAGGTGCTGTATAAAGGCAGGAATGTGGTTTCTCGGGATTTGTCCTGGTTTCAAGATTTTCTCAAAATCTCCTTGAGCCGTCAAATTTTCTTGAAAGAAGTAAAGCAATCACCAAAGGGAGAGAGAAATAGTCAACAATGTGTCCAAACCTGTACTTTTGTATTTATGGTGATGGACAGAGTCTGTAAACCTCCTGAACTGTAACATTTTTTAGGTTCCAGGTCTAGAATAAGGGGGTACCCAGGCCCACTTGCCATTTTCAGGAATTGTGACATTGGTCGCTGTAAAGGGTCTCGTAATTATAAACATATGCCAATGGCCCTATATAAATGACTGATATTGTTATTGCTAATAGTCAATAGGTTACATTGGTTGTTTTGGCTACTACAGGCACAATCATGCTACTCAATTCTCACATGGGAAGAAAAATGCTGCATCGGCATAACTCCTTGGTCATCAAGCTAGAACACGTTCACAACTGCCAAGCAAAATCCACAATGAAATTAAATCATTACAGATTTCTTGAATGCAATCTGAGAAAGGGGAATTCAGAGAAACAGTTCTGCCTGATAAATGAAGATCGCAAAAAGAACAGATTGATAATTTTGTCTTGGATGATGTTTCTGATCATGATCGGTTATCGAAAATTCGATGATCTTAGGCAATAATTATAGCAATTTAAAAAACTATTCTCTGCTTTCTAACCACAGCTGATGTTGGAGGCTTCTTCAAGAATCCCGATCCAGAACTTCTCACCAGATGGTATCAAGTAAGTTTCCCCAATGTGAATTCTTTCTCTGCTGAGAACATTCTGAGCTTCAATCCCGGCCATATTTCGTTGGGCCCCCGTTCAATGTTGGCTCTCATTGGTCTGTGCTCCAGCTGGGGTTAACATCATTGAGCAGGGGAACGGGGGCGGGCATGTTTATTGTCACATAGCCCAAGCACTTTGGCTGGGATTGTAGTTCTTACTATCTCAAGTGGTGGTGTTGATCCATCTAAAGTGTGTTTGTAACAAGTAGGACTTTCTAGTATCAAGGTTTTTGGTAACAACATGTACATGAACAAAATATCTCTTTCTAAGGTGATTCTAAAAAGAAATTGTTTTGTAACAACTCAATGTTTCAATCGGCTTTGTAGAAACACTTTAACATCATCGTAGTAACATCATGGAATAGTCTGATCTGTAATGCTCAGCCCCTTGATGTGACTTGGGGGGTATTCGAACCCACAACCCCCCCACATTCTAAAGCTTATGTCTCAACCACTAGACCACCGTGCATGCCTGAGTTTTTGACATATCGTTTAGGAGTTACTGTAATTTGAAGGTGTTTTTGTCTTTATGTAGTACCTTTTGCCAGTGTGAGTGGATAGACATATTTGATTTTGTAATAACATTTTTTCTTGCACAAGACGGGCTTCGTTCAGAAACGTATCAAGGTGCCAATGAGTGTGTGTGTGTGTGTAAATCTGGGACTGTTAAAACAAAAGACAACATTTATGCAGTTTTTATACCCGTTGTTCGAAATGTTTGGAGGTACAGAATTGCAGTGACACGGTGGTGCTACACTCAACCCTTTCCATCTCAACCACCCTGATGATTCTTTTATTCCTACTCTAGGCGGGGTCATTCCAACCATTCTTCCGTGCCCACGCCCATCTGGACACCAAACGACGTGAGCCTTGGCTCCTCCCACCTCACATGATGGACATTGTACGTAAAGCTATCAGAACACGCTATGCCTTACTGCCCTACTGGTATACTGGATTCTACAAAAGCTCCAATACAGGAAGCCCTGTTATGAGGTCAGTCAAAACCAAGTGCCTTTGTTCATTTGTATCTTTTCGGTTGCATGTCCCCATGTAATCCACCTTTACATGCCTTGTCTTTTGCTTTACTCTATCATATCGTTATTTGGTATTAAAGGGGCTGTGTTGTCATGATCGAAGCAGGCCTGTAGCTGTACATGGAGTTATGAACTCTCACCCAGTTACAGCACACGCGTGCTTTCCCTGTATCAAATCAATGAAGAGAGCGTGTGTGCATGCACTAACTGGGTGAGGGTTCATAATTCCATGTACAGCCGCAGGCCAGCTTTGATGATGACGACACAGTCCCTTTAACAACAAATCTGAAAATTAAACATTCTTCATATTGAAATAGTAAGTCCAATTACAATCAAACAAAGTGCATTGTACAAGAGATTTACAACTTACTCTGAATCTATTAATAACTCACACTTGACCTTGACCTTGACCTTGACCTTGACCTTGACCTTGACCTTGACCTTCCTTCTATCCCCATTGTCCTGCTCTGTTTAACTATACAAGAACACGTTGAAAATATTACTCAAAGTTGAGACTGTCTTCCAATGTGATGTTTTTTCATATAACTTTATTCGTCTATTCCCCAATTCACCTGAAATTTTATAATTTATATATTTTGTCCAATGATTGGTGTATTTTTCCTCCCCTAATTTAATGTTAATTTGTAATGTTTTTAAATGTCAAATTGTTGCAATTCAGCCTTTGTGCTGCGATGACAGTTTTTCAATAAACCATTTGATCTATCTGTCTATCTAAATCATCACTATAATAACTCTTAGTTGCCTTTTGGGGAATCTGTTTCCCTATGTGTTAGGCTGTGTCCGACATTGCGGCTAAAGCTAGATTTCCGCATTGAAGTATAGGACATCCTCAAGAACACCCTTAGCAACAGTCGCTGTAGCTGCCAATTCGGATACGACCTTGTACTGTGTAGTGCACTAGGCGATGCATGCACTTTTAGACGCTCACCATATCTTAACATGCAATTTGACTCACAAAATGGCAGACCGTGGCAGAAGTCAGTGCTGGGGGTCAATACTCAAAATGGCAGACCGTGGCAGAAGTCAGTGCTGGGGGTCAATACTCAAAATGGCAGACCGTGGCAGAAGTCAGTGCTGGGGGTCAATACTCAAAATGGCAGACCATGGCAGAAGTCAGTGCTGGGGGTCAATACTCAAAATGGCAGACCATGGCAGAAGTCAGTGCTGGGGGTCAATACTCAAAATGGCAGACCGTGGCAGAAGTCAGTGCTGGGGGTCAATACTCAAAATGGCAGACCGTGGCAGAAGTCAGTGCTGGGGGTCAATACTCAAAATGGCAGACCGTGGCAGAAGTCAGTGCTGGGGGTCAATACTCAAAATGGCAGACCGTGGCAGAAGTCAGTGCTGGGGGTCAATACTCAAAATGGCAGACCGTGGCAGAAGTCAGTGCTGGGGGTCAATACTCAAAATGGCAGACCGTGGCAGAAGTCAGTGCTGGGGGTCAATACTCAAAATGGCAGACCGTGGCAGAAGTCAGTGCTGGGGGTCAATACTCAAAATGGCAGACCATGGCAGAAGTCAGTGCTGGGGGTCAATACTCAAAATGGCAGACCATGGCAGAAGTCAGTGCTGGGGGTCAATACTCAAAATGGCAGACCATGGCAGAAGTCAGTGCTGGGGGTCAATACTCAAAATGGCAGACCGTGGCAGAAGTCAGTGCTGGGGGTCAATACTCAAAATGGCAGACCGTGGCAGAAGTCAGTGCTGGGGGTCAATACTCAAAATGGCAGACCGTGGCAGAAGTCAGTGCTGGGGGTCAATACTCAAAATGGCAGACCGTGGCAGAAGTCAGTGCTGGGGGTCAATACTCAAAATGGCAGACCGTGGCAGAAGTCAGTGCTGGGGGTCAATACTCAAAATGGCAGACCGTGGCAGAAGTCAGTGCTGGGGGTCAATACTCAAAATGGCAGACCGTGGCAGAAGTCAGTGCTGGGGGTCAATACTCAAAATGGCAGACCATGGCAGAAGTCAGTGCTGGGGGTCAATACTCAAAATGGCAGACCGTGGCAGAAGTCAGTGCTGGGGGTCAATACTCAAAATGGCAGACCGTGGCAGAAGTCAGTGCTGGGGGTCAATACTCAAAATGGCAGACCGTGGCAGAAGTCAGTGCTGGGGGTCAATACTCAAAATGGCAGACCATGGCAGAAGTCAGTGCTGGGGGTCAATACTCAAAATGGCAGACCGTGGCAGAAGTCAGTGCTGGGGGTCAATACTCAAAATGGCAGACCGTGGCAGAAGTCAGTGCTGGGGGTCAATACTCAAAATGGCAGACCGTGGCAGAAGTCAGTGCTGGGGGTCAATACTCAAAATGGCAGACCATGGCAGAAGTCAGTGCTGGGGGTCAATACTCAAAATGGCAGACCGTGGCAGAAGTCAGTGCTGGGGGTCAATACTCAAAATGGCAGACCGTGGCAGAAGTCAGTGCTGGGGGTCAATACTCAAAATGGCAGACCGTGGCAGAAGTCAGTGCTGGGGGTCAATACTCAAAATGGCAGACCGTGGCAGAAGTCAGTGCTGGGGGTCAATACTCAAAATGGCAGACCATGGCAGAAGTCAGTGCTGGGGGTCAATACTCAAAATGGCAGACCGTGGCAGAAGTCAGTGCTGGGGGTCAATACTCAAAATGGCAGACCATGGCAGAAGTCAGTGCTGGGGGTCAATACTCAAAATGGCAGACCGTGGCAGAAGTCAGTGCTGGGGGTCAATACTCAAAATGGCAGACCATGGCAGAAGTCAGTGCTGGGGGTCAATACTCAAAATGGCAGACCGTGGCAGAAGTCAGTGCTGGGGGTCAATACTCAAAATGGCAGACCATGGCAGAAGTCAGTGCTGGGGGTCAATACTCAAAATGGCAGACCGTGGCAGAAGTCAGTGCTGGGGGTCAATACTCAAAATGGCAGACCGTGGCAGAAGTCAGTGCTGGGGGTCAATACTCAAAATGGCAGACCATGGCAGAAGTCAGTGCTGGGGGTCAATACTCAAAATGGCAGACCGTGGCAGAAGTCAGTGCTGGGGGTCAATACTCAAAATGGCAGACCGTGGCAGAAGTCAGTGCTGGGGGTCAATACTCAAAATGGCAGACCATGGCAGAAGTCAGTGCTGGGGGTCAATACTCAAAATGGCAGACCGTGGCAGAAGTCAGTGCTGGGGGTCAATACTCAAAATGGCAGACCGTGGCAGAAGTCAGTGCTGGGGGTCAATACTCAAAATGGCAGACCATGGCAGAAGTCAGTGCTGGGGGTCAATACTCAAAATGGCAGACCGTGGCAGAAGTCAGTGCTGGGGGTCAATACTCAAAATGGCAGACCGTGGCAGAAGTCAGTGCTGGGGGTCAATACTCAAAATGGCAGACCATGGCAGAAGTCAGTGCTGGGGGTCAATACTCAAAATGGCAGACCGTGGCAGAAGTCAGTGCTGGGGGTCAATACTCAAAATGGCAGACCGTGGCAGAAGTCAGTGCTGGGGGTCAATACTCAAAATGGCAGACCATGGCAGAAGTCAGTGCTGGGGGTCAATACTCATAATGTTTGTTATATTTTGTGTTTCTTTGTAGACCGATTTGGCAGGAGTTTCCTGAGGATGAATCTACCTTTTCAATGGACGATCAGTACATGATAGGTAAGGACAATAGTCCAGTGTAAACAGACATTATTATTTCAATTATCGAAAAATAAACCATGAGAGTGCACCAAAGACGCATTGGAGGTCGCTGGACTGTTTTGTCTGACACAGTGTATGTGCTCAAGCTATAATCAGGTGCAAAGTTATATTCAAATAAGCATAGAAAACAAGACAAATTTTAAAATGCTTATTTTTTTTTTCAAATAATAAAAGAGCATTATGATACTTTTGAATACTTGAAACCATTGTTTGAAGTTATTAATTTTACATTTTAAATTGTATATGAGTGTATTTTATTTTCGTAATTTTTGTCATGATTTGTAACATTTTTTCCGTTTTTCTTCTTGAAGGTGAATCTCTTCTTGTGAAGCCTGTGACTGATCCAGGTGCAAACTCAGTCAGTGTTTATTTCCCTGGAAACAATTTGGTACGTTTGATTATCTCAAAGATATGATGTTCACCGATCCTGCATGAAAGGACAGATTGATTTATTTGGTGATGATGTCAGATAATAGCATTTGTATTGATGTAACTGGCATAAGGGGCAACTTACCCCTCTCCCCACAGGGGCAACTTGCCCCTCTCACCACAGGGGCAACTTACCCCTCTCACCACAGGGGCAACTTTCCCCTCTCCCCACAGGGGCAACTTACCCCTCTCACCACAGGGGCAACTTTCCCCTCTCCCTAGTAAAAAAAATGGATTTCCCACCCCTCCCCTTCCTGTCCCACTCAAAATCATGAATACACAACTGGTTCTTTTACTAATTACACATCTAGTGATTATACAGCTTCTTAACTGTCCTTCCAAGTGACATAATTTTCTATATTTAAAAATTGAAACACTTATCTAAAATAGTTTTTACCAAGTGTTTTCTAATGCTGCTGTATTTTTGGTTTGTTTCTGTTAATCAGGTATGGTATGACGTCAACACCTTGGAGAAGTTTGTTGGTCCCAGTACACAGTCCGTTTTTGTTAATCTAGAAAAGGTAAGGGTAGACATGGTAGAGGACAAACTAGGGAGCAAGTTTATCTGTTGAGCATTAAGCGAGCAAGGTAGAAGCAAACAAAACAACAACAAAATAAAAAATACAACCGTTTTATTATGTTCATACACAATATCTGGTGCAGACATTACTACTTTTTACATCACATGTTTAGAAAAGAGCCACACAGCCTGGACTTCATGCAGGCACAATTTGTACACAGCCCAATGGTAACAAAACAAATCTTTTTTGATTTTATGAAGAGTGCACTGTGCATTCTTTATCATATTTTCATTGTTTTTGTTTTTCTTAAAAGATCAACTTAAAGGTTGGTTTTATGGTGTGTATATTAAAAACTAAAGGAAAGGAATGATTTACTCTTTTCAAATCCAATGATGTTGTACATTTTTAGAAGATATCTCTGTATCAAAATAGAAGCCCAGTTGGATCTCAGACAACATGTCAAATTTCACCAACATACTTGCGTACATGTCCAAGCTTTATGTTTACTCACGTGTACTGACTGTACTACTGCTGTCTGGCGTGCCGATGCTGATCGCGTGACTGCTGGAATGTTTGTCTAACAACTGGGTAGTTTGAGCAAAAGTGACATCATGAGTGCGGATTGTTATTGATGATGTATTTGTGTTCGTCTTAATTGTGTAGATCCCAGTATATCAGCGTGGTGGAACCATCATACCTCGTAAAGAGAGGGTTCGTCGCTGCTCATCACTAGGAATTGAAGATCCTTACACTCTGATTGTAGCCTTAAATTCCAAGGTAAAGACCCATTGAAAATATTTGGAGTTTGGTTTTGCCAGCCCCAAGGCACATATCGTCATGTCAGTGCAAAAGCGTTTCATCTTGACTCTCCAAAAACGTTGTATCTCGCATGAAAATGCTCTGTGCAAAAACATTGTATCTCGAAACGTACTTGTTTTGTTTGTTCATCCTGGCTATTTTAAGTGAGATATGACGTTTTGGCGATTTTCAAACTCACATAGCGTGAGTGCTTTTTTAGGAGATGTAACATTTTGGCACTGACACGACGACATAGAAATTTATTTTTTTATTTTTTCTGATGTTTTTTTAATTTCTTCCTATGTCCTATGCTGCCCTTAATCCCTATAAATGGATGTGGGTTTTTGTTTTGTTTCTATTTTTTCTATACCTCTGATGAAGGCCCAGACTGGATTGATAGCTGAGGCAACCTTCCCGATTTAATTTAGAAACAATATTTCCGGTATACTTTGTTGTGCTTCTGGTTGATTTTAATAATGGTACTTAGCAGTAACTAAATCTATTGACTATTGTTTGTCATATTTTGTGTTCCCCGATGGTTTATTTGTTTTTTTTAAGGGTGTGTACAACATTGGTAAGATTGAAAATATAAATGTTCACAGATTTGCACATAACTTACATGGTATAAAGATGTTCCTGGTGGGAAAACTGACCTTTAAATAGTTTTGCTTGAAATGCTTTAGTTTTTAGGAATTTAAAACAGTGAAAATATAAATAATTATTTTTCTTCACTGTTTTCTCATGACTCTGATTGAGCTTAAACTTTGACAGGTTTGTTATTTCATTTCTATGTTGGGTTACATCAAGTGTGGATAATGGGCTTTGACAACCACCAATGTTGTGCTTTAAGGAACGTACGATTTAGTATGGATAAATTGGCTCAATGCAAAAAGTATTTCTAAAAGTTTATTATTATGGTAATACACAACTTTGCTGTAGCATGTGATGCAAACTTGGCCCACTATCCAAATACCTGTGAGACGTGTACAGTCTATTCTGGCCTCATAGTGATGAGTACGCTCACAAAAACTGCATATTCTTATTAATTATTTTGCCTGCAATTCTCTGCCCAAGTTTTGGATTTGTTTTTCACTGGTCTGATGTTTATATATACAGCAAGAAGCAGCCGGTCAGCTGTACATGGACGATGGACACAGTTTAGATTACAAAGCAGGGCTCTTTCAGTACAAACATATCACTTACAAGAACAACATTATTAAATCAAGGTAAGAAGTAGGCCAGCCTTGCTGACATGGGCAGTGTGCCGTATCAATCCCTCGTGTCACTAACACCTAGAAGGGAAGCACTGACAAACAACGCTGATTGCTTGTTAAACGTTTATGAAGTCGCCCTAAGCCGCTTACACTAAAGATCAAATAAGAATGAGATGGAAACAGTTGCTTTATAACTTCATTAGGTGTGGTTAAGTTGAATTACTTGGGTCATTAAACTTGATGAATGAGTAGTTAATCTGCCTGGGGCAGTCAGCAGCCCTACTGGTTTGTGCATAGTCCACTTAAGTCCACTGTTTTGAAAATGATTTACATGAAGATAACAGGTGTGAGCTGCCAGATGAAAAGGGTGTTTCATTTGAGCCTCTTTTTTTAATGGAGTTTTCCCGTAATGTTGTGCCTCTTTTGTGGGCTACCATGCTTGAGCGCAGAGTGGATCGACCAGGGGTCTAACAGTCTTTTCTCTGAAATATGTAAATGGCACATTGGGCATGCACACTAATAATACTGGTTGGCAAAATAAGGGAACATCACGCCTTTTTGTAATGGGCTGATGGTGGCGTGACGCATATGTGTCTCCCTGGTGCATAACTCTATGGCATTGGCAAACCCAATAGTGTCTGTTGGCATGTGTGAATGTAATTAGCATATTTCATGGAAAAGGCTAATAACTGCCATATACTTGCACATTTAAATTAGACAACTCCAGGTGTTATCGCCACCCCTGGGAACGAGGTTGGTAGTAGACCTCTATTCATTTTGTAATGCAGTATAATTTTGTTGGGAGTCAACTATGTGTGTTATAAAGTCAAGTGTGCAATGAAAGCTATGTGGTGTTTACACGCGTCAATACCATCATTTTATGTGTAATTTGACTCCCTAAATAGACCTTATGCACATGACGTCATTTGAGTAGGGCGCCCTCACCTAGAGGTCAAAAGGAAGATGCTCATTGGCCAGTCTTGTGCGCCGCGCGTACAAATCAGCGCGTTTCCATTGTTTCATCATGAGTTTACCTCTAAGATGGCGGCTTGGTGACGTCAATGCATAAGGTCTATAGTGAGCTTTGCCGACAGTAGCCGTGTGTGATGTTAGTACAAGAGGGTTCATTGCAGCTACATGTAAATATGATCGAGTCTGAATCAAGTGACTCTGGCTATAGCTATGGATATGGCTGTGGCTGGTTGCTGCAGCATCAATGCTGAAGGCTAGGCCTTTTTAGTTAACAAGCCATGATCTGAAGCCAAACAAAATATCTTGGTACAATGTTTTGAACTAATTTAGTAAAATTATATATGTTGTGATGGTTGGTTATTTTACATCAAAATCGAGAGGAGACTTATAGAGATTTTTTTGTTATAATTTGTGTAGGTCAATCGATATGAACGGCAGGTACCAGACTAAATCCTGGCTAGAGAGAGTGGTTGTGATTGGTGTAACAAGGTCACCAAAGGTCATCGAACTCTCAGGAGACAGTAAGTACCCACACAAACATTTTAGTTTGTCTTATATTGGACTTTTTTTAATCATCATTTTCTGAGAGGGCTGTCGTATCAAAATGAGATTATGTATTCCATAATAACTCATTCGGGAGTAAAATTTTAATATATGGTTCCTTGACTTATTTGATTACAAATGATTGCTAAACCCTAGCAGTGCCCAATTTACAGACTGTGTACTGGCAGGTCCAAATAAATCAGACCTATTTATAATAAATTGCAGGGGTTACAACAAACCACTAGGACCTTAAAATGATCTTTGTGAAAGTTCAAGTTGTGTCCAAAATAAAGTTACAACAAACCACTAGGACCTTAAAATGATCTTTGTGAAAGTTCAAGGTGTGTCCAAAATAAAGTTTGTGAAGTCAGTATTGAACTTGTATCCCTTGACTGCAGTCATTATTTCTAAACTTTTGACTTGCAATTTCTAAAATTAAAGGGTAATTTACTGATAAAAATGCTTACAACAACACACTGCCAGTGTCAATTCCTCAAACGAAAGACAGAATCACAAGTAAGAGTAAATATAATATAAAAAAAGCGAATGTTGAACAATTCCTTCAAGTGACCTTGTGATTTACGATAGTTTTTATACGTTTCCCATCCCTATGTCATTTAGTAAGACATTGTTTTTAAGAAACATGTAAATAGTAGCACTCCACACTGATGCTTACAATAGAAGCTCAGTACCCGGATTTCAGACAACATTTCAAACTTCACTTGCGTACTTCACTAGCGTTCATGACCCAGCTTTCTGTTTACTCGTGTACTGACTGTACTATTGTGGTCTGGCGTGCCAATGATCAATGATGTAGTGATCACGTGAGCGGAATGTTTGTCTGACATACGGGTATTTTGATCAGAAGTGACGTCCTTAATCCCTATTTGTATCTCCTCCTTTACCACAGTGATAAGCACCCACCATGTAGAGTTCAGCTTCAACCAGAGCAACAATGTACTAGTTATCAGGAAACCAGAGGTTAACATGGCCACCGACTGGCTTATGTCACTCAAAATGTAGACATTGATGAAACCATTTAATTTATTTCACCTTATATTTAAACAGTATGTAGGGAAACATGGGAGGGAGCTTTTAGGGGTGATAGTCAGTGGATGGATTAAGGTTTTTGCTGATTCTGGTATGCATACTCTCTTTGAATCAAAAAAGGTACAGTTTCAGGATTAGTCACAGCAGTGGCATTTTGTCTGGAAAGCTGCTGATTCTGGTATGCATACTCTCTTTGAATCAACATAAGGTACAGTTTCAGGATTAGTCATAGCAGTGGCATTTTGTCTGGAAAGCTGCTGATTCTGGTATGCATACTCTCTTTGAATCAACATAAGGTACAGTTTCAGGATTAGTCATAGCAGTGGCATTTTGTCTGGAAAGCTGCGGATTCTGGTATGCATACTCTCTTTGAATCAATATAAGGTACGATGATGGTAATGTCAGGGACTCAGGTGTATATAATCTCTTTGAATCAAGATAAGGTACAATATTGTTATCTACATGCAAAACTGCTGCCAATGATGTGCTTACTCTTTAATTGAAACTCAACATCATTTCGTGTCATCTCACAACTGCTTGCCAATGTTAGGCAACTTCGAGTCCATTGCTTTGGCCTCTGCAAGGTCCTCTAGGGTGCTGGTGTTATGCAGCAAGCCATAGTTCAGTAGGGGGTCCATAGTCTGGTATTGAAGCTCATAGTGTTGTTTCATTCAGCAGCAGATACAAGTATTTGTGTAACTTGCTAGTTTGTAATGTTTGTGGGAAGTTATAAAAAAAAATCTCCAGACTTTTTCAGCATGTAAGAGAGGTTGACACACGAAGCAATTTACAGGCAACCAGTTCCTGGCATTATTCTCAAAAAAGACACGACAATTACATTTCAATTTTCACATAATTTTCTGGGAGAAGTGTGGGACGGTTAGAAAGGTTGTATGCTCCCCAGTTAGTTGAGAAACTTTGAATGGTTGAAGTACACCTGGGCCCAATTTCATGGCTCTGCTTACCGTAAGCAAAGAATCGATGTTTACGGAAGCAAGGAATTCTGTACTTACGTTAAACATATTTCACGGGTTAGCAGGGAATTTTGCTTGTTCGCTTAAGCAGCTAGCGTAGAAATTCGGCGCTTGCACAGTAAGCGGAGAATGGTGATCGTAAGTGCAGAATTTGGCGGTAAGCACAGCAATGAGATTGGGCCCCGATGAACAGGGATAATGATGTAAAGCGCCTTGATCTAGCTGCTAGGATATGTGCGCTATATAAGAACACATCTACCAATGTAGTAGATTTCTTTCTACAAACCCAAATAACTAGTTCATTTTCAAGCCATGAGTTCATTTTAAATGAGCCAAGATGCAATCCTGGAGTCAGGCGTAAATATACCACCTTTCTTTCCCTCGTTTAATTTTTGTATAAGGTGTCTTTTCTCATGATGTGATCATGGTTCTGCAAAGTTAAAAACTTGACTTTTGTCATGTTCCTAAAGTTAAACTAATTTTGTATTAAGTGATATGCATTCTTAAAGTACAAGAATTAAGTAAAATACAATAATTTTGAGTTGTTTACATTATAATTTTCAATCAGGTATGTCAAGATGGTTTTAATATTGTAAATTAAAATGCCTGGTTTCTCTTAATGTCCAGCAAAGGCTTTGAAATGTCTCCAAATCAGTACACAAGTCGTAGTATTTCTTTTGCATACTGTCAGTAAATCAAGCTATATCAAAAATCATGTTAAACTTGATGTGCATGCTATATTGGAAGTAGAGTTTGGAACCAATCAGAGAGAGCTATCCCAAAGCACGGTATTTGATTGGCTACCAAAGCCTACCGGAACTATAATGCATTAAGTAACTGACAGTTGAAGTCAATAACTGTATGACACCAGGAAATTATCACAAACTGCATTTTTATTAATTGATCCACATAAAACACCCTCATTGTACATCATTTTGGTCTAAAAAGCCAACAAAATAAAACAACATTCCATAGACGACTAAGCAAGTCATTGTACCAGATCTATCTGGCATATGGCCCGTTGAAATTGACAAATAAGTAGATTAGTTTTCCCTCTAAGAATACTCACTCGGGGCATCAATTTTTATCAAGTTGTAACTAAATTAAATTGAGTTTTATTGTACAGTGCTTGACACCTTTTTTCGGATTCAGAACAAAAACTGTAAAAACAATTTCTTTTTCAATCATCGACCACCATTTTTATGGGAAACTTGTAAGTATCACAGCATTCATAACTGGGTTGGTACAAATTTGAAATTTTTAAAATAGTTTAACCCTTTGAAATGATGAATACATAGAACTGTTTTTGGTAGCAACAATTGATTTATTGGTGGTTTTGGTAACTCTATAACATTTGTAATAAAATAGTAAATAACTTTATATTTGGTGTTTCAGAGGTGTTTTGGGTCACCCATTGTTTTGCTCACTGTGGCTGCCCAAAACTCGGCTGTGACATTGCATAAAAAGTCTCCACAGGCAAAGTATCGTCTCTGTTTTTGTGTCTTTGACAATTTGGTATATTTTTTGAGAAATACCAGTCAATTTGTTTCTATTGCTTTACTGTTAAATTGTTTGCTTGATAACATTGTTGTGTATTGGGTTTAACGAATGTTCACAGCAAAACGTTGTAAGCAATTAGTATGCAAAATTGTGTTTTAAGAAAACCAAGTGTGATTTTTTTAAATCATTTTTCATCCATTTAATAATCATTGTAGGAAAAAAAGTCTGCATGTGAATGGGAAAACAGGTCTTTTTTGTAATTCTAGCAACAAACACTTAACAAGTTATGCAACATTTCTTTGAAATTAGCCCATTTTGTTGTTTTTACTTTATGCTGGGACAAAATGTTGTTTGCATGCCTGGCAGAAGGTAGTGTATTCTTTTGAAGTGTAATGAAAGCAGAAAGTGCTTTTCTTCATTCCAAAAAATACCTTCATTTATTTGCTAAACTAAAAGGAAATATTTCAGAAAGAAATTGCATAACATTACAAATCTGAAAACTTGCATGTACCTTTTGTACAAATACATAAATGTACCTCTTCTGATGACTTTGCAAGTCTGGGGCATGTTCAAACATTGGGACCCAGTTAAAGTGTGTGATTTTGTGTCTGGCCTTCACATGTGAAAGTACTGTACATGGGAACTCAAGGAACATAATAGTGTTTGAATATGTATGAGACTTGAGCAGTCTATTGCAATAAAGTGCCAATATGGTTGAATTAAGTGTTTCTGTGATTAGGAATATTTATGTTGAGATCAATTGTTTTTTACCAGGGCCCAATTTCATAGAGCTGCTAAAGCAGACTATTTTGCTTACAAATGTTGTGCTTTAATAGAAAAAATTTGCAGGATACCAGTCAACATTGTGCATGTGATATGGTATTTTGGGGCTGGTAACCTAAGCATATTTTCTTGTGCTTAGCTACTTTTTGTGCTTGAGCAGCTCTATGAAATTGGGCCCAGGCTCAAACATTTGAAACTTTGGCCGTATCCAATGGCGCCTTCATACCTCATTGCATGACACAGTGATCCAGTTGCAACCATAGCTGTAACTTCCAATTTGGACTCCGCCTCACTGTTTGAGCCAAAATGTGGGAGAGTGTGGAAGATTGGAAGGGGGACGGGCAAGATGTCTAACTCCCCAGATATCTAACTCCCCAGATATTTGATGACAAATAAACTTTCTAATTATTAACCCTCCTACTTGTGATCGTTCAATATCATCTACTGTGGTTTAGAGTGATTAACTATGCCAGCCTGCAATTTAACATCATGTGGTTAATGCACCAACACAGTACACAGTCATCCCTAGATCATTCAAAACCATTCAATATCATCTGCATGGTTTTGAATGATAAACTATGCACTATATTATGTGTTTCAAACCTACAAACCTGGCAGTTTTCATTTAAACCACAATGGGTAAGCTTAGCAGTTTTTAATTAAAACCATGAAGGGGGGGGGGGGGGGTAAACCTTGCAGTTTTTGCTCAAAAACAAAAGGGGAAACTTTTCAGTTTATAATAATTATTACGTCACGCGGAACACTTTTTGGGACTTCTTATTGGTTATTACGTTGCGTGCAACTTCTGGACTTGGCGATTGGAGAGCGCACAATCATGGTTAATTATAATGAACGTTTTCCCAGGCAATTTTAGCAAAATATAGCCTAATTCAATTTCGTTAACACTCATTCAAATCTACGCATTTTCCCGTAATCTATAAATTTAACTAGGGTTTCTAAGCTTCGTTATCCAGGTTCGTTTTGGTTATTCTATTTCATTTATAGACATTTGAGACTACATTTTCATCGTATATCATAAAGACCCATCGAAGCCCACATGAATTTGTTGCTATTTTTTTTCTGCTTCTGCGTTCAAATTAAACACGAAATATTTGAGTAAGTTGGCATGCTCCTTTACTGGCACTTGAGTTGTTCTTCGTAAGGGGCGTTTTCGTGTTGTTTGCATTTCATTTACATTCTGTGTTACTGCTTTATCTTAATTGCACCAACTGTTAATTTTAATTTGCTCCTCCGTTATAGGGTGTGTGGTAAGATTGCAAATAATATGTTCACAGATTTGCACTGCACACAACGTATAATGGTATAAAGATGGTCCTGGTGGAAAACTTCCCTTGAAATAGTTTTGCTTGAAATGCTATAGTTTGTAGGAAATGAGTAAAACAATTGGTCTTCATCACTGGTGATAAAATCCAATGTTTAAAAACATTGAAAACATATAATGGGTTTTTGCACTGTTTTCTCACTTAAACTTCCACTTATTTCATGTATATTTTGGGTCACATCAAGTGTGGATATACTGGTCTTTGACAATTACCAATGTTGTAAATTGTCTTTAAAGTTAAAGTCTGTACCGGTATCTAGAAGGCTGTTTAGTAAAGTTTGCAAAGCTACGGTCATAAGTTGAAATGAAAATAAAGTATTTGCTATTGCCTTTTGATTGTTTGCACCTACCGTTATGATTTCTTCTTTTCTGAAAAAAAATGCGAACCATTCTCCCCCCCCCCCCCCCCCCCCCCGGATTTTTGGGACAAATGATAATATAAGATTGTTTTTCCCGGTCAATTTTAGTCCATTAAAACGCATTCAAATTCACACATTTCCCGTAATTCGATCAAACTGGGGTTTCCTTTTAGTTTTTATTGCATTAATTTTGCGCACACATGATTCCGTTATTCTCACAGGCTCGTTTCAGTCACTCTGTTTCATTGCATGTTCGGCATTCAAGACGGCATTTTCACCATTCAGTTGAATTTCTACTACGTATTTCCAATTGGTGTAATTGAATGATCTTTGCGACAGAATGAATTTTAACGATCTTATTTGACGAGTGAATGCTAAACTGTTGAAATTGATTTACTCCTTTTGACTAAAGAATGCAGATGCGACAGAGCTTTCACTTTTGAACGAAATTTAGTGAGCCAGGTGTTAATTGAGTGAGTTTTCGTTGAAATTGTCCGGGAAAACCTGTATATATTTTTTGTCTGAAACAGTTTTTTAATTGTTTATTATGAGAGACATCAAAGGTAAAATGGTAGATGAAAAAAACATTCACAAGAGTTAAGATCTAAGCATTGCGATGTAATTTATCAAAGAGCCAATATAGGCATATGGCTGTAATAATGTGCTCATGGTGGGGCAACAAAATCCACTACAAATTCCTTTTTTATTTAGGCTGACCCAGAATGTTTGCTAAATTTGGGGAAATATGAGGATATTTTTTACCAATTATGACATCAATTTGGATGAAAAATATAGCTACTATATATGCTTGTATATTTATATTGACATGTCCTGTGCTTGACCATACACACGTATAAGAAGCCTTGCATGAATTTTTTACTTAGTGTGTGAGCATGACCATTATATTATGAAGCAATGTGATTTATATAAACCATCTAAGATGCTCCAATAGTTTGAGTTATCTCATCACTAAAATTTAAAAAAATTATAATAATAATAATAATTATTATTTAATTATTTTTTATTTTATTGTATCTATTTTTTAAAGTGTCACACTTTAGCTTGAATATTTTTTATACGAAAATTGTTTGGACTTCAAACCGTAGTTTTTACACCATTTTTTGGTTGGAATGGCTTAACAATTAATTTCCGCCAATTTTTTCCCCCCGCTGGATCATTTTGTGAGTTTTTAAACCGTGCCACAGGGGAACGAATAGTCAGGTACCTTAGTTGGTCTCTTATCAATCAATCAATCATTGCTTTATTCAGGGTACCCGGCAATGTGCCACATACACGTGTATTCAAAATGGTCTCCAAGCACTCTTGAATCTGGCTGTCTCCTAGGTTTGGACGATAATTATAGCATTTCTGTCGTGGTTTTAATCTTCAGCGAACTGTTCAGGCAAGACTAAAGTATACTCTTTTATTCTGGTTCCATAATAAGTCTCTCAGACTCCTGAGAGCACTGATAATATCAATATTTGCTCTATGTATGTTTCTTGTATAGTATAGTGGCTGTATATACGACAGTCAACTTTACACATTTTGTACGTCACTGTTGACAATACAATGGGCGATATCGTGTTATCACTCCCAATGATTCTGTTATTCAGTATCGCTCGTTTGCTGTTTCCCGTTGATTATCCAGGGATTTCTATTATTTTATCGAATTATTCACTTGCAGACGTGTACAGCCTACCGGCCTTACATCAATGATTACAAATGACTTCAAAATGGGCCCAATTAGTCTGACACAGTGATATCACATTGTCAACATTTGTTTTATTTACACAAACACACTATTGACGTTTGAATTCTTTTTAATTTAAAATGTTAATTTAGTTTCTATACAAATTATATTAACTGTTAAAACTTGAGTGTGTTACTTGTCTGCAATCTTATTATCTTGATTTTCATGGCAGTAGTATTGTTTAATATGAAATTAATAAACTCGAATAATAAAAAAGAAGAGAAAAAAAGAAAACAATAAAAAGAATCCGTGCCATGTATATTTAGAGTTCAATTGCTTAGACTAAAAATATATAATGTAAAGCTATATTAACATACAATATTTAATGGTTTTGTTATGTTGGCCACAATAAGCCCTCGGTGTGATTATACCCCCACCCTAGCCCAGGTTGGACTCCTCCGTTGCATACAACGCGACGGAGTCCAGGGTATAAAGGTCCTCTGCCATTGCGAAACATTTTATAACAATTTTTTTCTATATTTTTACCTTTTTGAGGAAGCTGAAACTTGACCCACATATTCCTTGTGTCCTGAACTTTACGCCTGCTCTATTCAGAATTGTAAATTGTATCCTTGGATGACATTATTTCCGAAAATAAATCCAAGTTGTGCACTGGCGATGTGACAACCTCAACTGACATGGAACCAATTCCACAAAAGAGGGCGCTGTCTAACCCGTAACACTCAACGGTTTTTCTTCCGGGCGGCAACACGACGGAGTCACATCGCCAATGCACAACTCGGACTTATTTTCGGAAATAATGTCATCCATGGATGTATTTGTTAGTTTTTGAACTCATCAAAAGTGTAGTTAAGGGCACCAAGAATAAATAAATGGAGTTTCAGCTTCTCAAATTTGGTAAAAATATGAAAAAAATTTACTCAAAATTGTGTTCGCATTGTACAGGATCTTTATACCCAGGACGTCAGTGCAGTGGCACTGACTGACGTCCTACCAGGGCTAACCCCCACCCCATCCCCGATTTGCCCCACTTTTAGAGACTTTTTAGATCGCTGTTATTTTCTCAGTTGCTCTATGGTTAAACACACTTCTTACAATTAGACTAAGGCTGTTCCTTGGTTTAGCCCCGTGCATTTTATTGACTTCTCCCAGTTTAATTCATTTGGTGAACTAGAAATCAACATGGAACCACCAACCATGGAAGAGCTGAATAAAGCTGTTAGTCTATTGAAGAGAAACAAAGTTCCAGGGATCGATAACATTCCTCCGGAGCTACTTAAGGATGGAGGTGATAACATCAGAGAATGGCTGTTAATTACGAATTTGCAGACTTATTTGGCTAAAAGAAAGAACTCCTAGCGAATGGGGAAAGGGCATCATTTTACCACTGCCAAAGAAAGGGGACCTCTCATCTGCAACAACAACAGAGGGATCACCTTACTTGATATAGCAGGGAAAGTGTTTTTTAATATCATGCTCTTGAGAATCAAGGATGACATAGACAACAGGATGAGAGAAAACCAAGCAGGCTTTAGAAAAGGCCGTTCCTGCCATGGATCAAATTTTCACCTTGAACCAAATTATTGAAAAGTGTTTGGAACAACAGCTACCATGTCTTGTAAATTTTATCGCCGATAAGTACAAGGCGGCCTTTGACTCAGTTCACAGACCTTCACTCTGGGAAATTCTCAAGATCTATGGCATCCCTATAGTAAGATGATCAATATTATCAAGAATTCCTATGAAGACACATGCATGTGCAGTGAAGTCGGAGGGATCCATCTCCACCTGGTTTAAGATTGTCACAGGCGTGAGACAAGGCGATATCTGGTCCCCCTTGCTGTTTGGTTTGGTCATTGATTTCATCATGAGACATGCTGTAGACGATAATTAACAACAGAGGTATTGTCCTTATACCCAGGCGAAGCTCAAGGTACCCTGAGGTGAGACTTTCTGATTTAGACTATGCCGACGACATAGCTTTATTCGAGGAATCTGCTACCAAGATGGCTGAAACAACAGAAGCCATTAGATCACTTGCAGGAAAACTCGGGCTACACATGAGTTTCAAGAAAACAGAACTCATGACAATTGGAAAATCAACCGCCTCTGCATCCACTCCATCATCCACTCCCATTGTCCCACTTGGAAATGAAGGAAACATCAAAGTGGTGGAGCATTTTAAGTACCTGGGCGCCTTCTGCAGTGCTGATGGAACAACTGGCAAAGAACTGAACAACAGAATTGGCAGAGCTGCAGGGTCTTTCAGGGAGCTGGAGAAGATATGGAAAGATCGATATCTCAACTTGGACATCAAGATGAGGTTCTACAACTCTTGTATTCTTTCAACCTTGCTGTACGCCGCTGAATGTTGGAGTCTGACAGAAAGGGATGAGGCCAGGCTAGATGCATTTGACATGAGATGCCAAAGAAAGATCCTGCGCATTAAATGGACACAACATATCACAAATAAGCATGTAAGAGCAATGACCAAACAGCCCCCACTCTCAAGCATCATAAGAAAACGCAGACTGCAGTGGTTTGGTCACCTCCAACGAATGGGAACAAATCGGATCACTAAACAACTCTACAACTGGTCACCAACCCATGGGAAACGTAGACGAGGTCGCCCTAGGACAACATGGAAAAATGTAATCCAGAGGGACCTCTCCAGACTGGGCATTGGGTGTCTGTGGAGGAGGCAGAAGTGGCAGCTCAAGACCGGTCTATTTGGAAGCTTCTCACCAGTCAGGCAGCCGGTGCAGAAATGCATGATGCTAACCGATGATGATGATGATGATTTTAAAGTTTATCCAGAACACCGGCAACAAAACTGGCTCTGTGTATACCACAACACATTTTATCATTCAGAGATCAAATGATTTATTCTTAGCTTCGGCGGTTGTTCAAATTGACCCCCCCCCCTCCTTTTATTAAAGTAATTTCCCTGGGGTGAGCTCATGGTCATTCATTATATTGCCCTTCACTGGAGGGACAAATGCCAGGTGGTCAAAAGGACACTTAATGTGCTGTTGTGGCAAATTTCAGAACTTGCTTTGCAAGCTTTTTTGGAGCTCGGTTCTGGAGGAGAAAATTGTTCTCACTTTGTCACAGCTATTCACGGAGGTCACGTCTATGTGAGCTCCATCAATTTTAATCACCCATCACCTCCATCCCCAACTCCTCCGCAATTTTGGCATTTTGGGGCGGGAAATTTGTCAGACACAGGATCAATTTCGATGGTGGTATCATAACGGTTATTTTTGTTTAGGTAATTTAACCTAATTTTACTTTTAGGTGTACTTGTCAGGCAACTAAGTTTACAGTTAATAGCCTTTGGCGCCCTGTGATGTTTACCAGGGGTCATCCCGACCGTATGTACAAGCGGTGGGCCTTTCTGGCTTTATTGTGTAAAATCGTATTATTGTGCTTTATCAATCATTGCAGGCTTTTGGAATTGATATTGAAATAATGTTTTCATTTGATATTTTATTGGCCTGGTTTGCCCAAAGTCTTTATACACACATTTACGAATGTGTAGTTAATTCTTGTGTAAAAAAGTAGGCCTACATGGCCTCAAATGGCTGGGTTCAGTTTGCTCAGCAATCTCATGTAGTTTGACATTTAGTCACGTTTCTACTTAAGTGTTTGGAATGGGTCAGGTGTGCCCAACTTTTAAATGGGTCTGGTGTGCCCAACTTCCAAATGGGTCTGGTGTGCCCAACTTTCAAATGGGTCTGGTGTGCCCAATTTGTGGCTTTTCTGGCTGAATCAAAATAAATTCAAGCTGTGGCATGAGGTCACAAACAAAATATTTTGTCTCCTGTGTCGTTTGTCTAAGAATAACTTCGTCCTATCCAGTCCCAATCCTTTTATCGTATCTGTTCATACTTTTCTACTTTAACGGCGCGGTGTGGTGTTAATGCATTCTGCTGAGATTCTATTACATTAAAATGAAATTAATGCAGACAACCAGTGAGTGGCCTTGTGGACAAGGATCGGGACTCCGAACCTCATGGTTACCGGGTTCGAATGTCACACACGCTATATAGTTTATTTTTTGGCCATTTTTGATTTGATAGTGTCTTGGGTTTTAAATTAAACTCGAACGTAATTTAAGTTAAAGGAGCAGTGGCCCAGTGTAAGGGCTCAGGACTCTGGACCCAAGGGTACTGGGTTCGAAACCCGGGTGTTCTTTTTGTACGCCTAAGGCCATTGGTTTACGCAGGGTACTATTATGGCATAAGGAATTCCTTGCTTTACACTTAATAAATAATTTGCGAGTAGAAGGCATACGTACGCTATATACCACTAGTTTATTGTTTTGGCTGTTGTTGATTTGATGTCTTTGTACTTTATATTTTAACATCGAACGCATTTATGTAAGAGGAGCAGTGGCGCAGAGGAAGGGCTCCGGACTCTGAACCAAAAGGTACTGTGGGCTCAATTACTGGGTGTTCTTTTAGTACGAAGTTGTTCATTCTAAGGTTTTAAATTAAACTCGAACGCAATTTAAGTAAGAGGAGCAGTGGCCCAGTGGAAGGGCTCCGGACTCTGAACCCAAAGGTACTGGGTTCGAATCCCGGGTGTTCTTTTTAGTATATGTTTTGATTTAAAGTTGTTCATTCTAAGGTTTAAAATTAAACTCGAACGCAGTTAAAGAAAGAGGAGCAGTGGCCCAGTGGAAGGGCTCCGGACTCTGAACCCAAAGGTACTGGGTTCGAATCCCGGGTGTTCTTTTTAGTATATGTTTTGATTTAAAGTTGTTCATTCTAAGGTTTAAAATTAAACTCGAACGCAGTTAAAGTAAGAGGAGCAGTGGCCCAGTGGAAGGGCTCCGGACTCTGAACCCAAAGGTACTGGGTTCGAATCCCGGGTGTTCTTTTTAGTATATGTTTTGATTTAAAGTTGTTCATTCTAAGGTTTAAAATTAAACTCGAACGCAGTTAAAGTAAGAGGAGCAGTGGCCCAGTGGAAGGGCTCCGGACTTTGAACCCAAAGGTACTGGGTTCGAATCCCGGGTGTTCTTTTTAGTATATGTTTTGATTTAAAGTTGTTCATTCTAAGGTTTAAAATTAAACTCGAACGCAGTTAAAGTAAGAGGAGCAGTGGTCCAGTGGAAGGGCTCCGGACTCTGGACCGAAAGGTCCCGGGATCGAATTTCACTACGGAAATATTGGCGTTTGAACAAAACTTTTTTTTATTTAAATTTAAATTTTTTATTTAAAAAGTGCATAGGTTCGTTTTAAGTTTTAAGTTTCCTTCCTAGGCACGTATGGGCGGTGCGTCCAACTGCGCGGTGAGTCGCGACCTCAAGCCGCCACTCGGTCCTGGGCTCGAACCGGGGACCTCTGCCTTCGGAGTCCGATGCCCTTCCACGACACCCACTTGGGTCCCCCCCAGGAACATATGCATTTTTAGACTTGATGAACCTTCGGTTCATACTTTACACAGGATACTATGGCATGGGAAAAGCAGTGCTTTATACTCTAATTATAATTTAATTAGGAAACAGGGTACACGGGTTAATAATACGGCATAGGAAAATGTGTGCTTTATACTTTAGTTATAATTTGCGAGTGGATGGTATATGAGATAGACGGTCATATACCATTAGTTAGGAAACAGGCTATGGCAGGGTACTATGGCATTGGAAATCCTTGTTTTATATTAGACTTAGTAAATAATTTGTAAATGGAAGGCACTGGTATAGTACAGGCTATAAGCTAGGATCAACATAACGGATCGTCTGGGATGATGCATTGAATTGGAGAGGGTCAGCCGTGAGCGGAGTTGATGACCATGAGTGGATTGTGACCAAGGACATGAATTGCAGCGAAGGGTGGTGATTTTGTTGGATAATATTTGAGTGTCTGTTTCGGTGGTACTCAGTTGTTGTGGAATGAAGGATAGGCTTAGAGCTGGAATATGAAGGGGTTTAGAAGCTCGTTCATGCCGTAATCAGTGGAAAGAAGCAAGGGCTAGCCGTAAACATTTCACCAGTGTCACTTGCTAGATTTAGCGTGGTCGGGAGTGGTTTCGTTAGGATTTGGATATTACATCGGAAAGAGCACGGGTTCGGGCATGGACTGGATGATTGTACTAAGGAAGTGGTGTACAGGTTCAATTTATTTATTTATTTATTTTGATCTATTAGTTTTGTTGGGGAACTACAAAAGGGGAATCTGATCAGAGTTGTTTGGGGTGGTTTTTCCCCCCCTGGGGTGTTAAAGGCATTATATGGCCGCGTGTCATATAGGCCTATACTGTGAACATAAATTAAGTCAAGGATTCAAATTCTTTGTCGGTCTCGGGGATTCTTTTCTTTTTTTCAGCTAGAATTTGAGGTAAACATTTATATAAGTAAAATAATTTTTTGAAAACGGCTATTGTTTTGTTTAAGAGTCGTTTTAGAATTAATACTATAATTTAGTTTCTTCACAATTTTGTTGTGTACAAATTGTAACATTTTCTTTTTTATATGATTTTAGAGTAGGCTTTTTGTATAGCCTTGCTTCTAATTCAACATCTTTGAGGAGGATTTTGGCGTTGCATAAATCCTCTTTGTAAGAATAAGAATGCAGTGATTTGTGCGGCACAAAGAATTTGTGGGTGTGGCAACGTCAGGGGTTACTCGGAATTATCGTTGTTTGAAATAATAAAACTACTACATGTACAAACAAAAAATCTACAATTTTGTTGGAAACGCCTGCACAAACCGATTTCGATTTCAATATTTCCTGTCAATCTTTTTTGTGTAATTGTTGTCAACTGTTTTAATTATTTTTGTCAAAGAAAAAAGCAAAATATATAATTTTAAAACATTGTTATCATTATTGGTCGTCGTACATTATATATCCTTTATAAAAGAGCTCATATTCTACTATTTTAAACCAAAGATGAATTATTAAAATGTCAAATAAATTTGAACTGTAATTACCGAAGTTCCTTAACAATGATTACGATTCGAATAACTACCCTTGCTTTAATTTATTTATTTATTGTATTTGTTTTAAAAGTGAATTGTGCAAGGTTCGAATACACACAACATCGAACATAATTATCAACACGAAATACATTATCGTCGTTCTCTTTATTCGGTAATTGTTTCAAGAAATCACACTTTGCAATCAGCAAATTTTACTTTTTAATACCCACCTAACCTCCTTCATTACGGTTTATCAAAAATACAAACAATTTGGTTTAGTTCGGAGTGAATGATGAAGTAGCCAAACTTTAACCCGTTTGAGAACGTCAGCCTTTGAGAAAAACTCTGCAAAGGTCGAAACGTCAAGCCATTACCAATTCTTCAAACCATTACCAATTCTTTTGAAGATAACACAGGTCAGTTTTGGTTGGTAAGCATTTTACAACAGCTGACAGTACAAGTAGAAAAATTCCTTCTTTTTCATGTTAGAAACGTATAGGCCTAGATCTCAGATACAAATATCCACACATTGAGGTATGAAAACTACAAGTGGATGTAACACAGATACTCTAAAAAGAAAAAAAAGGTCGATTGTTTCATTTGATTGACGGCAAGTTGCCATTGACAGGCACACAATGACCAACGATGGGCCAAAAGTTAAAGCTACTTCCGGCCGCTGTATTTTCAACCGTTTACGTGCATGAAGGTGGAAATAGAAATGCAAAATAATAACCCGGTTTGTGACAATCTTAGTGTTTAACTCGGGTTCCACGAGGCCTACTCTTATTCTAAATTTTGAACTTAAACAAACAACACTATTAAACTTACCTCTAGAGTCATTACATCATATCTAATATGTCCACGGTTTTAACATAAATCAAGCATGGCCGGTGGCCATTTTGAATATCGCGTCACGGCATCAAGCCGTCGGGTACCCCAACCTCTACTTTATCTTTATCTGGTGTTAGGCAGTAATCGGGTACCTGTCGTTTCTTTGGCTGGTTCCAATCACCCGTGCCTGTCAAAGACCATAGTGGTACGCAAGTGGCTCCCGGAATGAACAGAAATGCGAGTGGCGGACTGGTAGTAATATTCTGGGGTGTGGCTGGTTGGACATGATAATCATGAAGCTGGGTAGATCTGGGGCCAGGGACTGGGTGTTCGATTTGAGGGGGAGATGGACCAGTAGTAACTTTGTTGGGTGTGGCTGGTTGGACATGATTATGATCCAGCTGGAGAATGGGAGTTCGATTTGAGAGTAGGGGAGATGGACTATCTAGCAGTATAAATCATCATGCTGGGCATTGGCTAGCTGGGCTGGGCATGAATGGGTTGGGTGTAGGACTGGGCCTGGATGGGGAGCGGGATGCTGGGTAGAAAAAAGTATTGTTATGTGGGTATAGTCTCATTGGATTTTACTGCAGGTTGGAATTCATTTAAATGAACAGTTCAAAGTGAATTGAAAGAATACACGTACATTAGGAAGACAACAAGTTTTGTTATGTGGGTATAGGTTATATATGTTATATATTAATAATGGTGGAATTATGGTGGAAATATTATGGTGGAATTAATAATATAGGTTTTCTTGGCCAATTTTAGCAAAGATTTATTCAATTTCATTGAAACCCCTAATCAAATTCACGCCTTTTCCACTCAAACTTGGTTTTTTTTATAGCTTCTAATGCATTTAATTTCGTTTTCGTGTACATATGATTCGTTTTTCTCATTCACATTCATTTCAGTCATTCTATTTCATGTTTAGGCATTCAAGACTACACTTTGACCATAAGGTTTATCGCAATTCCAGAACCGCAATGCATCATGGGAGGGCATAGGGGTCAAATGCATACCGCAGTACACGATGTTCGCAGGCATGGCCTAGGCCCTGTGTAAACTAAAAAAGTGAACAAGCTTATGATTTGAACGTCGCAACAATTTTATAAACACAGTCGGTCGTCGTGCGCCCATCCCAGGCTACCGATTTCCCGGGTTGCCCCCTTTTACTACAAGATCAGTGCACCCGACATGCTTGGCAAAACAGCGCCCTCTCTTGGTATTTTGCTAATCGCGATAAACCTTATTCTTAAGTTGAATAATTTAAGTAATACCTATTTACACTTGATTAAATTGAATGGTTGACCAGCTCTTGCTGCTGGCTTAACGAAATTGAATGAGACTTGCGGCCTAATGAAATTGAATGATCTTATTTGAATAGTGAATGCTAAATTGGAGAAAGTGAGTTACTCCTTTCGACTGTTAACAAGATTTTTGTGTGTGGAAAGCCTGGTGTTAAAATGAATGTTTTTGGTTGAAAGTGGCTGGGAAAACCTATAAATGAATAAAACAAATAACAATTCTGGTGTGGTTTTTGTATTAAAAGTTTAATAAATGGTGATTAAAATAAGCCAACTAATGTTTGCCCATGGCTCAAGTCCTCTACCCAGCTTAATCATGCCCATCTCCAGCCAGCCACACCCCAGCAGGATGACTACTACTAGTACTAGTCCATCTCCCTACCCGCAACCATCAGCTCATCCCACTGGTTGACTGACTGTCTTCATCCCAGCACCCCAGCCCATATATAGCCCAAGTCCCCACCCAGCCTTATCATCCCATCCCATGCCAGGCCACCCTACCATCACACCAAGCCTTCAAGTCGTAATGTTTGTTCAGTCTTGCAGCTTAGAACACTTGTGACATTTTATTCAAAAAGATGACCCCACTTTGACCTTTACTGTCGGTCCGAAACGGTAAGCTCTAAAATTGTTTAAAAATCATAATCTGTGCCACCTTGCAGCTTATGACACATTTAACATTTCACTCAACAACAATTTGATGTATCCATCCGGTCCAAAAAGGAAGTTCAAATTAAAAAAATCACATTTCTTGAACCACATGTCATAAAGTCATAATCTTTGTGCCGTCTTGTAACTCATGACACAATTTAAAGGTGACCCAACAATGACCTTTCCTTCCAGTCCAAACAAGAACTTACAAATACGAAATCATATTTCGTGCATGAACCACACTTCATATAGTTAAAAATCATTGTGCCGTCTGGGAGTTTACTACACATTTGACATTTTATTAAAAAACTTTGATGGCCCACATTAAACTTTTCTTCCGGTCCAAAAATTAAGTTCAAATAATTAAAAAAATCTAATTCATAATGTGTTGCCATCTTGTAGCATACAGCACATGTAACATTTTATTTAAAAACATGACCATGCTTCAGCTTTATAGTTAGGGTTTTGGGCTCAGTAAGAGTCAAATTGAAGATTTTTGTTAGGTCAAAAAGGAAGTTCAAATAATAATAAAAATCATATTTCCTGAAACAAATGTCAATTTAATTCATAATTTGTTGCAATCCGGTCCAAAAAGAAAGTTCAAACAATTTTAAAAAATTAATTGATAATTTGTTGTTGTTGCAATCTTGTAGCATACAGCACATGTAACATTTTATTTAAAAACATGATTGTGCTTCAGCTTAAAAGTTAGGGTTTTGGGCATAGTTCGAGTCAAATTGAGGATTTGTGTTAGGTTTAGGGTGTGGTATAACTTCCTCCAATTCAGGGTAAGTTTGAGGGTCTGGATCGTTTAACCATAAAATAAAACCGAAACACCTTTGTGTTCATCCAAAGACCAAACACCTTAATGTCTATTTTTTTAATGTTGTTATTATAATTTATTAAATGTATTTCACCATTGATAGAAGAAAACAACATACAGGCAGTTAGAAAAAGATATAAAACGGGAATTGATATAAGAAAAGTCACTGTTAAAAAGGCCCCCCATGCAGTCAAAAATATGGTCAATTGGTTTTGTATGGCATCGGGCCAAATGCAAATGAGCTTAATGGTGTGTGATCTTCCGATGTGTCTCGTTGTATTTCCATCTCCATGGTTTTACTGAGATACAATGTTTATGCGTGTCGTGTCCAATGTAAAACCCATTTGAAAACTAATAGTAACAGAATGATAACGATGTGTCAGTGCAAAAATGTTATCTCTTAAAACAGCCCTTGCATTATGCACGACAAAACGTCACATCTTGCGTAAAATAGCCCGGATGTACACAAAAAATAAATACAGACTGAGATACAACATTTATGCATGAAGCATTTTTCATGCGAGATACAATGTTTTTGCACTGACGCGATGATACGTAACCTGGAGATCATGTACTAAAAATACCAACAGTGAACTCTTCCCTGATGTCTTTATCTTAAGCTTTGAAGACTGCGTTTATTCACAAGTTTCATCAATGCACATCACCATTCCTGTGCTGTCTAAACCATTGAAGAAGAAGAAGTTATTATGTGGAATGTCACGACATGATGCAGCCTAAAAGATAACAAACAAAGTAAAGAAATTTTATTTTTAGTATTTCAAATACTTCTTCAAGCTGAAATTATGAAATGAATCAAGGTGTAGGACCGAATGTGCACTGCTGATTACTGACTAATATTAAAACATTAAGGGAAGCCATCAAAAATAAATTAAGCGGCGTCCTGCATCCCGCTGCAGCGCTCCCGCGAAGCGCCGCGATTGTGTTTTTGATGCGGCACTCATGCGGCCCAACTCCAAGGCCAGCTCATAAAATGATGTCCTTTGTTGTGCCTGCTATTTATATGTTAATCGGTGACAACAATAGGGGAAACTGGGGAAACTGACTGGTTAAATTTAATTCAATTTTGCGGTGAAAAAGAAAAAATTTACCAGAATGGGATTGGAATGATAGCTTTTGGTTGCTGAAACCCTCTTTCAAATATTTAGAGTACACATTTTTTAAATACAAATTTCTCGCCCCCAATTTTTAATTGAACACCTCATTCAACCAATCTGAAAATTTAATCAAGTTCAGTCGTCACATTATTAGTGAAAACAATATAAATCGTTCATGTTTGTCAGGGATATTTTGTACATTCACACCAGGCTTTTATTTCAATTGCCACAATCACATTAAGCAATAGTGATTTGCAAGGTCCTAAAATGCCATTTTCTCAACCCTGATAGCATTTCTCTGTTGGATTGGTGCTGATAATGAACTTTACAATAGGAACTTTTAGATTACGTTTTCTTTACAATACACGGTTGGGAGTCATTGCTGACAAAAAGTCTGAAACTAAGACCCAAATTGTAGGAGGTATGTTGAAACGTTGGCATTTCTACCCTGTGGTAACCCCTGTGGTTCAGATTTCACAGAGCTTTTAGGAACACTGTCCTCAGCACTAGAGAAGTAGATCAAAGAGGCAGGGTTACTTCACATGCGAAAAAATAATGGCTGATTTTCATCACCAGGCTGGCTGAAAACAAGTCTGAAATTTCACATCCCTGACAAAAACATGTGTAACAATCCTATACTTTGTCTTGGATGTTTTACCTCAGGTTTGCAAATTAGCATAACTAGTATCTGATAAGCTGTTAAACCCCAAATTATCTGCAGACTGGCGTTCCTTAAATGTTTGCTTTGCTGAGTATCAATTCTTACTCTATTATCAGTGCACAGTGGCAGACATGATATTTACAGGGATGATCACTTTCAGACTTTTATCTAAAATCAGACTTGTTTATGTCTGCTAGGGTTACAAAATGTCCGTTAGTTTCTTCACGGCCAATTTCATGGCGTTGCTTATCAAACAATTCCGTGCTTACACCCTCTAGAATCACAGCCTTACAGGGCGCCGTAAGTGCCAAGTTCTTCAGTAAGCAGTGCCATGAAAGTGGGCCCATACTATGATGAAATCCTGCTCTTTGGTCTTCTTCTCTAGCACTGAGGAAACTGAAATCCTGCTCTTTGGTCTTCTTCTCTAGCACTGAGGAAACTGAAATCCTGCTCTTTGGTCTTCTTCTCTAGCACTGAGGAAACTGAAATCCTGCTCTTTGGTCTTCTTCTCTAGCACTGAGGAAACTGAAATCCTGCTCTTTGGTCTTCTTCTCTAGCACTGAGGAAACTGAAATCCTGCTCTTTGGTCTTCTTCTCTAGCACTGAGGAAACTGAAATCCTGCTCTTTGGTCTTCTTCTCTAGCACTGAGGAAACTGAAATCCTGCTCTTTGGTCTTCTTCTCTAGCACTGAGGAAACTGAAATCCTGCTCTTTGGTCTTCTTCTCTAGCACTGAGGAAACTGAAATCCTGCTCTTTGGTCTTCTTCTCTAGCACTGAGGAAACTGAAATCCTGCTCTTTGGTCTTCTTCTCTAGCACTGAGGAAACTGAAATCCTGCTCTTTGGTCTTCTTCTCTAGCACTGAGGAAACTGAAATCCTGCTCTTTGGTCTTCTTCTCTAGCACTGAGGAAACTGAAATCCTGCTCTTTGGTCTTCTTCTCTAGCACTGAGGAAACTGAAATCCTGCTCTTTGGTCTTCTTCTCTAGCACTGAGGAAACTGAAATCCTGCTCTTTGGTCTTCTTCTCTAGCACTGAGGAAACTGAAATCCTGCTCTTTGGTCTTCTTCTCTAGCACTGAGGAAACTGAAATCCTGCTCTTTGGTCTTCTTCTCTAGCACTGAGGAAACTGAAATCCTGCTCTTTGGTCTTCTTCTCTAGCACTGAGGAAACTGAAATCCTGCTCTTTGGTCTTCTTCTCTAGCACTGAGGAAACTGAAATCCTGCTCTTTGGTCTTCTTCTCTAGCACTGAGGAAACTGAAATCCTGCTCTTTGGTCTTCTTCTCTAGCACTGAGGAAACTGAAATCCTGCTCTTTGGTCTTCTTCTCTAGCACTGAGGAAACTGAAATCCTGCTCTTTGGTCTTCTTCTCTAGCACTGAGGAAACTGAAATCCTGCTCTTTGGTCTTCTTCTCTAGCACTGAGGAAACTGAAATCCTGCTCTTTGGTCTTCTTCTCTAGCACTGAGGAAACTGAAATCCTGCTCTTTGGTCTTCTTCTCTAGCACTGAGGAAACTGAAATCCTGCTCTTTGGTCTTCTTCTCTAGCACTGAGGAAACTGAAATCCTGCTCTTTGGTCTTCTTCTCTAGCACTGAGGAAACTGAAATCCTGCTCTTTGGTCTTCTTCTCTAGCACTGAGGAAACTGAAATCCTGCTCTTTGGTCTTCTTCTCTAGCACTGAGGAAACTGAAATCCTGCTCTTTGGTCTTCTTCTCTAGCACTGAGGAAACTGAAATCCTGCTCTTTGGTCTTCTTCTCTAGCACTGAGGAAACTGAAATCCTGCTCTTTGGTCTTCTTCTCTAGCACTGAGGAAACTGAAATCCTGCTCTTTGGTCTTCTTCTCTAGCACTGAGGAAACTGAAATCCTGCTCTTTGGTCTTCTTCTCTAGCACTGAGGAAACTGAAATCCTGCTCTTTGGTCTTCTTCTCTAGCACTGAGGAAACTGAAATCCTGCTCTTTGGTCTTCTTCTCTAGCACTGAGGAAACTGAAATCCTGCTCTTTGGTCTTCTTCTCTAGCACTGAGGAAACTGAAATCCTGCTCTTTGGTCTTCTTCTCTAGCACTGAGGAAACTGAAATCCTGCTCTTTGGTCTTCTTCTCTAGCACTGAGGAAACTGAAATCCTGCTCTTTGGTCTTCTTCTCTAGCACTGAGGAAACTGAAATCCTGCTCTTTGGTCTTCTTCTCTAGCACTGAGGAAACTGAAATCCTGCTCTTTGGTCTTCTTCTCTAGCACTGAGGAAACTGAAATCCTGCTCTTTGGTCTTCTTCTCTAGCACTGAGGAAACTGAAATCCTGCTCTTTGGTCTTCTTCTCTAGCACTGAGGAAACTGAAATCCTGCTCTTTGGTCTTCTTCTCTAGCACTGAGGAAACTGAAATCCTGCTCTTTGGTCTTCTTCTCTAGCACTGAGGAAACTGAAATCCTGCTCTTTGGTCTTCTTCTCTAGCACTGAGGAAACTGAAATCCTGCTCTTTGGTCTTCTTCTCTAGCACTGAGGAAACTGAAATCCTGCTCTTTGGTCTTCTTCTCTAGCACTGAGGAAACTGAAATCCTGCTCTTTGGTCTTCTTCTCTAGCACTGAGGAAACTGAAATCCTGCTCTTTGGTCTTCTTCTCTAGCACTCAGGAAACTGAAATCCTGCTCTTTGGTCTTCTTCTCTAGCACTGAGGAAACTGAAATCCTGCTCTTTGGTCTTCTTCTCTAGCACTGAGGAAACTGAAATCCTGCTCTTTGGTCTTCTTCTCTAGCACTGAGGAAACTGAAATCCTGCTCTTTGGTCTTCTTCTCTAGCACTGAGGAAACTGAAATCCTGCTCTTTGGTCTTCTTCTCTAGCACTGAGGAAACTGAAATCCTGCTCTTTGGTCTTCTTCTCTAGCACTCAGGAAACTGAAATCCTGCTCTTTGGTCTTCTTCTCTAGCACTGAGGAAACTGAAATCCTGCTCTTTGGTCTTCTTCTCTAGCACTGAGGAAACTGAAATCCTGCTCTTTGGTCTTCTTCTCTAGCACTGAGGAAACTGAAATCCTGCTCTTTGGTCTTCTTCTCTAGCACTGAGGAAACTGAAATCCTGCTCTTTGGTCTTCTTCTCTAGCACTGAGGAAACTGAAATCCTGCTCTTTGGTCTTCTTCTCTAGCACTGAGGAAACTGAAATCCTGCTCTTTGGTCTTCTTCTCTAGCACTGAGGAAACTGAAATCCTGCTCTTTGGTCTTCTTCTCTAGCACTGAGGAAACTGAAATCCTGCTCTTTGGTCTTCTTCTCTAGCACTGAGGAAACTGAAATCCTGCTCTTTGGTCTTCTTCTCTAGCACTGAGGAAACTGAAATCCTGCTCTTTGGTCTTCTTCTCTAGCACTGAGGAAACTGAAATCCTGCTCTTTGGTCTTCTTCTCTAGCACTGAGGAAACTGAAATCCTGCTCTTTGGTCTTCTTCTCTAGCACTGAGGAAACTGAAATCCTGCTCTTTGGTCTTCTTCTCTAGCACTGAGGAAACTGAAATCCTGCTCTTTGGTCTTCTTCTCTAGCACTGAGGAAACTGAAATCCTGCTCTTTGGTCTTCTTCTCTAGCACTGAGGAAACTGAAATCCTGCTCTTTGGTCTTCTTCTCTAGCACTGAGGAAACTGAAATCCTGCTCTTTGGTCTTCTTCTCTAGCACTGAGGAAACTGAAATCCTGCTCTTTGGTCTTCTTCTCTAGCACTGAGGAAACTGAAATCCTGCTCTTTGGTCTTCTTCTCTAGCACTGAGGAAACTGAAATCCTGCTCTTTGGTCTTCTTCTCTAGCACTGAGGAAACTGAAATCCTGCTCTTTGGTCTTCTTCTCTAGCACTGAGGAAACTGAAATCCTGCTCTTTGGTCTTCTTCTCTAGCACTGAGGAAACTGAAATCCTGCTCTTTGGTCTTCTTCTCTAGCACTGAGGAAACTGAAATCCTGCTCTTTGGTCTTCTTCTCTAGCACTGAGGAAACTGAAATCCTGCTCTTTGGTCTTCTTCTCTAGCACTGAGGAAACTGAAATCCTGCTCTTTGGTCTTCTTCTCTAGCACTGAGGAAACTGAAATCCTGCTCTTTGGTCTTCTTCTCTAGCACTGAGGAAACTGAAATCCTGCTCTTTGGTCTTCTTCTCTAGCACTGAGGAAACTGAAATCCTGCTCTTTGGTCTTCTTCTCTAGCACTGAGGAAACTGAAATCCTGCTCTTTGGTCTTCTTCTCTAGCACTGAGGAAACTGAAATCCTGCTCTTTGGTCTTCTTCTCTAGCACTGAGGAAACTGAAATCCTGCTCTTTGGTCTTCTTCTCTAGCACTGAGGAAACTGAAATCCTGCTCTTTGGTCTTCTTCTCTAGCACTGAGGAAACTGAAATCCTGCTCTTTGGTCTTCTTCTCTAGCACTGAGGAAACTGAAATCCTGCTCTTTGGTCTTCTTCTCTAGCACTGAGGAAACTGAAATCCTGCTCTTTGGTCTTCTTCTCTAGCACTGAGGAAACTGAAATCCTGCTCTTTGGTCTTCTTCTCTAGCACTGAGGAAACTGAAATCCTGCTCTTTGGTCTTCTTCTCTAGCACTGAGGAAACTGAAATCCTGCTCTTTGGTCTTCTTCTCTAGCACTGAGGAAACTGAAATCCTGCTCTTTGGTCTTCTTCTCTAGCACTGAGGAAACTGAAATCCTGCTCTTTGGTCTTCTTCTCTAGCACTGAGGAAACTGAAATCCTGCTCTTTGGTCTTCTTCTCTAGCACTGAGGAAACTGAAATCCTGCTCTTTGGTCTTCTTCTCTAGCACTGAGGAAACTGAAATCCTGCTCTTTGGTCTTCTTCTCTAGCACTGAGGAAACTGAAATCCTGCTCTTTGGTCTTCTTCTCTAGCACTGAGGAAACTGAAATCCTGCTCTTTGGTCTTCTTCTCTAGCACTGAGGAAACTGAAATCCTGCTCTTTGGTCTTCTTCTCTAGCACTGAGGAAACTGAAATCCTGCTCTTTGGTCTTCTTCTCTAGCACTGAGGAAACTGAAATCCTGCTCTTTGGTCTTCTTCTCTAGCACTGAGGAAACTGAAATCCTGCTCTTTGGTCTTCTTCTCTAGCACTGAGGAAACTGAAATCCTGCTCTTTGGTCTTCTTCTCTAGCACTGAGGAAACTGAAATCCTGCTCTTTGGTCTTCTTCTCTAGCACTGAGGAAACTGAAATCCTGCTCTTTGGTCTTCTTCTCTAGCACTGAGGAAACTGAAATCCTGCTCTTTGGTCTTCTTCTCTAGCACTGAGGAAACTGAAATCCTGCTCTTTGGTCTTCTTCTCTAGCACTGAGGAAACTGAAATCCTGCTCTTTGGTCTTCTTCTCTAGCACTGAGGAAACTGAAATCCTGCTCTTTGGTCTTCTTCTCTAGCACTGAGGAAACTGAAATCCTGCTCTTTGGTCTTCTTCTCTAGCACTGAGGAAACTGAAATCCTGCTCTTTGGTCTTCTTCTCTAGCACTGAGGAAACTGAAATCCTGCTCTTTGGTCTTCTTCTCTAGCACTGAGGAAACTGAAATCCTGCTCTTTGGTCTTCTTCTCTAGCACTGAGGAAACTGAAATCCTGCTCTTTGGTCTTCTTCTCTAGCACTGAGGAAACTGTTCCCAGAAGCTCCTTGGAATCTATAACTCCAGGGGTTACCAAAAGGTGGAATTGCCATCATTTCAAAAAAACTCCTATTTGGGGTTCTAATTCCAGACCTTTTTGTCAACAATTTCTCTCACCCCTGTATTTAAAAATGACAAAATATCAAGAATGTTCTAATTGTTACCTTGATTACTTCTTGGCCCACTACACCACCAACAATGGCACACACCGGGCTGAGCTCTGCTGCACAGTGACTGTTAATGAAAGCCAATCAAACAAAATTACAGTTACGGGCATTCTTTCAAAACTTGTTGAATATCCAGCGTTCTCCCTTAACAGTGGTCCGCTGGCTTAATGCCAGTTAAAACACCAGAGGACCCGTCAAGATTCACTCCAAGTGGTCTGGCTAGGTAGGTCAGTGTTGAAAAGAATCCATATTTAAAGGCCCTGTACACTATTGGTAAGATCGAAAAACACAAATGTTCACAGATTCACACATAACTTACATGATTTAAAGTAAGTAATGGTAGAAAGGGTTCCTTAAAATATTTCTGCCTAAAATGCTATCGTTTCTGAGAAATGAGTAAAACAATAGTTTTTATCGCGCGCGATAATAAACTCGATGTTTGAAAAACAGAAAACACATAAGGTCTCTTTTCACTATTTTCTCGTGACCTCGATGACCAATTGAGCTCAAATTTTCACAGGTTTGTTATTTCATGTATGTGGTTGACTACTCAAAACATGAACACTGTCTGTGATTATTTTGTCAGCTCTGCCAATCCTGTATAATACCTTTAATATGAAATATTGACTACTGAGAAAGGTGATGGACCAGTGGAATGACAAGATAACCGGTCCTGCTGGCTAGTCACTGAAAAAGTCAAGGGTAAACCCTGAAATTGCTGTTTTTGTTGACGAGTTCGACATGTTCTAGTGAAAATTTTAAAACAAAATCAGTCATCACGTGCCTGGCTGAAGGATGCAATGCTCTTACAACATACTGTTGTGAACAATGTACAACACTCATTCCAGCAGAAGGTTATTATAAAATGGCTACATTTTTTACAATAATGCTCTTCTTTCTGAGCTGAATTTAAATTTCCCACATTCTCTAATCTAAATATGTGAGAAATAAGTGATGTTTCAACAGCTAAGCCTACAGCTAGATCACCACACCACTATGCACTGTAGTATAGGATGTCCTTAGCGACAACCATACAACAGTCTCAGCTGTAGCTGTAGCCACAAATTTGGATCTGGCCTAACTATTACTAGTAAACTTGCAAGTACATCCATGTGTAAATCTCTTTTGGGAGGAGTGTTGACTCTGAAAAAAGCTGTTGGCATGGTCTCGATATTTTTAACAGTGTATTCAGCTCATCTTCAGAAGAAATCAAACTCTCTCACTTGATTTCTCCAAAATCGATTTTTCATAATAATTTTTTTTTAGCATTTTATCTATATCCTGCCCGATATTTTATGATCGAACTATTAAGTTAACATTATGAGTGAAAAGGGATGTTATTGAGCATACTTGGACAGGTGTATTTAGTTCTTTGCCGCTTCTTAGCTAGCAACCATAAGTGGTAAGTGATAAGTAGCAAGTAAGTACAAATGTAGCAAGTAAGTGGTAAGTAGCAAGTAAGTACAAATGTAGCAAGTAAGTGGTAAGTAGCAAGTAAGTACAAATGTAGCAAGTAAGTGGTAAGTAGCAAGTAAGTGGTAAGTAGCAAGTAAGTGGTAAGTAGCAAGTAAGTGGTAAGTAGCAAGTAAGTGGTAAGTAGCAAGTAAGTGGTAAGTAGCAAGTAAGTGGTAAGTAGCAAGTAAGTGGTAAGTAGCAAGTAAGTGGTAAGTAGCAAGTAAGTGGTAAGTAGCAAGTAAGTGGTAAGTAGCAAGTAAGTGGTAAGTAGCAAGTAAGTGGTAAGTAGCAAGTAAGTGGTAAGTAGCAAGTAAGTGGTAAGTAGCAAGTAAGTGGTAAGTAGCAAGTAAGTGGTAAGTAGCAAGTAAGTGGTAAGTAGCAAGTAAGTGGTAAGTAGCAAGTAAGTGGTAAGTAGCAAGTAAGTGGTAAGTAGCAAGTAAGTGGTAAGTAGCAAGTAAGTGGTAAGTAGCAAGTAAGTGGTAAGTAGCAAGTAAGTGGTAAGTAGCAAGTAAGTGGTAAGTAGCAAGTAAGTGGTAAGTAGCAAGTAAGTGGTAAGTAGCAAGTAAGTGGTAAGTAGCAAGAAAGTGATAAGTAGCAAGTGGTAATGCTCACATCACATTTTAGCTCAATCTGACCAGCTGTTTTTCAACAGAAATGCTGTGGCAATATAACAATGACTGACATATTTTTACCTTGCAAAGTCATCATTGATGAAGTCTGTTTTCAGCCCGAGTTCATCGACTACCTCATCTCTCAATCTTAGCAACTCTGTCTTGTCATTTTCTAAGTTCCCTGGGCTGGGATTTCTTTCAAACTCCTCTTGAAATTTCCAGAGTGCTGGAAGGATAAAATATAAATATTAAAGAAAGACGTTTTAAACTCAAATTTGTATCCATGTTACATTTATTTATAAGTTACCATGTCAAAGGAAAGTACACCCTTTATTTGGGGGAGAGTAAATTAATTTCAATTCTCTAGTTTTCAATAAATACACAAAACATTTTTAATTTTTTTTTAACAACTGAAAACACTTTGTTTTGTCAGAAATTTTGCACACGTCTGAGTCGACCATATGTCAATTGCAGCAACTAGAATAAGTAACATTGATTTGTGGTGTCTTCTATTAAAAATGTAATTTTCTAAATTTTGACAGCATTTCAGACATAAATATTCCTCTGGAGCAGGGTTGTTAATGATTATCCGATTACATCTTTATATGGTTTGCCAATGTTGGATGATACAACAGAAACACCTAAAACCATAACAAGAAGAACAACCAATATTACCAGTACTAGCCCATTTCAGAGCAATGTATTGTGATCATAAAGCTGAAAATTACCCATTCAAAAACATGACAAAAATACATAAACCAATAAAAATGAATGTTTCAGGGTCCAAAATACCTGCTGGATCACTGACCTGAGTCCATTAATTTTTAGTATTACACCAGGGGCCGATTTCACATAGAAAATCGATCTTAACTGTGTATCAATCTTAATTGCTAAGTAAAGTGTGATGTCACAATACAAATCACTATGGTGATACTGACAACTCATCTTAAGATGAATTTTAGTGCTTTGTGAAATCGAGCCCGGTAACCTCACATCTGAACAAGTCCAGCGATCCACTTTTTGACTGAAAATGTTTGGTTAAGTTTTCAACTTTAAACCTCCCGTAAAGCCGTTTGATGGTCAAGTATAAACATTAAAGAAACAAATTCTGGTCTTGTAAGAATGTTTCAGGTCCAGTGAAAGTTCTGTGATTTACTCAGCACTTATCCATCAAGTAGAAAGGTGCATGCCTGATGGGAGGTGCAATGTGAATTGGAGGTATAAGGGCCATGTCACACGGGGCAACTTATGAACTGACAAGAAAAGCTTTTCACAAGTCGATGTCCACATTATTGTCATGGGGACAGTAAGATACTAACAGAAAAATGTATGCTGTGTTGCCGAAGTATTCCTTTTGCATGCAGTGCAGTTGATTGCCTCCAAGTTGTCTGTAAAAGTTTCCCCGTGTGACAAGGCCTTAATTATCGTCATGCCCTATTCATTATGGACCTTATGCATTGACGTCATCAACCCGCCATCTTAGAGGTAAACTGATGACGAAACAATGGAAACGCACAGATTTGTACGCGCGGCGCACAGGATTGGCCAATGAACATCTTCCTTTTGACCTCTAGGCGAGGGCGCCCTACTCAAATGACGTCATGTGCATAAGGTCTATTCTCACCTCGCAGAATGAAATACACCTTAGGAGTACTTTTAAACTGTTTTCTCGATAACAACTTCCAGTCTTTTCTGAGGACATCCCCAAGCCGACAAAAATTGATCGTCCTCTTGACATAACTAGTCTCTTTGTCGAATGCTTGCTTTTTAGGCTGCGGTTCACCATCTGCACTGGGAGGTTTCTTTTTGAAGATAATCTTTTCCCTGAGAAGAAAGGGATATCAAATTAACCAATTACAGCTCAAGGAATTGTCCTTCATGGCAGAGCAAGCCTGATTGGACCATTACATTAGCATAGCACCAACGAATGGGAATATGCGGTTATGAAGCTTTGTATTTGATTGTCTACCAACAGTTTTAAAGCAATATGTAACTGGCAGTTGCAGTCAATTTATGTATGACACACACCATGTAATTACATGAATTATATATATCATGAACTACATGCTTATTAAAGTCTGAATCACTTGCATACATGTACATGTACAACATTCATGACATTTGGAGCTACCAACCAAAGCAAAAAACAAAAACAACTAAAGATAAAACCCAAGGGATAAAACTGTTTCAGGTCTGGAATTTCATCTTTGAGGGGGGGGGGGGGGGGGCAAGGCCGTTTTTATTTTGCAACTAGGGCACTTTCATTGGAAAATCTTAAAGATTGTGGGAAACTTTTGAAGGGGCACCAAGGCCAAGACAAGGGGCAACAGAGGCCATGGCCTCTGTGGCCTTTGAGTAATTCCAGTCTTGAAAACCTTTATGACTGAAGTCGCTTATACAAGTTGCAGTCATCCAGATTAGATAGAAATCTTGTTTGTACCAGTTTGAAAATAGTTAAGATTGCAATGCCCCTTGTGCTGGCAACTCTTGCAACAAGTGCACATGATTAATTATGCAAATTAAGCCCTCCAGTATTAACCAAGCACTATGTGTAATGGTTCATTCGGCTACAAAATATCATCCCTCTTTTATATAGGGGTCACAAATTGGTTTTTGTCAATGTAATGCTGATTTATAGGCAAAATTGTTGAGAAAAATACAATAAAAGTCACCTGTGAAAGTTTCAGCTGACTACAGTGTCTTTTTGCTGAGAAAACCGCAAAATATTGTCACAGTGTTTTCATCAAATACGTTGAATCCACCCACGTTTAGCGAGGTGACTGTATCTCTGGCAGCAGCATTCACAAAACACACCTTGAGGTAAGTTTTGGAGATTCAAATTTTCCACACATTTTTATTGATTTCTATCCAATGAGGGCATTTCAGAAACAAATAATTTCCCAGAATGCTTACTACTATTACCATCTTTATAACAAGAAGACTTTCAGAAATAACACCCTTTTTTTCGGGGTCATTACCAAAGTATGCCCCTATCTTCATTATAAATCAATTTTGGGCTGAACAAAATTTACTTGAGCAGGATTTGAACCTAGTACCTCCAGGTTTACGGCATGGTACTGTACTAAAAACTGACCTACCTTGCCTTCCCTAACCCCCATTAGGGTCCCTCTACATACCCTGCCAAATACAACAGAATGCAACACAGTTGAAATGAGAACCATGCCATATGCAACAAAATGCAACAAGGGATTTTGTTGAATTGTGCAGGCATGTTGTTTGTGTTAAGACTGAGCAAGGGTGTTTGCCCTGCTAAATGCAACAGTATGCACATAAGTGTAGTGGTGACTTGGCTAATATGTGTGACAATGGACTCTGCCAAATGCAACTGAGTTGACTGCCAAATGCAACTGAGTTGACTGCCAAATACAACAAAATGCAACACCAATATGAAGTCACTTGACTGCTAAATGCAACAAATTCAACCAAAGAATGACATCTCAGTTGACTGCCAAATGCAACAGATTACAACAACTATTACCATTTGGTGCATATTGTTGCATTTAGCATGGTTAGGGTTAAATTGGCAGTCTCCCTATATTTTGTTTTATATATATTTGTTTTATGCAAAAAATAGTTAATGGCCCGACGTTTCAACCCTACATGTAGCAGAGTCTTTCTTGAAGGCTAAATATCCCGACTAAACTACCCCTCTAAATTTGTTTTAATGTAAACGGAACTTACTCGACAAACTCATGCTCATTGAGATCGGTGAACATAAATCCATAGAAACCAAATGTGTCCCCAGCGAAGAATTTAATACCTAGATCATGGCAAATCTTGTTGACCCTGTCCAGGGTCTTGTATGTGCAGCATGTTAGACACACCACATCAAATTGTTGGAAGTATTCCTCAGTTTTATCGGCAATATCTGCGTCTTCAGCCGTCACGCAGACATTAGGGTTCAGCTCCTGTGTGTTGGTCACCGAGGCTAGAGCTCTCTATGATGAATCAACAAAATTAAAAGACATAGTACAAGAGTGGTAATTATCAAAATAAAGTTAAATAGTTTTAATCTGAAAGCAAACTGTTTATCAAGTTCCAATTACCAATCCTCCACAAATATTTGTTATCTGAACTAGGGCCTATTGTTTTTTTCGAGGAAATAGCATTTGAAGACCCAACAAATCACTGTAGCTAAATTCTGAATGTATTTTTAAGCTCAATTAAGTTCACCAAGGTGTACAAAATCCATTGAACAGTTGATCTCTCAAAGTTGACCACCCAATTCAATGGCCGAGAACTCGAGGATTGGGGGTCCATTTAATGATTTTCAGTGAACAATTTCCCAAAGCAAAGCAAAATGCTACATAAAGTGTATTAACCCTCCTACTGTTCGCAACATTTTCAAGTGGGTTGACCAACCATTTGAAACCATTCAACTGCCAAAGTTGTGTATGGTGGCACAACTGTGCACAGAACTAACTGTGTACTGTGTACATGCATTCCCTCATGGTATCATATTGCAAGGCTGGCATAGCTTATCTATCATTCAAAACCACAGTGAATGGTATTGAATGGTCAGACAGCAAGAGGGTTAATTGCTACTTAAAAAACCCAATTTTCTACTCAATACTAAAATTGTGTGTGCCCAATTTATGTTGAGTCTAATAATAACAATAAAATAGTTTATTTACATCATTTAATTTCAAAACTGTGGATGATATTGAAATGAATGGTTAGACAGTAGGAGGGTTGACTATGTACTGTAAAGATAATGCTTTCACCGCATTATAGTACTATCATTCAAACTATGTAGACGATATTAAATGGTCAGAAAGTGGGGCTGGTTATAAAACAAGTTTAAAAACAAATTTTCTCTGATTCTTACATTCTTCCCAATGTCATCTCTTGAAACTAAAAACTGGGAGCATGCATCAAGTTCACTGACACGCTGGTAGTCCAGTAACACGATGGATTTAACTCCAGCGAGGACAACATTCTTGCACACCTCTGCTCCAAGCCCACCTAATCCTGTCAACAAGAATCGTGTTGCTCGAAGCCTAAATATAAAAAGACATTGAACAAGAGGTTATTGTGAGTTTCACTTGATCGTAACCTCTGGGGTTTACTTGGCCATTGGTTAATCACTGTTCAGTGACCAAAACAGTTGTTGGTTACAGCCGCAAAAACGCACCCCTGGTCTGACCCTGTTGGTTTTAGAGATCATGCCACAGGATTCAAATAATGATTTTATCTTAAATATCATAGACTTTGTACATAATGTGCTTAGAAAATCTAGTAGTTTGATTAAAAAATAAAAGATGCAGTGGAACAAGGGGGAGGGGGCGTGGGGCTTTTAATGAAGGGCCACTTCAATGCCATATTTAATACGGATGTGTATTTAAGGATTGCTTACGAAAGGGAAACATACTAGTCCATCAACCCGTGTCCCTGTATTCTACATGTGAAAGTAGCTTAATGCTTGTCATCTCACTCACCACATAATTCGTACTCCCCCCCCAAAAATAAAAATAAAAGAAAGCTTGCCCACTGTTTGAGCAAGCTTGCTCCCTTACAAAACATTCTCAACTTTTTAGTGGGTGAGTTGCTGGGGAGGGGGGAGGGGTGGTGGTCCCAACAACAAGTACCAAAAAGAAAAACACTCGCTGCACCAGCTTTAAATTTAATATCAAGTGTACACTGCCAAGAAACATTATTTGGAAAAATTTCCGTATCCAGCCACCACTTTCTAAGGAAGGGACTTATTTGACTTTTTAGTGGATGTTGGACTTTATTTCCCTTTTAAAAATATTCCTCTTACTCTTAAAAGAATTAGTAGAGCTAAAATGCTAAATTTTGATCTTCGAAAAGGTAAATTCAAGCACACATTTCATTGCACAGACGGAACTCTCGCGCACTCATGCCCAAAGGAACTACAATATGGAGCTCGTGTCAGTGTAGCGAGCAGCGTTGTCAAGACCACCATAGATCCGAAAATGGCTTATTTTTCCTGATAATATTGACACTTTGTAATGATAGTGTAGTTCTGTCAACCCTTTTGAAAAGGTACATAAGGATATATATTTTGACCTAAATTAAGGGAGATCAATTGGTGGGCGGATACAGAATTTTAGCCCATTATTTTATTTCGAAATTGTATCTAGCCTAAGTACTCCTAGAACTACGACTAGGTTTGTTCCGCTATCATCTCCCCGACAGTCGAATTATCGGGGAGACGATAGCGGAACGAACCTAGTTGTATTGTAGTTCTAGAACTAGGATCGGAGTACGTAAAGCCCAAGAATGTCGGTCACTTCGTACCCAAGTCACTTCGTACCCAAGTCACTTCGTACCCAAGTCACTTCGTACCCAAGTCACTTCGTACCCAAGCCACTTCCTACCCAAGTCACTTCGTACCCAAGTCACGTCATACGCGTATGAATTGGGTACGGTTGTTGAAACATTGAAACCAACCTTTGTTTTTTGTGTGTTTTTTTCAAACCAAAGTTAGGAATTCGGTTTTTTTATCAGAAAACATTCCCTTTTTTAGGAGAGTTTTTAAAACAGCAAACGTAGTAACTTACGGGGCAAACGCTTGTGTAAAATGTGCCCTTAATGCGTGCAATTCTCTGTCGGACCAGTAAAAAACGGAGCCCATGAGAAAATCGCGTCAAAGTGTACAACATTTCAGCAATAATAATAATAACTGGAAACTTTTTTTACAAAGGTTAGTGAGGAACTTTTATTCTGATCTTCCTGCAAAGTCGTTTTTAATTACCGTGAAAATATAATCGGTGTCGATGTCCACATGAAAGAAAATAATGAAGGCCGGCCACATCAGTCAGAGTCAGACAATTGAGGTACGAAGTGACTTGGGTACGAAATGACTTGGGTACGAAGTGACTTGGGTACGACAATTTGGGTACGAAGTGACTTGGGTACGAAGTGACTTGGGTACGAAGTGACCGACATCGAAGCCCAAGGCCAAGCAACAAGTTTTTACTTTATAAATATTATAACTTATAGTAGGGATAGTCATTTCTTCACCTTTGGGCTTACTATTAAACCCAAAGGTGAAATGACTGGCTTCCAAATACATGAAATAAAACAGTTGCTCTAATTTCTAATACCAAAACAAAACACAAAGACACTTTTTTAATTTAAATGGGCAATATATCATATAATTATGGCATGACAATGATTTGAATGATTGAAATTTGAATGGAATAAATTTAGTTAGTAGTTTAACTTAACCTTTTTTGTGCTTCCAACCCCCACAAACGAATCTGCCGATCGTACAATGCTGCTTCCGCTTCTGTGATAGCTGATGATTCCTTTTCAGTCATTATTATTTGTCAGCAGGATTGATTAATTTTAAAGCGAAAGAAAGAAAATAGGCCTTGAGAACCTTTCTCGTGTTTTGTTAAAAATCCGAAATAGCCCGCCCTCTATAGATATAATATTGTTCATGTAAAATGCATGATGGGAAGGGACGCTTCCAAGTGGATATGTCAAAGTGTATGCTATTGGTTAATTTCCCCTAATATCTTTGCATGTGTCCAATCAGAGATTATTTGACATACAGGCGGTAAGTTAAAGGGCATCAACAAGACGCAAGATGGTGCTGCTCGACAACGATACGGTAAGTTGATAAAGTTATCTAATTATTACTTCATTTGTAAATATTTGACAAAAGCAAGCACTGGTTGTTTTGAATGTGCAGATATTTTTAAAGGTGATGTTTTTTGTTTAATTCAGTTTTTGACGGAGTTAACGCGGTTGTTCCAGAGAACGAGAACATCTGGAACGGTACTCGTCACGATGAAGCAATGTAAGTTAAAACGCGCCGCCAACGGCAGCACATTAGTCTGAAAAACCCCTGCTGTGTTCTCATGTGTTTTTTGTTAATTTTGAAATTAAGTGTGATTTGGGATAAGCTGTCGAAGCTGACTAACACCTTTTCACTTGTTATTTACCAATATTTGAAAAAGGTTAAAATAAATAATTTTAATTTAATATTTTTAAAATTATTGTTTATTTTTAATTTATTACTTTTTTAGTTTTATTATTATTGAATGATATGCCGTTCAATTCATGGAGCAATTGTTACGCTTTTTGATAGTTTGATAATTAATCATAGCCCCTAATCCTCACGAACAGTTTGTCGTACATTTATTGCCCTCCAGCCAGCCTAGTTTTTTTTCACAACTCAACAAATGAAAATGTAGTGATCGGATTCATTCAGCATGTTTTCCATTAGGCCTACTCCTAGAACTATATGAGGTTCAATCCGATATCGTCTCCACTACCCTCATAGAGTGAAATGTACAAAATCCTATTCAAAACTTTTTGCCATTCACGTTTACATGCCTACAGTTCTTTTGTGAAAGCAGATCTTGCCAAAATTAGGCTCTATATATCGTAGGACGTCCTGTATTCAAGGCGTCCCAGAAATCGATGCAAATCTTTTACCTCTCTGTGTGATGTAAACAGTCCCTAGATACAATTTTTGTTGTTTGACTTGCCAAGCAAAGAGTCTCCTCTCATTTGACCAAAACTTAGAAACATGTAAGGCTCCACTGGTTAGTTGCACTTGTAAATGCAAAAAGTTGTGGTATTTAGGCATTTCTACAAGGTACAAAAATATGTCATACTGTCGGAGCCATAAAAAAAAATTTGCCCTTCGAAAAAGTTTCATCAAACACTTCACAATTCACGATGATCAAATCATGTGACTGAACATTCTGCTGAGCATTCTGGGGAAAAAATACAGAGGCTTAAAAAAAGAAGCCATGTGCCTTATATAATTTTTCTTATAGTCTTGAGAAAAATTTGTGTAACCCTCATATCATTATTATTAATAATAAACATCGGCTTGGTGATTCAATTATCACTGTTTATTTATATGCTTTATTATAAATGTTAAGAAACATAAAAAGACACAAAACAAAAACAAAATAAGATTTGAAAGCCAAGAATTATTTACTTTTTTTAAATAAAAAAATAAAAATAGTTTTTGCAAATTATTATCGTAATTTTTAAAATTAAATAAAAAATATTTTGAATAAAATGAAGACAGCTGCTGGCTATAGAGTCATACACAAAGTCTCACAGAACACTTGAAGTCACTGCAGATGTTTCTTCCGCGTATGGCTTCACCGGGACACCATACTTTCTTGTTTGCCTCGAAAACAGGTAAAACTCAAAACACGGGGACGCTATTGAAGTCATCGAAGATCGGTGCGTGGTGTGAAAGTTTCAATGTCTATCAAGTTTTAATATATTTTTACATACTTCTTATAAACAAAGGAAGGTAATTAGGGCATCAGTTGATATGGCATATTTTATTTTTTTTCAATTCAAAGAAAAAGGCATAGTACATCGAAAACCGGACAGGGGAGGATGTTCTTTGTACTCTCATTAAGCGTTGCACAGGTTCTCAGTTCTCACTGTTTTTCAGAATCCTCGCCTTCCGGTAACAATATGGCCGCCGCTAAAAATTTCCTCCTGGTAATGCTGCGCGCTACGCTGTTAACGATTATCAACGATTCACGTACAGAGCATTGGTTATTGTGGACCCAACCTCGTCCCCATGGTTTACTTTATTTCCAACCATTATTATTATTATTACTGGTTTATTCAAATCTGCTCGTCGCAGCCGGCAGGCTGAATTAAAATACAGATTTACAATAAAAATATAATAGTACAGCAAAAAGTTTATACAATAGGAACATTAAAGATTTAAAAGCAAAAGACAACCAAACAAGTAAACAAACAACAAACAAACAAACACCCCAACAACCCAACAAACAAACAAACAAGGACAAAACAACACTGAGCAGACAGACAAACAGCAGACAGGGGAAAAACAAAAATATATATATAAATATAAAAAACACATGAAGAAGGCAAGAGAAAATCTAAAAAACAAACTAAAACATACAGGGAATAAAAAGGTGTTAACAACCACACCCACCCACAGGGACAACATGGTCAAAATTGGAGGCCTATTAAAGCCTATTAAACCATGTTTACTATTAAACATGAGAGAGCGGTCAACCTGGTACTGCTCGACACACCCTGGGGACGAGGTCGTTGTGGACCAGCATTGCGCCTATGATTGTATACGAGAACCATTGGTTTTGTGACCAGCGTAGCGCGCAGCATTACCAGGAGGAAAATTTCAGCGTCGGCCATATTGTTAACGGAAGGCGAGGATTCTGAAAAACGGTGAGAATTTATCATTTTTTTCAACTTTTTTTTGTGGAGTGGATTTTGTGGGCCCGTGCAACGCTTAATGAGAGTACAAAGAACATATAGAGCCTAATTTTGGCAATATCTGATTTCACAAAGGAACTGTAGGCATGTAAACGTGAATGGCAAAAAGTTTCGAATAGGATTTTGTACATGTCACTCTATGAGGGTAATGGAGACGATATCGGATTGAACCTCATAGTTCTAGGAGTAGTTTTCCATGTGATCGCTGTGAAGTGAAGTGATTAGACCGCCTCATTTGTTGGGCTGTCACACTCGCATGCATGTATGGCTCTCTTTTAACATCGGTCTTATCACAGTCGCCATAACCTGATAACAGCCCATGGGCAATTTGCATTATGTCATCTCCTCTGAAGTTATGGCAGTGCTAGACCCAGTAACTGGGGCGCTGTATAATCCTTTTAGTTTTATATCAAATTTTTGACATCTTTGCTAGTCCAGTAGTAGTACTAGTAGTAGTAGTACAACCAAAGATATCAAATTTGTTGTTTTAACCCTAACTCCCAAAGCGTTTTTACTAGAATCCACCCCTAACCCAACAAATTCCAACAGCTTATACTACCATGAGATGGGAACTGTGCCCAATCTTAGGGGGACGATACACAACCTAACAAACTCCAACAGGCCTTTTTTGTTTGATTTTGTTGGAGTGTGTACACTTGGCATGTGCAAAAATTTGATCAGTGAAATCACACAGTACCCAACATAACATAATCCAACAACTATCTCATTAGACCATGGAGGAAAGAGCAATGCCAGACATGTACATTTCACACATCCACCATACCCACTCAATCAAATTCCAACACCATTACTTGTCAGCAAGGATACTATTCCCGGTGCGCACACCGTTGTGGGGACTTCCTATTGTTGTTCTATTATTCCCTTTTCTAAAGAATCTGGTGTGGGGACCCAGTTTAACAAAGAAAAACGTTGTGGGGACCTTTGTTCCATTGTATAAAAGTCCCCACAGCTCTGGGTATGCCTACCTACACAATCCCACAGAATCAAACACCCAATCCTAACTTCACTGTACTTAACCTAACAAAATTAAACACTTTGCCCTGTTTGAATTTGTAGGGTATGGGAGGGTTAGGGTTAATGAGTACAGTGCCCAGATACTGGGTCTATGGCAGCACAAAGCTGATTGGAAATGATGTGACGATATCAAACACCTAGTGAAAATTAGTTTGTGTTGTAGTACACCACTTCAACTCAATCATTGCTAAATATTGGAAATGTAGTTGAGTTTATTGGACTGTACCATATATAACCCTTGAGGTTGTAGGATGGCTGGCAAATGTTTCATTTAATGTTTCATTTAATGTTTAATTAAAGGTTTCATTTTTTATGTGGCGTGTCGTGGCCGAGCGGTCTAGGTCACCGGACCTAAGCTCTGGTGTTTTCAGCAGCAGAGTGTGGGTTCGATACCCGGTCATGACACTTGTGCCCTTGAGCAAGGCACTTAACCATAATTGCTTCGAAAAAGTTGGGAAGGTAGTGCATTCTGCTCTACCAGACAGGCTCCTAGTGGATGATACCCATGCCTACATCCTTACAGACTGTGAAGGGGGTAATCCTGTTTCAGCCCCAGGAGTAGGAGGAAACGTGCCCCTGGTGTCAATTGATTTGGGTCGATAGCCTAAATCAGTTATGTGTAGCCCTCACCTTGAGTGGCCGTCCGTGGCCTTGTGAGTTAGGCGATATCTCATTTTTTATTTTTTTTTTTATAAAAAAAAATGTTATTTTGTGCCCAAATTTTTTTTCTTTTTCTTGTTGTAAATGACAGTCATGATATTCTTCCTACTTAAGTCTGATTTCTGATTTTTTTTGCCCTTGGAAATATCTGAAAAATTGTGATTAAATAGCCTGAAAAATATATTAAACCATACACCATATGAACAAGTAGGTCAGCCCTTGTACTCAAATATTATTTTCCTACTTTTTTCGAAGCACCAAATATCATGATACGAGAATTACTAACTGATGACATCATTTGTGCGTCAATGTAAACTGCAAAAAATAAGTTAGTGGCCTGATGTTTCGACCCTAGCAGAGTCTTTCTGGAAGGCTAAATGACAACACACATACAAGCAGACAAGAGTTGCAAGAGTAGTCAAGTGGAAATACATGAATAGAGAGAGTGGAGGGAGAAAAGCAGAAAGCATTCAGAGAAGGCAGGGGGTGTAAGCAGGGATTATGAAGACAAAGGGGGGGGGGGGTTATGAAGGGAAGGGGATAGCTTGACCACAAGAAGTTGGGAACACAAAGGACAAAATAGAAGGTTAGAAGAGAGGTAAATAATTAGTTAATACAATGAAGGGCAGATAACTGTGTGGGAAAAGGAGAAGGCAAAACATCAGGCCACTAACTTATTTTTTGCATTTATACCACAGGTCCTTTTGGTTGGTAAGCAGTTTGCAACAGCTAATTCTATTTTCTCAATGTAAACTAATGGAGTATACAAAGTAGTGAAACCGGATGTTATCAAATTGTGCAAATAAACATGTAAACTGCCTTCAACAGTTACTGTATACATGTTTTTACATTGTTGTTTGCTAGACTATGGACAGACTAAGCCAAAGCCGAGAGACTCAAAAAGCAGACTACCCGTATCAGACCACACAGATCACAAATGTCTATTCAGAGCAACAAATGGAAAGAAGAAACTTAGCACAGTGGTAAGAATGATAATGCTTCTTGCTGGAAACAAAGAATTCATAATAGTCAGTTTATATCCCCATCCCAACCCTCATAAAATAAATAAATTAGATTTTAGGAAGAATGATTTTGCTAACTGCTCCATGGCAAGAACAGACTATCCTGTACTATCAAGTATGAAATAAATCCATCATTAACCTCTTCTGCTATGGGGCTGCTCACATCTTCAACATTTTCACAAGCGTACTAAACGGTATGCTGTGGGGAGGGGATCTGCTGCCGATGTATGTTTTCTAGAATGCCAGTAATCAAAGGCAAAACTCACTGTACGGGAATGTTGTTGGTTTGTACAAATTGTTGCAGATTAGAATCAAGTACATGTACCTGCCATCCTTACTCCCAGCCATCATATATCATATCAATGTCATATTATATAACTACAAAGTAGCTCCCCATGCATGAATCGACAGAGGAACTAGACTTGAAATGAAGTCCTTGTATGGGATGGAGAGCTGTAATTCCCCCCCCCCCCCCCCCCCCCTTAGCGTGGCCCAGTTTATAAGTCTGTTCACGCCACATTCTGAAGACACAATAGCATGAATGAATTCAGCATTTTCTTTTGTACACTTTCAGGTGGGGGGAGTTTTGAAAAAGTGTAACGGTTTTTAAGCTCTTGATAATTGCGAACGTCACCCAGTAAACGATTTTGTCCACTAACTTTGCACAGCAGAAGAATTACACTGGACATGTTTTTATAAGCACATGGAATGCTGATATTGAGTAGAAACTATCTTTTTGAGTAGCAACTGACACATTTTGACACAGTTTGGCTCAAACAATTTTCAGGGCCAAATGCAAATACAGACTTTCTTTCAGGTTTATGCAAGAATATGTTATGTTCTGGCCTGGCTATATAAAGTACAAAGAATCAAAGTTCCTTTTTAAATGTCAAATTCTATCGTAGGATTTTTGTTCCTTTGAAGGGAATTTGGGTTAAGTAATGTACAGAAAGGTAGTGCCGTTTTTGTTGTTGCAAGAAGCCATGCACGAATAACCATTTAATATATGCGTGAATAATGAAGCAGACGTTACTAATCCATAATCCCACATTTTGCAAACCGTTTCTCCAAATTGCTGCCATTTTTAAGGGAAGCTGCAATCAAATAAGATTAATTGTAGATGGTCCAAAGTCAACGTTTGAAAATAATCATTGGATCTCTCTCTCTGTCTGTGCAGATCAGCTCAAAAGACGTCACCAAATTCCAGATGGTAAGTTCACTTGTCTTAACCCAAACTGCCTTCAGTGATTTACTAGAATAATTCATCACCCCTACAAAATCCAACACCATTATAGTAACTCAATACGCAATCAGTTGGACTATGATTATGGTGGAATGTCTGATTCCATGTTAAATAGTCTGAAGACAGTATGGAAATTTGCACAAACAAATCAGTTGTTAAAATTCTGTCTTTTTCTTCATTTTGTTTTGACAGCTTGTTTGACTAATGCGCATAAAACACAGACTATGAGATGTTTTAGACAATCTTCCATTGTTCTTTTAATTCTCGAAAGAAAAATGTAAACTTTTTCCTCATTCAAATCTACCAGCAGCCTGCTAAAAGGTGTTCTTACTAGCCCACAGCAGTTTTTACTTGACATTTTTTGCCTCACAAGGGTAAGTCCTTGTTTAGGATTCAGTTTCAGATTTTCCTTGGCATTTACACCATTCAGTGACCAACCACCTTTGCCCAAAATAGATACTGGTGTTGACCGATCTTCGCATTGGGTCAGTAATACCATACACATTTGGGTGTTGAGGAACCATTAATTAACAAAGGATTTGGACAGTTCCCAGCTTTGATGCCCAGTGGTTAAGGTTCAGTAAAAGTCTTTCTTGGTGTACTGTAATGTTTTTCCCCCAACTGTAAAAAAAAGTATGGTGCAAATAAAACAATCAGCAGAGAAACGAATGTGTCTTGAATCTACCATCTGGAAATCACAGCATTGTTTAGCAATTCAACCAGTGGTCAGGAATGATGAAGCATCTGCTGATGTTTGACTTTCACATGATTTATCATATGGGTGATTACTCTACATTCATTATTGATTCTGTAATGAAACCATTTGTGTGTTTCCTGCATATGTTTCTCCGCCTCGAAGGGAAACTCATTCTCATGCACTGTATGTTGTAGCACATAATGTGTCCTCAAGGCATTTTTGGTGGTTTTACAAGTGCAAGAGTGGTGGGTGTTTTTGAATCCTCTTATAAGTAATCCAAACTAAATGTTCACCAGCCATCGCTGAGGTCAAACTATGGAAACGTGCATGTGTGTAACATGTACATGCCACTTACACAACTCTCAGCCAATGACAGGACTTCCTTTTGACCTCAATGAGGGCGCTGTTTGAGTTTGTGACGTCATATGCAAAGGGGTATATCACTTGAAGTAATGACTTGTTCAATACTACCATAATTAGTGGGGGCAGCAATTATTACCCAAAACATCTGAAGGAAAATTTGCATCCCATTAGGCACAGCTTTTACTTCATGCAAAATCACATGCAGAGGTAATTTTCATGATGCAGGCGATTGCTTTTGCTGTTTTTACCATTGTGACACAAGGAAAATTTCTCCGCTTTTACAGATATGAACCCAGCTTTTTATGTTTAGTTTTTAAAGACTTTGAACATTTTTATCCTGATATGCTTGTCTTTGGTACTTAGACTTATTTTACAAATAATTAAAGAAAAAAGAATTTACAAAAAGGGCGACCAAACCATATTGCACATTTTCTACTCTATCTAATAAACCCAAATCCTCCAAAATTGTATTTAGGAAGTTTTCTTACTTTGTAGGATACTTTGTAGGATCATACAAATGTTGATATCATTAGGCCAGGCATACCAGTCCCATCAAAGTCTCTGGCCAGAAACTAGGGGGAGGGGTCAATGGCTAATAAAAATGAAGTCAAAGTTTGTTTGCAACAGTCTTGTCCCTATCCTCTTGCAATTTAACTCATAGAAGATCGAACCACTGTTTTCTCTCTCTACACAATAATTCATTGATCAACCAAGTTCAAGTTTACTTTAACTGAAGTTTCTTCCACAGCAGATGCTGGAATCAATATGTGTGTGGGAAGTGATGGAAAAATGCCAAATAAACAAAAACAGGAAGTGACATATTAACAGAATATTAATTTAATAGTTAGCATTGATCGAATCAATGCACTCTAGCATTGATCAAATCAATGCACCCTTGCTCAATGTCATATGGAGGGCGCACACACACATGCAGTAATTGGGTGAGAATTCATAATTCCTTGTACAGCCACAGGCCTGTTGGATCACACGAAAGGCCCCCTTTACATTTGCCAGCCAAACAAAATTTGTGTTCCAAATTTTCTCTGAACAAATTCTGACAGATGATGCTGCTGAAAAACAAAAACAAAAAAATTCAAAAACTTTTGTGCACCCCACTGAAAATGCACAAAACATATGTAACATGCAAAATTGTTTGTAAATGGCTGATAAGAGTGATTTAGTTTCGGAATCCCATTAATAAATCTCTTTTCAGTTTATGGAAAGAAAAAAAAACGCCCAATAGGCAAACACAGTCACCCTAAAAACAACAACAGGTGCAGCTTTTTGATTTGTAATGAAAGATTACATGTTCATTGATCTTAATTTCTGACATGTTGTTTACACTAATGTTCCTGATGTATTTACTCTGTTGCTATTTGGAACATCTGGGAGGAAAGCAGTTGTCAAAATCCCTGAGATCTTTTAATTATTAACTTTTGGTCAGCTTTTTTAGAATCTAACCCCAAAAGGTATAGAAGACAGACTCTGCTAGAGAGGTAGAATCTGTCTGCAAATAGTCAAGCCAATTTTAAAGCAAGCTTTTCTTCACAACCCAATAACATTGCCACAAAAGCACATCTCGGGCTCTGTATTCTTAAAAAGATCTCAAGAAATGCCATCTTTTATTTTCCCATTCGTATTTTCCAGGCCTATGCAAATGTCTTGAAAGCCAACACAGACAACTTGAAGAAGAGGGGAAAGCGTGACACGAAGAGCAAAAGTAAAACCAACAAGGCCTCATGATAGCTGCACTTGTACATTATTAACTCTGTATCTTGATGATGCCCATAAGAGTCCTCTACCACTTTGCGGCCATCTTAATAATATGGGACCAGCCAATATCAGACCAGTGTCAGTTTCAATTAATGGGGCACATTGCCTTCGGATTGGGCGCTTTGGGCCATAAAAAGCATTTGTTTTGAAATGAGTATGGTTGGAAAAGATATTTTACAAGTAGAATATAATTATTCACATAAATATTCCTTGAAATTGTTGGTTTTTGTGTAATTTCATGACAGAACATAGTCAATTATTTTTTGTAGAACCAAAGTTTTGACTCCACAAAATGGCGAACTGACTGTATGCTTCACTAATTATGTTTCAAGAGGCAAATTTAAGTTTTGTTTTAAATCACTACTCACTAAAAATACAACATATGTGTTTTGTTCATGAACAACTCTTGAAAAGGATAAGGAGTAATTTCAAACAGCAACATTTTGAGAGAATTTAAGGTAATGTGCCCATTTTCAATGTATTTGTAATTGGGTGGGGGTGGGGGACCACATCCAGTGTGATAGAAGTCCAAAGTTTTATTGGTCAAAGAAAAGATTGTTCCTTCATTTCCAGTGAAAAAAGACAGGAATGTGACAGTTAATGTAAAAAGCCTCCATCAAAATAATTGATGAACATTTCTCAATAGAGAAACTGCCCATTAGACCTTTATCATGCTGCCACCATCTTGTTCATGTTCTCTTTTTATGAAATAACAGTAATGAATGATAATATCCATTGCACTGAAAAAGGAGCCATACTATTTTTTCTTCCAGCCTTGGTTTGGTTACATTGGTTCAGATTGGAGAAAATCTGATTGCCACACCACAAATGTAAGACCCGATTGTAATTATTTTTTATTCCATTTCATTTATTTAAAGGGTCTGTATACGTTTGGTAATGACTCTGAAAATGAATGGCAATAAAAGCTTACTTGGTAAGAAGTGCAGCAGCTTTGGGTAGTATTATGAATTTTGAAAAAACTTTTAACTTGAAGTACTACGGTTATGGAAAAATATATCACTTTTTATTCCCCAAAATTCGAATCTGAGAAGCGTTATGGCCATAACGCTTCTCAGACTGTGTATTCCTATGGGGAATATTCTTCCTTCGTTGAAATATTCGCTCCGGTTTTATCTCAAAAACGCGACCACCTTTTGAAGTGAAAATTTCACAGGTTAGTTTTATTGTATGTACATTTATATAGGATTAGCACAATCAGTTGGCTCCAATTACCAATTGTATACAGCACCTTTAAATATAGTTAGACTCAATTTGAAACATTTTCTAGAAGAGATACCCCTTTATTTATGGGGAACAAAAGTCAGCCAAGGATAGCCCAATTTGATAATTATACTGGAATTCGGAAATTTGTCTTGATCTTAATAAACATTTGTATAAATAAGGTGGAATAAAACGGTACATAACAAACTTAACCAAACGGACATTTGTAGTTTTTATCAATGTGTTCGTTTTATTTGTCCTTTAATTCAACAATTCTATTGTACCTTTCTAGTGTACTAGAAATACATAACGTATAACATTTTTTTGTAAATCATATACTGAAATGTGTTTCAAGATATCTCAAATATGTTTAGAGATACTTTTATCTAAAAACATCAAAATCTGACTAAGTATATTAAATGATTACCAGGTATATGGGACTATATCAAGTTTACTTAAAGGGACACGTTGCCTTGGATCGGGCGAGTTGGTCTAATAAAAAGCGTTTGTAACCGTTTGTTATGAAATGCATATGGTTATAAGAAAGATGTTTTAAAAGTAGAATACAATGATCCACACAAATATGGCGCGAAATTGCGTGGTTTTCCTTTTACTTTGCGAACTAACACGGTCGGCCATTTATGGGAGTCAAAACTTTGACTCCCATAAATGGCCGACCGTGTTAGTTCACGATGTAAAAGGAAAACCACGCAATTTCGAGGCATATTTGTGTGGATCATTGTATTCTACTTTTAAAACATCTTTCTAACCATATGCATCTCATAACAAACTGTTACAAATGCTTTTTATAGACCAACTCGTCCAATCCAAGGCAACGTGTCCCTTTAAATCACTCGGAAAATAGGTATTTTCAAAAAGACCAGTAACCGCATTTTATATCATTTATGTGTTCAATACTTCCAATTTTGTAAACACCTGAACAAACAAAAAAGTTTTGAGATGTCTCAAAATGATTTCGAGACATTTTGAGAACGATTTTGTTATTCCCTGGATTTAAATTTGAAATATCTTGAAACCTTGAGAAATTGTTAATATATCATTAAACTATATTTCTAGATATCTGAAAATGTACTCGGATATATTTAAAAACAATTGAAGATATCCCAAAATAACATAAAATATATCTTAAAATAAATTAAGATAAGTTGCAAAATTATCAAACAACTTCGTTGATGTGAATAAATTTCACCGATGCTTGCCATAGTTAGCAATAATCTTTAAATCCCATAGTGAAATGTCGCCATATTATACATGTAGACCATGTAACCTTTGTGCATTGTGACTTTGTACATTCCATGGCCTTTCTGGTAGGCAAGATAGTATACTGGTCGAGTGGTCGTATGGGAAATTTTCATTTTGTGCCACAATTTCCACATCAATTTAAGTGTTACAAAAGTAGCATATTGAGATGTGCCCCTTTTTCACAAAACAGTGTAATCCCATAAATATCGTTTAATGTTGTCTTCTATTGAGCTGTGTACATATCGTGGCTGCAAGAAGTCTGGGCTATGTGGTTCTTTTATAAACGTGTGGTGTCACAACTGGGTTAGCCGAGTGCTACTCTTTTTTAGACTAATTGATTTCTGATTTTAAAAGATGAAAACACTTGGAAGAAACAGATAGTAGATTGATTAATACGTACTCACTTTAGTGTTTACTTTTACAAAGTTTAATTAGGCCTATTTTATTTTATTAATCATTCTGAATTGTTTTTTTTTTTTTTTTTTTTTGTTGCTTCAACTTTCACAAGATTCTTCTGTCAGCAGTTTCTGGTTCCTTTTCTTTTGTTGAAAAGACAAATTGCAATTGAAGGGTTTGAGCGTTACTGTGCTTGTAAAGCTGTGTGCCGGAATGCCTGTATGAAAACAACAAAGAAAAGGTTTTCATTTGAAACAATAATTTCCCCAATAAGATCAATGACAAATGGGCTGCAGGTTAAAAATGGGGTAGGGGTGAGTAGGGCAGTAGAGGACTCAATACTGACCGTGGTGTCGAACTAGTTGATATTCATATGGTCATGTTCTGTCATCAAGATGCAATGGCTGAACTTGCAGATAAACTGGCTGCAACCAAGCACCTGACAGTCTTCACTCGTGTTACATTCAGTGTCCAAAATTCCATCGCAGTTGCTGTTCTCACTTTGTTGGTCCATACCCAGAAAGCTCCCCTGAAGTTGAAATATCTATATAATACAATAACAGATTTTTGACAAGTAAATAACTACATGGAAACTGACTGAATTTTAAATCATTTGGAGTTGTACAAAGACAAATTTACTAGAGCGGGACTTGAACCTGGGATCTCCGGATTAACGTGTCGGCGCTCTACCAACTGAGCTATCTATCCTTATTGTTGGCAGTAACCCCGCTCTAGTATTTTTTGTTCAACCACAAATTAAAATAACACATATGAAAATAATATAGAATTTATATGAAGCAATAAAAAATACAAAAGGAAACAATTTGTATTTGTATATTGCCTCTCTCACCATATTTTTATTTTAAACAATAGTTTTTGGTCAAAGGACTTTTAGTTATCAGCTAAAAAAAGAAAAATTCGTTCAGGAAACGATTTCTTGTTTCAATTGCGACAATCAAAACAAACTTGGGCCTATATAATGAACGTGCACAAAACAATGACAAACCAATGACAATTTTCCGTTCTTTCACCAAAACGTATCCACCTTGGTGAAGTTTCACAGGTTTGTTGTATGGAGGATTGAAACCGATTCTGTAGTTTTGGGGCCCAGTTTCAACAAAATCCATTCATTTTAACACCCGGCTCTATTCAATTTCACTTAAAAATGAATTCTCCGGTGAATCAGCTTTCAACAGTCAAAAGGTGTTCTCTGGTCGATTAAGATCATTCAATTTTATTAGGCCGCAAGACTCATTCAATTTCGTAAAAGCCAGCAGCAAGATCATGGACAACCATTCAATTTCATCAAGTCTAAAATAGGTAGTAGAAATTCAACTTAAGAATGGTCAAAGTGTAGTCTTGAATGCCTATAAATGAAATGGAATGACTGAAATGAATCTGAATGAGCAAAACGAAAACATGTGTGCACTTAAACAAAATTGAATGCATCAGGCCCTATTTACTATAGCTAAAAAGAAACTAGGAATAATGGTTTGAATGGATGGATAAATGGGGAAAATGCGTGAATTGGAATGCGTGTTAATGAAATTTTAGCTGAAATTTGCCGGAAAACCGCCGGTTATAGTAAAAAAAAAAAAAAAAAAAAAAAACAAACAACAAAAACTAACGTTTCGAAGAATACCACATGTAAAGAAAATGATATTAGCTGAAACAAAGGCAATACCTGAGCTAAGAGGATGCCGATTATCACCACACGTCCCATTCGTCCCATCTTGAACTAGATGTTTTTGTCTTCAACTGCCGTTGAACAAAATTAACAGCTCTTAATTTCTATGAACATGCCAGCTGAAGTGGTGTTGTGTAAACTGTAATAACGTTTTATAGATCGGCATATTCTGATGTTTTCAACACTTATGGAATATAAACTGTCGTGACCATAGCTTGCTCTTTGTATGCTGATTGGCTGGAGAGAATCAGCACATGCGCCGTGCATATTAATTGGAATAACTTTACCAAAGTAATCATATCGATGTGAACGCATTACAATTATGCGTAGTGATGGAGTCTCGATATGGTTCCGTTTTGCAGGGCAAGCAGGACACCGTCACTTTTTGAATTCATGCGTTACTTTTGGGGGTTTTCCTTTCATTTTGCTTTCATCACCTTATAGGCCTGCTGCAAAATACCCAAAAGGAGAAATGTGGTAATATGTAAGAAACGGAAAATGGCTTTTATAGAGCCTTACCCTAGGTAAAGAAAAACACGGACTTTCTGTTGAAACTCTCTCTCTACTAGTTGTTTTCTTTTTTGGTAACAATAAATTATTATTGCCAAAACTATAGGCAAGTGCGTATCAAACTTATTTTTAACTTGGCAATTCAGCAACCGAAAATAGCGCAATCTACTCTCACGTCACTCACCCGTGAAGCCCACCCCCCTGACGCCACGGAGTAAGGGGGACGGTCCACGATTGGAGGGCCACATTACTTGGGTGCAGGCGGGGGAGGGGGGGGGGGGTGTCTCTGTCACAGTCAAATCGAAGTGCAGGAACCTAATATGAATATTCATTCCTTTCCTTCAGACTTCGTATAAATTTGTTTAATCCCAACACAAGCTTCAACCCGATCTCTGCCAGCTCTCATTTAATATCCTCCATTGGCATTCCTTGCATGTTGTTACAATAATTGAACTTTTAAGAGTGGAGCACCCCCTACACCCTGCACACACCTGTCTTCTTCATTTTCACACAAAAGTCTGTACGCCATGACGTCAAGTTTTCTTGACACTGTTTTCATCATATTCATTCACGAAAAAAATAGGTTAAATTTTGTCGTATTTATTATGCATTTGAAAGACATACTTGATTTAAATATATAGTTAGATATAAAGAATAGCAACGATTATTTTTATGCATTCTATCTGATATTTACTAGTAATGCGTAAATGAAGATAATCGGTGCTTTTTTGCAGGCGGTTTAATAATGAATGGGGGTGTAAGTGCTTGGGTTAAAGAAAAAGTACGACCATTGTTAAAGTTGATAAAGAAAGGTACCAGACGTAATAGTTGTGCTCAGTTGTACATAGAAATAGACAGATGCCCAGGCAATCTGTTGCTGAAATAAACCAAAGTCAAAAGTTAAGCACAGCAGGGGGGAGTATCGACGTCGAAGCTGCGGAGTTTGACCAAAAAATCTCACTTTCTGATGTTGTGGTTCGGATTTTGATCAATTGAGTACACAACTTACAAAATGAAGACACTGCTAATTCTGTTTTCATTTCTTGGTAAGCATGTTATCTCCCCCCCCCCCTCATAATTTCAGTATCTCAACTGAGAAGTAAGTACGACTGTTCCGCCCAACTTGACAATCGCACCAAATAGTTGGGACTGGTCCCAACTTGAGTGTTACAGTTGGGGTATCCCAACTGTAGTTGGGATAGTACAGCCTACAGGGTACCAGCGGAGTGCTGGGTGTGTGTGAAGTGTGTGACAAGACTGAAATCAGCACACTAAATAATTTAGTGCCCAGACTTCAATTAATTTAGAAAATTTAGTGCCAGAAATTTAGAAAATTCAATTTAATTGAGACCGTTCTTCCCATCCATACGCTGATCGCGGCCCTCCCGCCAGGGGCGGATACAGGGGGGGGGGGGGGCGTGGGGGCGCACGCCCCCCCCTTTTGGTTGAGAAAAAAAATAAAATAAAAAAATGAGGGAGAGACAAAGTTAATAATGACATAGGCCCTACCTATTTTGTTTTTTTCGAAAAAGCTACTAATAATCTGTACCTCGTACACTCATTTGTGGACCACTACTATTATATTCACTGACTTTATGAGGAATTACACGTGAATCTGTGTGACTTGTGTGGACATCGTGTCTTCTCACACACTGAACATAAAGCGCGAAACACCGTGCAAATGCCTGGTGCGGGGCCGGGGGGCGTGAAGATCATACACCCGCAGCGTGAGTCGACCATGCCACCTGTGTGTGTACATTGTGCAAAGAAGTTTCTGGCTGGAGGTCAGCACGCGCTAAATACAATGTGACTTTTACAATACTGTATTAAGATAAAAAAAAGCAAAAAAGTGAAGATATAGCCCCATGAATAGGGCCAATCCACTTCGTATCCTTGGCTCTAGCACCATTGCATTCCTATTTTTGTGCCCGATTTTATTTTCAATCCGGGTTATGAAACCATACGTACTGATCAAATGCTACTGTACATGTAGAAAGCCTTATGCTTAATTGTTTTTTAAAGGGACACTGCCTTGGATTGGACGAGTTGGTCTATAAAAAGCATTTGTAACAGTATGTTATGAGATGCATATGGTTAGAAAGATGTTTTAAAAGTAGAATACAATGATCCACACAAATATGCCTCGAAATTGCACAGTTTTCCTTTTACATCGTGAACTAACACGGTCGGCCATTTATGGGAGTCAAATTTTTAAAACATCTTTCTAACCATATGCATTTCATAACAAACGGTTACAAACGCTTTTTATTAGACCAACTCGCCCGATCCAAGGCAACGTGTCCCTTTAATGATCACAGATCTTTTGGGAAAATTGTTTGCTTTTCGAATCGCGAGTGTGATTTTTTTCCCACATAATTATTAACTTGCTCAAAAACCATTGTCAGGTTTCCACAACAGTCCACAACAGTTTTACGATCAACTGATGATATTTAATGGGGACCAGACTGATTCACTCAGCATGCCATCAAGGTTTTGTGAAATACGTGTAATGCGGTGCGCATCTTAAGCCCGTCTGCGCAAAAGATATTAAATTATTATGCTCAGCGCGTTATGTAAACCAGTCTGGTCCCCATTAGATCGTATAAATGTTGTGAAATTGTTCAGGGAACCCAACTAGTATGTTTCTCGCGCAAGTTGTTAATACGTGATCAAAAAATTCACTCTCGCGACTCGAAAGGCATCCAATTTCTGTGATGTTTAAAAAAAAGTTTAGCATTAGGGCTTTCTACAAGTAGGCCTACAGTAGCATTATTTGATCGATAAGTTTTATAACCCGGATTAAAAATTACATCGGACACAACAATATGATTGCAATGGTGCTAGGCCCAATTAAGACATACATGTAACATCGTATAATCATGGTGTCTCACTCTGTTCAGAAAATCACAGATTGTTTGTGTATTCAAGAAAGAGGGTTAATATCTGTTGTGTTTCTTTTAAACTAGTAATTATCAATTGTGCAGATAGTACACCGATACGATGCAGGGCTGGGGAAGGGGGGGCTAGGCCAATAGGCCTACCCTCACATTTTAGTACATTAATGTTATTGTTGCTCGATCGCGCTGTCACTGAAGACAAGCACAACTTGTTCTTATCAGTAGTAACATGTCACATTCGAATCCTCAAGTATGTGAACAATTATAAACAAAGAGACCCTATTTGGTTAATTATATTAAAAATTGCACTATCGTTTGTCTCACCCAACAGTTTTTTCCCCTGAATAAGTATTAATTGTAGCCTACATTTTGATTTTTATAACTCAGGATGGCTGATTCAAATCAATGACTCCCAACTCGAAAATTAAGTTTTTAAGATGATCTTGCTAAAACAAAAGTGGTCAGATATTGCATGATGAGATTGCACCACAGAGCATCTAGAATCCTAACTGTTTCAGAGCATTTAAGTGGGCCCCGCAACCGGCCCATGCCGTAAGGGCTTCGCGTTACGCGCTCGTAGGAGCCACAAATTGCATTCACCATTTGCTGCTTGGTAAATTTTCACGCCCCCCCCCCCGTTTGGAAAATCCTGGATCCGCCCCCGCCCCCCTGACCACATGTCACAGTCCCCACGATCGATAACATCTTTTTTGCGGGGGCTATCCTGTTGAGTTCTATATAGGCGATCCCAACTACAGTTGGGATGCCCCAACTTGAACACTCAAGTTGGGACCGGTCCCAACTATAGTTGGGACGATTGTCAAGTTGGGACGGAACATGACTACGACGACGGAATCTCATCACAAGTATTTCTAAAGTCAATGTCAGTCGAGTGTACACTCCATCCAGATTCTCAGATGGTTCAATTGTTGACTCATGACTGGGCGTCGCCATTCGTCATCATCAAGACATCATCCATTTTATATTTTTTGATAGAGAACTAAAAATATACAGAAAAACAAAATAAAGATGATAGAGTGTACGTCCTAAACGTCAGGCTGCGACTACGAGTACGAGTGAACATGACTAACGTTAGTTTTTATTTGTTCATAAACAATTTTTTTTCTGGGCATGTTTGGGAGACAAGAAGGAGTCAACTCAAGGTGGTTGAAACAAAATTGACAATCTCTGATTATGACTCTGGATTCTGTTGGGGAAAACACAGGTCTGGAATTACACGGTGATTGCAAAGAGCATAGCCTTGTTACCCTGGTTTTGGCCTTGGTGTCCCTTCAATTTCAAAAGTGTCCCATGGCATTAGATTTTTGGGTTTTCCAATGGAAGTGCCCTTTGCAAAATGAAAATGGCCTTGCCCTACCAAAAGATGAATTTCAAGGCCTGAAAACAAACCAGGCATAACCACAACTTTAACTGAAGCAGCAAACTTACTGTCTTTATCCTACCTCCACAAATTACGCTGTCAAAATACTCACCATATTCTTGGTTAGAAATGTAAGTAAGTAATGTTATAAAGTTATTTCTTGGGAGAGCTTTAAAAAAGGAAACTCTAACAATGAGACATTCAATCAAAGAAGAATTCACCCAACCAAGCAACCTTAATAAAGTGCAAGTTGGACAGCAATTTTTTCCCAATCAGCATGTCTGAGTAGATATTAAGATCCACTTTTTAGCGTGAGAAAGTTTGATTGATTTTTTCATATGATTGCGTACCTATGCTATTTGCCATGGAATGTTTTATTTCTTCCAAGTTCCTGTTCTATGTGTAACTGTAAGACCTTATTTCCTGAACTCCAGGAAACAATTCCTCAATTTAAGGAAATAATCAACTTGGACTTTCAGAGTGCAGCTGCAAGTGCAATCGCACTCTTCTGCGCTGAGGAGTGCAGAAAAACATCATCCCTAAAAGTTAAAGAGGTTTTAATTTTATATTGTTAAAACATAACTTTATTATTTTTTCACAGCAGAAAATGAATTACTAATGCAGTGCTTATTAAAGTTGCCTTGCATTGCAGGCTCTTTGAGCATAGTGAAACAAAAATAACCAATCGCCATTCCAATCAATGCGTGTGCCTGAACTGTTAAAAATTAATTATGATAAAGCACTTGTACCTCTGAGGACTATTGTGCAAATAAAATCATCGGAAGGATTTCCATGCTGAAATCAAACATCTCAAACTGTCAGATTTATATAATCATGTTAAAGTTCACTTTTCTGACTAATGTGTGAAGTTTGATTCTGAGGAATGCAAAGAGCTCTCCCTAATAATTTATGGAGAACAGTGCAGTTTATAGCTCTCCATGGATTTCTGAACATGATGCATTGGACCTTATTAGCTTCTTGTAATTGTACCTATTGTAACCACCAGTTGGAGTTGTTTACAAAGTGTCAAACAGTTGCAGTAGTTGTTCATTTCATGATTTGATGACAGCATAGTCCCCAAAACTTTGGGATTCTTTTTAAGAAATTTTAAATTTTACTGCTTTTTTATAAAAGTAATTATCTCAAAAATCCTCTTGCTTAAATGTCACTGTCTTTTCTGCATAGGAGTTTGTTCATGTTCTTCCAAGCAATGGAAATCGGATGTCAACTTCAACAACCCCCTAAACTGGGAGAGTGGAAAGTTGCCATGTCCTAACAACAGGATCGTTTTTCCTGATACGGTAATAAATTGTGTAGTTTGTTTTTGTAAGGTGGTAAAATTGTTGCCCATTAGGAACAACGAACAACTAAAGCTATTTTCTACCAACAGATCTATATGAAGAGAAACTTTGTGAAATGTGTATTGCCTCAAGCATTTGATCGACATCCCCCATGAGCTGCTGTATTAGTGGAAATGACTAATAACCTTAAACGCATTTTATCAATATGTTATTTGTGACAGGTGTCCTGCTTATTTAGATGCATTGTGTGTAATAGTTTTGCTTGACAGCTAAATTTAACTGTGCACCAGTTTTTTATAAAGCTGTTCAGAAGGAATAGCAAATTCATTTGCCCTTTGGCAGTTATCATATTTCTGCTATTATAGCAGGAGTTTTCTCTGCTGAAGAAACTTTTTGTGCTAAACAGCTTTATGGAATAGGGCCCAGGTAGTACGGCAGTTTTAAAATACCTTGATTTGGCAAACATTTATATTTATAAGCAATTTATCATAATATATTCAGTCTATTCCCTGTTAAGATTGAATACAATCAGATATCAAACATTTACTTCAAGGCCACTAGATCAGATAAGGACTACATGATATTTACTTTGGTATTGCTTATTGTCTGGAGTGCTGATTGAGTAAATAAGGACATGTTTATGGCCTTTTCTGTACCATGCAGTGACAGGCAGATTTTAGGGGTAGTTGAGGAAATCAAATTGAGTAAAAATGCAAATTTCTCATTTAGTTGTCAAGTAATTTTAGTTTGGAAAGTATATCACTGCTTAATCCTAAGTACATGCAGGCCTGGAAATACACTGAGGTCACGGAGGACATGGCCTCTGTTGCCCCTGGTCTTGGCCTTGGTGCCCCTTCAAAAGTTTCCCATAGGCGTTAAGATTTTCCCTTTGCAAGGAGAAGTGCCCTTTGCAAAGTGAAAATAGTCTTGCCCTCTCAAAGATGAAATTCCAGGCCTGTACATACAATGTGTATAACAAACTTTCAGTTGAGGTTGTGTTATTATACCAGGGGATCATACATGTATGTTCGACTGTTACATAGGTAGGTTTAATGATAACATAAACATCAGTTGGGTAAAATTCTTAACTGTTTGCATTGTAAACGTAAACAGAGATCAAGTTTATTTTGTTGATTTCTTAAGTTTATTTCACTTTAATATATTTCATGGCAAAATGTTACTTCTCAACAATTTATGGTATAATCGGTACAGCCATAAACTACGTTAAACCATAGAGCAATTCTGTCCTTGCTCTATGGTTAAAACTGAAGTATTTGAAAAAACAGAATCGCCCATACAGAAAACTCAATATGATTGGGGCCAACTCGGTCCCAGAAGTTTAAATAAATGCAAGACGTGCAAAGTCTATACTAGAACTCATTTGTTTCTTTTAACTAACTATTACTACTATTTGTTCCCCATCTTAAAAAGGTGAATGCAGTTCTTCTACAGACAAACATCAGTTCCGTGAAGGAGATAATTTTGCCAAATAATGGACAGCTTCTGTTGCTTAAAGACATGACCCTATCATTCTCTGATACACCTTCTGATGCAGATTGCAAGTCCGAAGGTAAAGTATCAAACACATTTAATTAACTCAAACTGACCAACCTTTAAAGACAAAGTATATAGGGTGCGTTCGATTAGCGACCCCGGTCTGCTCATCCGGGTGAGCCCCTAACCATGAGCTAATCGAACACCAACTTCCCCCAGCATTCACACCGATGCATCTTGGGACAGCCGACCGGAACTACTTCCATTTTGTGCCGTATGTCCAATACTTTCCGTGGATTCACGAAAACATCGTAAAATAATTATTCTCAAGGTAAAACTGCAACATTAAACAATTTGTACAACCCCACAGTGATACAAAGGTACCCGGCTTCGAATAAAAAATACTTATTGCTCACAAAAACGCTGTTGTAATGGCGAAAATGTGTGTCAAACTTCCTAAAATGTCCCGCTGAATTACAAACAAAATGGTGGCCATTGAGAAAGTTTTTCGCCGTGACGTCATGAACCAGGGGCAGCCCCAAGTGACCTGCTCCACAAGCAGGGCACTTGGGGCTGACCCGGGTGAGCCCCACGAATGACGTCAAAGCTATTCGAACGCACCGGGGGAAGACATGGGTCGACCCGGGGAAGCTAATCGAACGCACCCATAATTGGTAACAAAGTTGCTGAGTTTCATTTAAAAAGCTCACTAATTGTTAAGTTTATACCAGTAACGATCCAATAAAGAAGTAGTTCCATTTGAAATACTGTAAAGTCAGTGAATTAAAATATATATGTTGCTGTTGTTTGTTCTCTTGAATAAAAAAGGCACAAGATTTAACTTAGAAAGCACAGGAGCTGTATTTGAGCAAATACGGGTATCTCTGCCCAATTAGACGCGGTGTTGTAGGGCCAATGATTTTCCGCGATCGCGGAAAACGGATGGAATTCGCGGAATCTGCCACTTGAAACGGAAAATGGAATTTGAATTTGAAGTAAAAAAAGTGACAAAAGATTGTTTTTTTCATGTTATTAAATTCAAAAGTGTTGAAATTGAATAGGCAAGCGAATTTAACATTGTGTTCTTTATTGAACCTTCTTTTGTAATACAATAAAACATCAAAAATCAGACTGTAATAAGTGAGATCATAACCCGTTGAGCCTATGAAGGATATACACGTTGTTTACTACGGAGGTCAAAATCATCGCATTCACGGCACGTTCTTTACTGTTTTTTCACTCAAATTGCATTTTATCCCTCCCTTTAATCAACATCCATACACAAACCAGCTTACCCCTGCTCTATTTGAATACACACATTGATTGTTCACTCATAAAGGTCTTAAATCAACCATAAACTTTCAACATTTTGTCGCCAAAGCGAAAACAAAATGGCTGACGTTCTGTTTCTGTCGCATGACTAAAAAGCCGACAACAGACGACAGTGTGAGCTGCAACTTGCTATATCGTCAGCAATTTCACGAAGGGCAAAAAAGTCCCCTACAGTCAAAAATATATGTTCTGAGAAAACCGCGTTTGAAGTTTAGCTTATTTTGAAACTACTGGTTGGTATACTATTCGAAATCTTATCTTGGAAATTTTTACATGTCAGGAAAGTAGAGATCCTAAATCATACAAATCTGTTTCAATTTTGTCCATAACGTGTTTAATTAATGAGTATTTATTTCATTAACAAAATTGTCTCTTCGTGAAAACGTTACAAACCGTGCTCTGTGTGCAGCGCGTCGTGTATAAACTTTTTGGCTGTTCGTGAAAACGCAAAAGCCGGAGCACCCACGTTTGGCACCGTGCCAAGGGATAATTCCACGCGTTAGAGCAATACCTTTTTGGCACTTCGTGAAAACGCAATTCCGGGTTGTGCTTATTTTTTGTCCTTTTAAGTTTTTGGCTCTTCGTGAAAACGCAAAAGACAGCGCGCTCATGATTGGCACGGTGCCAACTGTAAATCAACGTGGTAAGGTATACAACAAATTTACAAAAAGGTTTTTGGCTCTTCGTGAAAACATAATTCCAGGTTCTTGAGGTTTTTGTCATTCATCAACTTAGCGTAATTAAGAAACTAGACGATTTTGAGACCTATAACTTCGTAAATAGTTAGATCCCAATCACCTTAGTCGAATCCACCCAAAAAGTCAAAATTAGTTTTTAATCGATTTTTCAGGTTTTTGGCCCTTCGTGAAATTGCTGACGATATGTTAAACAAGTTGTCGGTTGTTGTCGCCAGTTGTCGGTTGTTTTAAGTACGGCCCGGTACTATTTTTTTTCTCCATATTGTGGCCGTTTACAAAACCACGCCTTGAGCTTGTGCTCCCACTTGGGCTCTGTCTGCCTGTTAGAAGCCACGTACAGCGGAAAGCACTCGTATAACTGACGGAGCCTAAGCCCAAGGCCATGGTTTCGCAAACGGCCCGACTGAAGAAGAAGAAGAAGAAGAATATCCAGCACAAGGACAATATCTCTGCCGTTGCACAGGCAGAGATAATTTTGTGTGATCTGTATAAAATACAGTCAATAGTAAATACGCAGTTTAACTGAATACACTTTGATATTTTTTCTGATGAAAACTTTAAAAAATGAGCTGTAAATTGATGCACCTTGTGTACACTTTTTTATTGTTTGTATTAAAAGTATGAAAACAGTTGGCTGATACTTAATATGTTGTTGCTTGTAGATGCTAAGTTCATCAGGATAGACTCAAAGAGCTGGTTTGATCCAGACAACTGGCAGGACTTGGATGCTTTGGTCATTGTGGAAACAGAGAGAGTCCCATGTCAGTATGATATGGTCCTCTTCCCTGAAGACAAGCTGTTTGCGGTGAATGTGGACGCCAGCGTCACCATCGGTCAAATGAGCTTCTCTGGACAGGTAGCTTGTTCATTTGAATTGACTCAAAACTCAAAAAAATTATATTTGAAGACCCTTTAAATGACCAAAGCTTATTTTATGTCTACAAATAACTCTTTCACTTCAGGATAACAGGGTTCGGCACTCATGATTCCCCGACCACCACTGGCAGAATTTTTTCGTTTTCCGACCACCACACATTTTCCCTTTTTTCCACCATTTCCTTCAAAATATTGTGAACAACGTGTAACACAAATTATTTACCAGTAAACAGTTTTATCCAAAGTTTCGAGTAGCCTACTTCTTTGGTTTGAGTCTATTTTAATGATCCAGGATCGAGCATTCCTCCCGCCTGTACGATGTACATTATATCCAATGCACGAAACCCGCATTGATTTCGCAATGGTTTCCAGTCACGCTGATTATAGCTTTACGCTTGGAAAAACATGATACCATAACCAGTTTCATCACGGTGCATACCCTATTCTATAGCGTTTAATACAACGGAAATGAACTGCAGAGTAAGCACCATGCTATAGATGCTGTAAATTGTTTTCCCATGGCGGTAAAGACATGCGCGCACTGAGGGACTACATTCAAGGCACAGCTGCAGGGCGCACGTGTGTGTAACCACTTCGTGCACGATCGAAAGGAAATTGACTTGACCGTACTAGGACAACAAATTTCCGGCACTAAACAAATCCTGGGCAGAACCCTGGGATAAAAAAATACCTTTTCCTGACACCCATGCAGGATTATTTTCAGTCATAACACACCCTTTTTCCCCCCTAGCCATTATTAATTTGTGTTGTTTGGACACCCAAAGACGCTTTCTATAGATGACGCATTTGTTTACGGTCGTGTGTCTTAAGCACAATCAGACCTTTGGAAAGCCTTAATGTAACAGCCAATAGTCAACCCATACCCTGGTCGAACAGACGGCATCCTGAAAAGAGATGTAACTAAGTTAGATTTTTCCTGATTTCTGGAATTTGTTTTCATAAATTTCCTGTTACCATCTGTAACAACCAACCCGATGGGGTTCTGGTTGCAACAAAGGAAGAAAACACGCTGCAGAAATAAATTATCACTAAAGCCAACCAAGATTATATTTACAAATATAATACAATTTTTTTACAAAACAAAATCATCAGGCATAACTTTACCTGCAAGGTATTTTTCAGTGGCCACCGTTTAAGCTACAATATAGTTATACACCTCGAAATACAATCAATTTGATCCTCAAAATTGATCCAGTAAATTTGATATTACAAATTTAATCAAACCAAATCTCAATCAATGATTTGCTGATTCCAATTAACCTTAATTCACCAATATATCAACAATTTGTAACCAGCGTTGTCACTACGCCGGTCGGTGCCGGTCAGACCTGCCGGCACTCGGAGCTACCCGATCGGGACTAAGCCTTGCTAAAGCTTTTACCGACCGGCACTAAATTCGACCAAAATGCTGAATATTAAATTATTTTGTCATCAGAAGCCAACAATAAATTCCAGTATTTACAACAAAATACATCGGGTTTTGTTTTAGTAATCCATTCCTAACAATATCTGACAAAATTTTGCGTGCGTCGTAATTTATTTTGTCCCGTTCTGTTTGTACCGTATTGTGGCTTTGCGCACACCATTGATCACAACATTCGGCCTGCATGCCGCCGAGAGACCGACCAAAAAACATGCTACGCGCAGCGTCCACGATAACCAACGGTTTTTCTTCAGGGCGCCCGGCTGATCTGCCAAGTAATAAATATGCATAAGGTGACGTCGCGCGGTAACTTACGTCACTCAACCAATGAACATGCAACTTGTGGAGCTATATGCAACGTCACGGGTGCTTGCATATTCATTAGATGGACAAGTCTCAAGCTACAGTATATCGCGCGGCGTCACCTCATACATATTTATGACTTAGCAGATCAGCCGGGTGCCCTGACTTTCTCATGATCAACAGGCAGCAAATCATAAATAAGATGGCGGCCCCCAAGCACGACGAACTTCAATGTATTTTTTTGCCATTTTCAAACCATATTATCTGGACGAAGTCATCGGTGAGCCCTGGCATGTATCATAATAATTCACCAGATGTAAGGAAAAAAATAAAGTAGGTTGGAGTAGTATGGGATGTTTATAAGTGGGAAAAATTGATCGTACTTTTAAAACATAGCTGTAAATGGCGACTGTGATGAGACCGAGGTTGGGTTCTGGACCCCCGGCCATGAGGCGCAATACTCCGCGATACTACGTTCCTGAGCAGAAAATTAGCCGGCACTAAATTTGGGCTAGTGACAACACTGTTTGTAACGTCTCGGGTGACGGTATTCTCAATTCTAGATTCTCAGTAATTCAACATCAATCCTCCATAATCCATTAAGTTCAAATCATCAATACTCCTTCCAACAATTTGTTAACTCTCAAGGATTCAAACAATAATCCTTCCAATAATTTGTTAATTCTCAAGAATTCAACAATATTCCTTTCAATTTTGGTTAACTCTCAAGGATCCAACAATGTTCCTTCCATAATTCGTTTACTCTAGAGTCCACACTTCCACGTATTAAATCAATGTTTAAAGTGTTCGTTGGACTTTCGTCTTTGCTGACGATAACAGTCTGGTTTTCCAGCTCTGGACTATCCAGTTCATTTGTTTATCAAAGACAATGTCTCGGACTCGACTCCACCCTAGTGAAGACAATACATGTATCTCGTCTCTCATGCTTCACCATTCAAATTCACATCAGCTCAGTAAATATTGACCGAGTGTCCAACTGCTCACGTCAGAGCGTCAAGTATTTACCCAGTCGGGTAGGACCATCTATAAGTGAAAATAATACCAAACTGTACAAGAACAAGGTCTTAAAACATATCAGTACACTCGCCCTTAACTCAAGGAAAATTATCAAAATGCAATTATCTGCTTTTGGATCAACTGCCCCTAAATTTAATATAAAACACTAAAACAATTCACAGGGTTTTCTCCATAAACATAATTAAAAGAACTTACGATTTGCCAAGCTCAGTCCTCCTCTGTGCCTCACAGATCCAAACAACATCTATGCCGCAGCATGCATTGGAGAACTCTGGCTGCCTGTGCCTAACTTCATACAACTCACACGCCCGAAATCAAACTGGTACTCCGCACATACTTTTACTTTACCCACTTTATATCTCACACTACCACTTTGGTCACTGAAGCACACCAGTGACATTCCCAAGACATTCCTGAGGGACTACGCCCACAGAACAAAAGAAACAGAATCTAGCAATGCCTTTGCACTTACATTACAAGTACTGCTGCTGCACAGTAGCACTTGTACACCTGCCAAAATAGTTAATAACAAAGCAGCTGCTGCACAGTAGCAAAGCGCACTAGCAAATCATGGCCCTTAAAGTTCATTGGACAAAGAAAATACAAAATAACCATTTTAATCATCTCCAATGGGTCTAGCTGTGACACCATCAAGACAAGAAATGAACATGGAGGGAAGAAACAAATGGCATATTCAGTGTACAAGATTTGCATATTTTGTGGTGATGCAGAGCTGTCACTTTTCTAAAATGTAACACCCCTGACCATTTCACTCTTGGCCAAGAGCAAGATTCCCAGTTTTCCAGTATTACTTATTTTTGCCTTAAGGAAACACTCTGCTGGGTCAAAACATCAGGTATTGTCACATTTTGCATTTATATACATGTACCACAGGTCATTTGGGTAAAGCAGTTTGCAACAGTTACCTTTTAATTTTTTAAAAAGATTTTGCTTGATAATTAGTGAAGTAAGTTCCTGTATAATAAAAAAAGTTAAAAGCGTTCATTCCTAACATTTCAAAAATTGTCTCTCTGTTCCACTGAAGGATTACACTACAAGTCAGTTTAACTCCTATCTCTCTACTGACGCCGGCTCCCAACAGCTCTCATTAAGTACTGGTGCTTCAGTAACAATCCAGGGCAGTGCCTGCCCCCAGACCAGCGGCTGCCCCTGTGGCAATGATGACCCGGACACTGTGAGTTCATCTTAGAAATATTAGCTTTAACATTTATGGTTGCACTGATAAATAATTTGACGTTTTTTATTCACTAGGTTAAAAAAGTCATTCTGACATATTGTAATTTTTCAAGTGGTACAAATGCTGTATCTTTATAGGTTAAATTAAATTCTGCTAATATATTTTATTTCCATTTTGATGTTGACAAACAGCTGAAAAGGATCTGTGACCAGTACAACTGTTTGCCCACCTCATGTGCTGATACTGTTACCCCAGTAGGGGGTTGCTGTGCGTTATGTGGTAAGATTATTACCTCTTTAACTAAATTTTTAACCAAAAGTCTACATCATAAATTGGCGCCAATTGTGGAAATGCGCAACTGTTGCAGTTTATTTGAACAAATGAAAAAAACACCATTACTTCCAGAAAAATATTAATAATTTCAAGATGTCTCACACAAACCCCAACCCTATTGAATACAATTGCCTTAATCCTTCATTGAGTTTATGTATATGTGACAGATAGGATCCCTACTGCCTTAGTCCTTCAAAGTCAACCGATATGAGTTATGTAGGATTCCTACTGCCTCAATCCTCTTAAATCAATCAATAATGGGTGCGTTCGATTAGCTTCCCCGGGTCGACCCCGGTCTGCTCATCCGGGTGAGCCCCTAACCATGAGCTAATCGAACGCCAACTTCCCCCAGCATTCACACCGATGCATCTTGGGACAGCCGACCGGAACTACTTCCATTTTGTGCCGTATGTCCGATACTTTCCGTGGATTCACGAAAACATCGTAAAATAATTATTCTCAAGGTAAAACTGCAACATTAAACAATTTGTACAACCCCACAGTGATACAAAGGTACCCGGCTTCGAATAAAAAATACTTATTGCTCACAAAAACGCTGTTGTAATGGTGAAAATGTGTGTCAAACTTCCTAAAATGTCCCGCTGAATTACAAACAAAATGGTGGCCATTGAGAAAGTTTTTCGCCGTGACGTCATGAACCAGGGGCAGCCCCAAGTGACCCGCTCCACAAGCAGGGCACTTGGGGCTGACCCGGGTGAGCCCCGCGAATGACGTCAAAGCTATTCGAACGCACCGGGGGAAGATCTGGGTCGACCCGGGGAAGCTAATCGAACGCACCCATTGAGTTATATAGGGTGCCTACTGCCTCAGTCCTCCAAAACCAACTAATATGAGTTTATGTAGGATCCCTCAATCTGCCAAAATTATCCCTTGTACATTTTGAAATACAAGGCAATGATGGGGTTAATGGCAAAAATAGTTTACAAAAAAGAAGACTTTCTACATGAGATTTGTTTGAACTTCCTGCAGGAGCTATTCTGACCATGGAATTTGATTTTGAATCTTTCAACATGGCAGACTTCAATCAGAGGATACATGACGACTACCACGTTCATAACACCCAAACCATTGCAAATGTAAATATCGCTTCCTTTTAAAGGTTTTTTGCCTCTTTTTGTCTTTAATGATTAAAAGTTGAGATTATATATAAATTGTTTATTCTTTAAAAATTGTATTATGACTTTATGGTATTAGGGACGATACTACACTTGAAAAGAATGCTGTTCTTTCTATTTCAATCCGATTTCCAATTTTTTTTCAGACAAAAAATCAGTAAAATCGTTATTTAATATCCCAATAATGCTCTTCAAAGTCTCTGAAGACTCTATTCCATAGGGTAGACCATATTCTCAATAATTTTCAAATGGTCAAGTATCGTGCCTGATTTGAACAATAACAATTGGGAAGCGACAAAGCAAAAAATTGTTCTCAGAACAGGTACGCATACTCGTAACAATGTAAGTGACAGAAAATGGTCTGGGGCCGATTTCTCAAAGCTCTCAGATTCTAAGATGAGTTGTCAATATTACCACAGTGATTTGTATTGTGACATCACACTTTGCTTAGCAGTAAAGATTGATTTGCAGTTAAGATCAATCTTAGCTCTTTGTGAAATAGAGCTCTGGTATGTTTGCTGCCATAGGGTCCCAAAGTATTTTCAAGATATGTAAGTGAATTTATTGTAATTACCATGAAGATGCACCATAGGTTCTTCTCAGAACCGAACCACCACAGCTCATAAAGAGATTTATTACATGCTGTCTCCACAAACCTCACTTGATTGTATCTCCACCAGGCAAAGTTTCAAATGCTACATAATAGACCCCTTGCACAACGCGCAGCGCACGTATACACTGTTTGCCATTTTGGGAGTCAAAATGTACACAAGACTCATAGAGTTGACACCCAAAATGGAAGTGCGCTCATCATGTGTGGAGGTGTGTTCCGCGTTGTGCAAGGGGTCTTCAGATGCAGACACCTTTTGCATTATTTCTAGCAGTTTATTTCTGATTGTCAAAACAGAGAGAAAAGTACACATATGTATAACATAAGATAAAGTGTGAGAAAAGAAAAAATGTTTGGTAAGTAATTTCAGCTTTATGAAATGGTTATCGCCACGAGCTAATGTCAAATAACAAAACAATTCATTGAATGAATAGAGTCGGAGAAAACGGCGTGAAGTGGACACAGGTGAAGTGAATACCTACATATCCAAGACCAGCACTGGGCATATTCAGCTGGTACTGACAGACAATCAGTCCGGGTCAAGCAGTGGTCAGAGAGCAATTACAATAGCTCAACAGATAATGGTCGACATCCAGAATGGTGAGCATCTGTGGACTCAATCATATACTAATAATAATATCATTATGCAGTTCTTTTTTTTTTTTTTTTTTGTATGAGATATCGCCTAACTCACAAGGCCACGGACGGCCACTCAAGGTGAGGGCTACACATAACTGATTTGGGCTATCAACCCAAATCAATTGACACCAGGGGCACGTTGCCTCCTACTCCTGGGGCTGAAACAGGGTTACCCCCTTCACAGTCCTTAAGGATGTAGGCATGGGTATCATCCACTAGGAGCCTGTCTGGTAGAGCAGAATGCACTACCTTCCCAACTTCTTAAATAGTGCTTTATCACACCCAATGAGCATCTCAAAGTGCTCATCAAACATCTGTACAATGCATGGTTTATAGCATTAATTCTACTGACAACAAGTACCCTTGTCCCTAGTTTTAATTTTCTGTCAACATTATTTATAGCTAATGTTTTGATAATGTAAAAACTGCCTTTTTAATTGCTATGAGTATTTTTCTTTTCAAGAATTTTGTATAAATTGAATTTCACAGAAGATTTGAAGTCATAAGAGATATATAGTCTCCGTTTGACTTGTTTTATTGTTTTGATATGCGCAAGACTTGCACAGTCTATTACAGAAATTAGAAATGAGCTTACTTAAGTTTTAATGTGACTTGTAGACCCTGGATCATTTGGATTGACAAAGGTTGAGATGCAGAGTTCTAAGAAGGGTACAGGTGCTCAAGGGGGCTCAGTTACTGGAGGAGCTGTGGCTGGAATCATCATTGCTGTGATCATCGTTGTCATTGTAATAAGCACTTTTGGATTCATCTTAATGCGTCGTCGCTCGTAAGTTTGTCACATTTATATTTTCTTGATAAACAATTTCCTAATGGTTTTTGATATTTTACTTGATTAAGTCATACCAGTCAAGAATACCAGTCATACATTGTGCATGTGAAATGTTTTTTGGGCTGGTAATCTTATTCTGGTAAGCATAATTATTTTGTGCTTAGCTGCTTTTTGTGCTTAAGCAGCTCTGTGAAATTGGGTCATGGGTCATGACACCTGCATCCGTTTTCAAGACACTTGGCTATATTGCCTTCTCGATACCCATGTTTAAATTACTACCAGTTAGTATAGAGGTTGTTGATGTGCTGCGTCTATTTTCCTACCGGTGCTTCATACTCCCAAGAAGTTTAGGATGTGTCGGGAACGATTTAAAAGGCCCATTGAACAGGGGGTAGTAATAATGTAAGGTGCTTTGACACAATAGGTTTAAACACACATGATAAATACCTATTTTTGTTTTATATTTCAGTACGTTCTTCTCCAAGGACATGCCACTGAATGCAGATGTGGATATGTCCCCAGGCATCCCAGCAGGCTTTATGGAGGAGCTCCCTGGCCATCCACCAGCTATTCATATGCAGAGCTTTGATAACCCGGTGTATAACACACCCTCTGCACAGGTATGAAGAGGTCTCTCTGCTTGGCCTGCATGTTATTCTTCCTACTTTAGTCCGATATCCGATTTTTACATGTATGTCAGCCTTTCTACTCAATCAAATGTTCCTACCCTTTTCCCAAGGGCCCAGTATGCCTGGTCATGCTTTAAAATGGGCCATCCAATCTTTTGGCTGTTTTCACAGTCGTACAAAGAGTACGACGAGGGGAGGGGTGGGGTCAGAGACCTTTGAAAGGTGTAATAGGTATGGATATTTTGGCAAATATATCAAAAATGGGAAAATGATTTTTTTTTTTTAAGGCATTACTTTCTAGATGGAGGGGTTACTTTGAACACCATATTAATGCACATCAATACTGCCACGCACAAGACCTTAAAAAGTAGTATTCTCTGTACACCCTTAAAAAATGTTCCAAACTTTGGACAGTGCCTAACCTAGTTATTCAGAGGATAGACAGTGATGTGGTGAGGTGGACTTGACATCATTCCATGTATGTAAATGAGACATCTGTCATATTATACAATAACTATACCAACCTTACCCCTGTAATGCCAACTCGACACTTCCATAGGTGTTCCATATCATTTGTAAAAAGCTTTTAAAAGCTGAAAGATCAAAATATAAGTTCTACAACAAAACCCAACTCCGGTATATATTCAAGGATTCAAAAACTTAGTTTTGTTGACAGATTACAGTTATTTCTCCAAAGTATATTTGGTTTGGAGTAACACCGTGTGTATATCTACTTGCTAGGTAGATTATGTTCTTTGAGACCTTGTCTTGGTATTTATTCTACTGCCAGTGATGCACAGGAAGTATGATTTTACAAGGAGCCCTAAAAAGTGAAAGTCCCTTCTATGTGATTATTACACAGGAAAATCTCTACACTGATCCCACAAAAATCCTTACTGACATCGCATCTGGAGACTCTGGTGACTTGAAGAAATCAGGCAAGAAGAGCAAGAAGGGTAAAGGCTTACCGCCCACGGTGGAGAACCTAGACCAACATGATGACAATGGATTTGACAACCCTACTTATGAGGTTATGAAGGATTCAGGTCTGAATGTGGAGGTGACAATGTCTCCTGATGATCAGCACGATGGTATGGAGGGATTCTCCAATGTCGGCTTTGACATGTCTAAACAAGAGTCATTCTCTTAAACAGGTAACAATTAATTAATCTCCTTTACCACTTATTGCCGGGTTCTCTAAAATTCTTGTGCATTCTCTTGTGGGATTAATTTTCTGAATTTACAAAATAATTAATTAATTATTATTTTTTTTTGGGGGGGGGGGGTTGAGAAAATGTTCATCTTGAATCGGCCAAACTCTTGGCCATAAGCCACATCTGATAATCGGCCATGACATGCTGGACTCTCAGACTTGCCTCTCGTGTCAAGTGCAATGGTAAACAATGGTTGCAGCCTATTTATCTCTTGTAATCCTTGTTTGTATAACAAAAGGAGAATGGTGTGGAATAGGGGACATAAATCCCCGGAAAAAGGAAGATTTGAAGCATAAATTCCAGTACCCTTCCCCTCTTGTTACGGGGCAAACGAAGTGCATGCTACACAATGGAATGTCTGGGACTGTTGACACATAATCTTTCTTTTTTTCGTCATACCCCCGACCCCCACAAAAAAAGTTATGCCGTGTATCTACGCCTGTCAGTGGCATCCCTTGTACAACTTTAAAACAGATTCGACAGGCTTCCGTTTGAGTGTCAAAGAAAGTTGTGTGTGCTTTGAAGTCATTCTCTGTTAACTGGTTAACATTTGAGTTGAACAAAAAGTCAACTGCACATCTTGTGTGGTGTGGTGGAGAAACTGTAAACATAAATATCTGTGTACTGTGTGTAGATGCATTCACCAAATGAAACATAGGAAAGATGTTCACATTTTGACACCCTAAGATTTCAATTTTATATTCCCTTTTTTCCCCCAGACAATCAGATGTTCCCAACCTTGGAGGTAACCTTTTGAGACGACAGATTGAAACTGACTACGACTGTGATAATTTTAGCTATGCAAGAAGAATGTTTTTTTAGTAGGAATAGATTTATAGCTTTGATTACAAAATGTGATTTCAATTTTTAAGAAATCCTTTTTAGTGTTTTTATGCAGTAAATTTTTAACCACCATTTTAAGTTTTTACTTTTAACTAGTCGTAGAAGTTAGTGATTCTTTTACAGTTTCAGATCTGATCCTATACCTTGGTGATTGAAATAAGTTAGTGATTACTATTTTTTAATCTGCTTGTTGACAATAATCTTAAAGATCGATTCACTTCAATCATGGCACCCGACCTTGGATGAAATATTAACAGACTGCAGTGTGGGGAAATATTAACTACTTCTAGCACCAAAGCTGACGATTGTCTTGATTTCACAAAGAGCAAATCCATCTTAATTTCTAAACAAAGTGTGATTTCACAATATAGATCGCTATGGTAATACTGACAACTCATCTTAAGATGAATCTTAGTGCTTTGTGAAATCGGCCCCAGGTCACTTAATTAGTATCTGTATCATGCAAGACTATTTTATCCAGATGTGTTGATTTTTAACATGTACATGCACAGTAGATTGTTTGCCATACTGTGTGGACTGATGACTTCAAACCTTTTGTTTTCAATGAGAAATTGCTGGAATAATCCAAGCAAAAGATAATTTGCAGAATTTCTGTTTATTGTACACAGGACTATACCATTGCATAATGGTTACACAGATGTGTTATTTTAAAGTAACTTTATAGCCACACATCAAAACATAAATTTTAACCCTTTAGAGACCTCAGTGACTTCTGTACATACTTCCTGTCAATGCGAAGTTACAAATTCGCAACAAATAATTTGGAAGAGTTGAGATGAGATGTGCTCAACTCCTACAGCTGTGACGTCAAAATTTGTTTTGCATTCGAGGGAAGTATCCAGAATTGACACTTTCTGATGTTTTTCATGTTAATAGTATTTCTAATTCCAATTGAATGTCCGTTTTGTATTAGACATTTTACTGAACAAGTTTGCCTTGTCTGGGCATATGGTGGTGATTATACAGGAATTTTAAGGCACTGGACACGTTTGGTAATTGTCGAAGACCAGTATTATCACTCGGTGTATCCCAACATATGCATAAAATAACAAACTTGTGAAAATTTGGGCTCAATTGGTCATCGAATTTGAAAGAAAAAACACCCTTGTTGCATTACTTTTTGTGCTTTCAGATGCATAATAAAAGGCTTCAGTGAGAAATTACCTCTTTCTCAAAAACTACGTTACTTTTATACTATCTCCATTGCTCATTACCAAGAAAAAAGTTGTTATGCTGAGAATTATTTTGAGTAATTACCAAAAGTGTCCAGTGCCTTTAGGGGTTAAACTGGGTTAAACTAGGTATTGCTGTTATAAATGCTTAATGTGTGTAACACTCTGGGACAAAAAGTGCCCGATTCCATGATGATTTTTTTGTACTGTGTATCTAATGAAAGGATTTTTAAACATTTTGTTTTTACAAAAAATTCCACAAAAGCATACTACTAGTACGCAGATGATTTTTACAATATATTTTTACACAATTTGATAACTTTATAAGAATAGCTAAATAAACGAGTTTGAATTGTGTCTAGCTTTTGTAATTTTCATAATGTGTTAAGGTAACCGGTAACCATGGTCTAGGTTACCAGCCAAGATACCATGTACCATTTGTGACCGAGTCCCTGCTAGTTTTTGCTAAGCAGATATTTGTTAAGCAATCATTCCTGCTTAAGCAACACAATGAAACTGGGCCCAATTTCATATAGCTGCTTGAGCAGAAAAATTAGCTAAGATTCAGAAAATTATGCTTACCCGACATACTCTTTTGGACCCCTTGTACAGAAGTACAGTGCCCCCGAAGAACCTGCAAAGAATTCCTGAGATTCCCAGAATACCACATATTGAGCACAAAACGTGCTTAGAAGACGACAATAATAGTTGAACACAAACAAAAAGTTTATTTCTGATATGCTTTATTTTTTATAAGTATCTACTGTACAACAACGAAATGTGATTTTAAAATTATTTATTTTTACATTTAATATTTAGGGGGTAAAATGGAACTTGCAAACCTTGGTTAAAAAGCCTGTACAGTATATGGGTCGCAGAAGAGCTATGCGTGTTTGAGAAATGCACTTTCGCTTTCCAATGGCACAACTGAGAAACCAAAAACGAGATGCCTGTTTTTGACAACAGGATTTTTCGTACATGCTTTTAAAATATAAAGTGTAAACAGACGACATTTTTGAAACTATATTGTATTCTCAATGTAACCTGATTTGTCTGAGATGGATTGCTGCTTTAGGCTAGGACCTGCATGTTGATAACCAGCATTCTGTGTGTATACGGGGTGTCTGGCAGAATGAGACCTGACCTACTTGATGATTTGCAGTCCACATGCTACTCTGAGATTGTCATTTCATTCATCATCGATTTTACTGAAAAATAAGAAAAAGAAAAACAGTGTTTGAACTTTTCAATTATAATCAGACAGCCTTTGTTATTTAAAAGATTTTAAGATTAACTTAACGTCAAATATTTAACATGCTTCATGAGCGCCCTCCACATTGCCCCACTGTCTTTTTACAAAACTGCTCCTTGTAATGAATCAAAATCAATGTCTGGTAATATCAGGACTTTCCAAAAGAGTATCCTGGTTAATCTGGCATGTCGGGTAAGCATAATTTTCTGAATCTTAGCTAATTTTTCTGCTCAAGCAGCTATATGAAATTGGGCCCAGTTTCATTGTGTTGCTTAAGCAGGAATGATTGCTTAACAAATATCTGCTTAGCAAAAACTAGCAGGGACTCGGTCCATGTGGCATGGTATCTTGGCTGGTAACCTTATTCTGGTAAGCATAATCTTGCTATGCTTAGCTACATACCTGTCTTCAATTTCCTTTGTGTGTGGGTAGTAGACTTTGAAACCGTAACCACTCTTGGAGAATGAGCCCTGGTGTAAAATAATAATAACAAAAACTTAATACAAATAACAAACTTGTTATTTCTTTGTAAATCTTTCCCAAGGAAAATCTCCCTCTATAAAAACTTCAAAATAACATTAAACATTCCACTTTTAGCAGTATATCTAAGCATTTTTTACCAGAGCACTAACTTTCATGAACACAATATTTTGAAATGTTTCCCTTGATTGATAGGGCTACACTTTTTGCCGAAGCACTTTGATTGATTTAGCGTTCATTTTTGTTATGTTGTTTCTATAATGCAAAATGGGTGTCGTGGCCGAGTGGATAAGAGCACCGAACTCAAGCTCTGGTGTTTCTGTTCAGCAGAGTGTGGGTTCGAGTCCCGGTCGTGACACTTGTGTCCCTGAGCAAGACACTTAACTATAATTGCTTCTCTCCACCCAGGGGTAAAATGGGTACCTGTGAGGGCAGAGATGGTTCTTGTGATGGATTTAGCCTAGTAGCGCATATATTGCAGCACAGGCTGTATATACTCCCCAGGGAGCTGATATGGTTTCAGGATTGATAAAAATGGCCCAGTGACCAGGGGTAATAATATGCGCCTCGGAATAGCCTAGCTAGATAGATGGCGCTTTATAAATGCTTGATATTATTATTATTATTAAAATAAAAAATATAGCATTAATCGGGCATGCAACTCTTCAGCCGAAAAAAAAAGCGTAAAATTACCGATCAACGATGTCTTTCCTGGTGGACGCCATCGATATTTTTCTACCAAACACCTATCGATCGCGTGGTTCACTTGCACTCTTACAGCGTCTGGTTTCCGCTGCATCCCCTTACACAAATAGCAATAAAAACACTACGGAGCCAGACTGTGCAAAAAATAGTGTAGAAGGTATGCTGTACGAGGAGAACTTGTGTCAGTGTCTGGACTGTGTAATGCTTTTGTATGTGTAAACTTCCGCGGAGCCAGACTTTAAGAATCCTGAACCTTTATTTTTTTTCAATAAGCAATGTTTTTTTTAACGCGAATTATTTTCGTAACGGCGATATTCTGTTTTATAAAAAGCGGAAATCAGCCGATCCGCGGAAGAGTTGCATGCCTGATTAATTTAGGGAAAAGGCCTTTCAACACAGTTGTGCAAAATGTCAACTTTTTTTACACGGGTTTGTATTCAAATATTGGAAGGGCCCATGCAGCTTCAATGCACATGGCAAGTTATTTAGTAGTTTTCTACTCAATAGCTTTATGCTGTGAGCTCATAGTCTTTCAGCTAGCTCTAACATGAAAACAAACCATTAACAAAGAAGCTGCTGAACTCTGTGATACCAAATAACAAACTTATTGACTTTATGAATATTGTTCCTCAAGGGGCCTTAAAATAAATTTCCAACATTTTGATTGTATTACCCCGTTTTATATTTGGTACAGTTACACACAAACTTTGAAGCCATGAGTGCACGTGTGAAATAGTGATTTTAATCAAGTGTTCTTTGGTGCAAGTCCCTGTGTTATTGATCAACTCTGTAGCAGAGAAAATCTTACAGATTATTTACTGTACCTACCGTATTGGTGCATCTGCAGTTGGCATTGCTGATGGTAAATGAGTCGTACTTATCACCAAAGACAACCAGGTCAGGTAATGGATACAACCTCATGGCATTGTCATAGGACCAGTAGATTGGTGAGGCATGGAGAGGTAGAGGGCAGAGATGTGACTGGCAAACAACCGTCTTAACAAACTGTTAGAAGGGAGAAACATGAAGTTGAGAAAGATAAACAGTAACAGGGTAGAAACCATAGAGTTATAGAATAGAAGGGAGCACTTGTTATACACAGAACAGCACTGTCCTACCATGGGCAGGAATCCCTGTGGGTAAATTACATAAAGTTGTCCACTTACAAAACGTTGGCTGTGTAAACTGGTGCGTGACAAGTGTTATACGATGGGTCAGCACCATTTTCTCAGTGGCCAAAATGCTTCTTGTCAGGCCGTGTCACATGGTTTTGTACGCCCTCTAGTTCTATTAAATAACTCTATGGTAGAATCTCATCACACAGTATGTCATAGTCACATATACCTGGGATGGAGGTTGGAGGTTGGAGGTTGGAGGTTGGAGGTCGGTGGCTGGGAAGTATGGATGGGAGTTGTAAGAGCTGTTTGTCTTTGGCATTTCGTATCGTCTGTACTTTGGTTGAACAACTAGATAGCTCCAATTTCTCTTCTGTACAATTGGGTTATTTTTACAAGGTTGGGACACTTGGTGTAACATTACTCCATATCATTCAAAGTATTCTTACATTTCTCTCAATTAGTTCATGTAACCTTTGCTTTTGAGTGTGAAATTGTTTGTGCCAGCTTTAATTTGTTTGAATTTATTTGAACACAAACATATTTAGACAAAACACTGACAACGAGGTCGAAAGTCACTACACACTAAACTTTGTTGTATTAACCAGATAGTTATAATATACTCACATGGTCAGGAATCTCTGAGCTATTGTCAGGGAATCGAATGCAGTTCCGGCACATCTTCATTACAATGTCCTCACGGAATACCACAATCTCTTGAGTACAATACTGTATCCTAAGAAAACAAAGAATTTTGAAATGAATTGAAGTACATTCCTAAATTGACAAAATAAATGCAGAAGAATGGGACAGTGTCCTACCTGCATGGGTTTGTTGTGAATATCGCCGATGGAACCCTCCGTCGAATCTCCTCAGTGATAACATCTGGTATGGGAGGCCTGGTGTAGCAAATTAAAAAAAAAAAAAAATCATGGCCAAAAACTGTACAAAATTACTGAATAGTAACAATTTATTTTAGCAAGGTTTGGAACTGTCTACTTGAACATCAAGCTTGAAATCTTCTCATTTAATTATCCTTTCCAGTACATAAAAATAACAAACATAACATCAACAAAAGGAAAGCAGTAGAACCAGCTAGAGCCCGACAGATTGCCTGAAAGAAACAAAGTTCCTGTGGAGGAGACTCATCTCTAGCTGGCACACAGAGAAATATATAGATAAAATATCACTAAAATTATGTGTATTTATAACAAAGAAATCATTGAAAAGTGGGATTATTTAATGTACACAAGATAAAAATATGAAAAATTGGGAAGAGTTGTTCCGTTTCATAAAAAAGAGCGATGACAAGAACATTAAAACCAAATGAAGTATATGATGGGATAAAATTGAAATGCACAAAGGATCACAAATTTCAAGAGGTGTACACGTATCTTACCTAGGCAGAATGGCCCCTGGGCCTGGGTCTTGAGGGCCAGGTACAAAGAGGAATTTGCTGCCCTCTAGCAGGCTGGGATACTCAGACAACATGTCAGCAAGAGCCTGGAAAGAGTCTAGTGAGTAGACAGAGAAATGAAAAGTTGGTCATTCTAGCCAATAAATATAGCCTTTTACAACACACTTGTTTCACACTGCACCAGTACAGTGTCGTGGCTAACTAAAACTCTCGTCAAAACCCAATGGAGGGAGATATGATATTTGTGAACTATGCAAGATACCAAATAAAATGACAACACTTTTGCACAAAATAAAGTGATGTTTTAACAACAAAATGCCCATGAATATCAGAATGATTATTGGCTGTTAGTGTTTGTGTGCGTCTCTACATGTTGGAAGCAAGGAATTTAACAAAAGGGATCATGGTGTTTTGACAGAACCATGTACAAAACCAATGCGGATGTTGCTAAAAAAATCCAAGTCTCAACAATGGGAGAACAAAGAAAAGTCATTGATTTACCAGATCAACAAACATTTTGTATTTTTGTATTTTTTTTTTAAAACCTTACTCAAGCGAACAAGAAGCTAATAGTAATAAACTACAGCTAGAGTTCATAAGTTCTGAGCAGGGGGCATGTTCATAAGGATATTATGAATCCTAGACTTGAAAGACTGGGCTGATTGGGCTACAACGACAGAAGCAGGTAGTGAGTTCCAAAGCCTGGCACAGGATGATATGAAGGATCTCTGATGTTGAGACGTATGAGCAAGTTTGTCTAGACATTGAAACAGGACTTGAACAGTAGGGATCCAGGTGGTGTGACAGCAGACTGAGGGCATTCTCAATTCAATTTTGTTTGCTTAAAAAAAAAGTGCAAACAATTGGAGAACAAAGGGAAGATTTACCCATGTGTGAACAATTTAGATCCAGTGTTTGACATGTAAAAGTTAACACCCTTCAATTTATTTGTTAATACTATGAGAGATATTTCTGATTTCCATTGTTTTGAATCTACACCCAATTTAATTTGTCACAAGGTTTCCTATAGATTTTGCAGACATACAATTTTGCAGTTCTCTTAAAACAATAATAATGGCCAAGAAAACTAACTTTGCACAGTGTGATTCAGAGTAGCCCCTTTAATAATGAAAAGAGAGAGAGAGAGAGAGAGAAAATCAGCTGATAAGCTGAAAATTGTTTGGCTGATTTTGTTTGATATTTTTCCCAAACCTTTGAGTGTTTTGACATGACTGCTTCCATATGGCTTAGATGTAAAGTTCCCACAGAAGACAAAACAAGTCGGTGGCATCTCTGCATAGCCGCTAAAGAGAACGTTCAACTTCTCTCGGACTTTGATTTGGTCTAGCCAAATGTCAGACAAAAAGACAAACATGGCCTCTTCGTTGTCTTTCTCAATTGCTTGGAGCTTGGTGGATGCTTTGGCACAGGTTGGAGACGGCCCGCCAAAGAAGTTCATGCTACCAAAATAGCTTCTGAAAGTTGTAAATAAACGGTAGTAAATTAAAGTCGGCAAGAACAAAAGTTTGTGTTTTCTGCAAAGTTCAAGCCGGATTTCACAATAAAGCTTGTTTTAGCTGAGCAATCTAGTGCATGGTATTTGATTCTGTCAGAATGTGGGATTGAGTCTCTGCCTTGCCAGTCAAGATCCTAAGTGTGTTGCATCTGACTACTGCTTTTGTTTTAACCACAACCAACAACACAATCTTATCTAGGAAAATAAGATAGTTCCGTCATATGTATATGTCGGCTTCAGCACCTTTTCGATTCCCAGAGTCCTTCGGACAGCCCAAGAGTTAAGCCATAGATTACTGTGTACTAGAAACAGGTAGCGCATGTTAAAGAAAAACAGATTGTTTATTGTGGAAAAAGGGGCATACCCTGGTGTTTCTGGATCCTAGCAAGCACCCTTGTTTACAGATTTTTTCAGACTTCTGAACTACAGCGATTAAGTCTGCTTTTGAGCCATCCTTCGTTACAAAAGCACATATTTTAGAGTAAAACGTAAATTGGGCAGCACGTCAGTCTTGGTGGACTTTGGAAGCCCATTTCATACTGTACCTCATTACCATTCACTCATGTTCAATGATGTTCGACCATGTTCTATAATAACTTAGTTTGAATGATTAAGCAAATGAGAGTGGTAGCACTCCCGTTTAGGCATCAAAGCAATAGCTACTACATTAGTCTGGTACCTTGTGGATTCAGCCAGTTCAGGTGGAGGAAAACCGAATGCATTGATGTGGAATACTTTATCCTCATACCAGCCCTCCGCTAACACAAAACAGTTCTCTGTAAACAGACCAGTGTGAAACTGGTGCAATGCTAGTCAAGGAATAATAAAATCTAAAATCTTGTTGCCGTTACTTCAGTGTAACAATATGGATACTTGTTTTTATGGGGAAAAAAATATGTGATTTTGCTTTTGAAGAATTCCAATGACTCTTTTCCAGCTATTATCCATGTGGGTGCCTTCTGACCAATCCTCATAGTCATTCATCAAGCCCTCTACTAAGGGCCCACAGACCAGGTAGCCATTAGCCTTTTTGAGATATGGTGGACACTATAGGAGTAAACTGTTTAGTTTGGGTGTATACAGACAAATTTACCCAAACCTTATAGTGTTGTAGCATAGTGTCCGCCATAACTCAAAAAGGCTTATGGCCTCTTTTGCCTCTGGTCTCGGTGCCCCTTCAGACTTCAAGATATTTCAATGGAAGTGCCCTTTGCAAAATGAAAATGGCCTTGCCCTCTCAAAGATAAAAGGCCAGGCCTGAACCAACAATGATTTATCAAGGATATTGCCTCGCTGAGGTCAAGCTGCACTGCTCCTGTTGGATCTTCCAAGAAGAACTTGCCCTGTCAAACAAAAGAAGACCAAGTATCTTAAATAAATCACATGGTCTACATTTGTAGTTGTCTAAGACCAGTATCCATGGTATCCGACCAGAAACACAATAATGTGGTAGACAAGACAAGTTATGGCGTTTCTTGTTATCTACATTTGATGTGACCCAACATATGAAAACAAACCTTTGTAAGTTTTAACTCTATCGGGCATCAAAGTCACAAGAAATTAGTGAAAAACCCCATCAATGTTTTCACTGATTTCTCATTTCTCAGGTAAACTAATTTCAGGGGAGGTTTTTCACCGTCTACCAGACGGCATCCCAGGGAGAGGTGAAAGGCCTTTTGACAATGCAGAACAACCCCGTCTTTAACAAATCTTGCCTGTTATGTGAAGGGAACAGGTCTAGTTTGATAAAAGCATTAGGCACAAATCCATCTAAAGAGTTAATCCGTTTATTAGTGCCTTTTGCCTGTGCCACCAAACCATAACCCCATGGACTCTGTGAAACAGTTGCCTGCGTGCCTGAGTGTATGCGATTCGCTACAGTGCCTGAACACTGGTGGCTTGTTGACATGACCACGGTAAACACACATAAACTTGGATGCTAGTTTATAAGACAGCCAGTGTGTGTTGCATACAAGTTCTGCATGTTATTAGATCCTCCGAAATGAACTGGTTAAATAACAATATCCCACATCCAGACAATAAAACAACAATTTCCTGTCCCCAAATAATGACATAATCTGGGTTGAGTATAAGATGTTTTACCTCTTTGAGCTGAGTGAGCATGCCCAGTACGATGATTTCACCAAGCTTGGCTGTGCTTCCAAGAAGAAACTCTACTGATTTCAGCTGTCATTACAAAACAATCTGAAAATCTTATTAATCTGATACTGCAATATGAAATACATTACTCAATGACAACGTAAGCCATTACAAACACAATGATTATTACACAATGGTTATTTGAAAATGTACAACAGCTGTGCATTTGAATTTTGGGAAAAACCTCAAGAGTGCATTGAAGATTTGTTTACTTATTTATATAGGGCTAGATAGCTCAGTTGGTAGAGGGACGGCACAATAAACCAGAAGTCTTTGGTTCAAATGCTGCTCTAGTCAGTTTTTCTTTGTTCAACCCCAAATTGTGATTATTAATGTAAAGATACAAAGCAATCATTAAAGGATGCAGTCATTTTTGCTGAGGATATTTTATTTAACTCTCAGGAATGAACAATCACTCTCCAGTGAAAATGCTGACCTGAAATTTCCTGACGGATGGGTCTGTTGCAGCCCCAGGTACAGGAGGAGTGAAGAGACTGTGCCGGGATGTTCTCTGCTTAAGAAGGCTGTAACGATCTCGGAATAAGTCTGCTTTAGCCTGGGCACCAGCGTGTATACAGGGCACTGTGTCGTTCCTTTTGAAGTACACAAACAATTGGGAAAAATGATCAATGGATCACATATCAATTACCCAACATTTAAAGTTTACTCCATTTCTTTTTAATGATGGCCTAAGAATCATTACAGTCTTCAGATCACGCTCTTTTGACGGCTGTTTAATGCGACCCACTAGCATGTGTAACATCTGAGATACAAAGTTTTTTGTAATTTCGGGCGGTTTCAGGCGATCCAGTGAGTAAATGACCGAGAGGTTTTATTGCGGTAGAGTGACTAAAAAGGTTAAATCCCAATTGTGCTTAAAATACATACATGTACAGAGTTACATAAAAACAGATTTAAAAACGATAGAAAATATATACAAAATGATTAAATACAAACTTAAAGTATATCCAATTGTTGAGTCTGTTCCAGAAATGAATACTGCAGTACTAGGACTTTTTTTCCCCAGAAAAGCCGAACCAGAGCAGGGCTCGAATTTGACACTGGACCGCAGGCCCGAGGCCAGTGATTTTAGCCCAGGGCCAGTAATCTCATGACTGGACAAGTCCAGCAGTCTTGTGTTTTTCATTTGAATAATAATACCACACCGTGAAATATCCTTTAAACAGAAAGAAATTATGTCCAAATGCTGACTTTGAGTCTGCAAGGGTAAATACAATACCACTGAGTATCACAATATACTAACTCATAAGACAAATGAGACAAGTCTTCTCTGAGTGCTTAATGTTAAACTGTTTAGAAAATTCTGGTCTTGTAAAACAGATTGTGGTCCAGTAAACATTTTGAGCTACAAGCCCTGCAGTCTTGTGGAATTTTACCCCAAATTCAACCCCTGCAGAGTGGTTAAAAATCCCTGTACTTACTTGATGAATTTTTTCCTGTCTTGATTGTAGGTGAACCTTGGAATGGAGAAAGCGTCAATGACGGCAAACGCCCTCTCATTCTCTTCCTCTTCACCCTCGTTACATTCATCCACAGCTGCTTTCAGAATCTCCATGGATACAAGTGATGATGTCACTGCGGGGAGTTTTATATTGATTGTCAGTTTTAAACCACAGAAATATTGTCGGCAAAATGGGTATCTGGATGTGTCACTACAGGGAACGATTTCGTCCAGCAATTTTGCATAGCAAAATATATAGACTGTGTTTTGTACACACTGAGTGCTAATATTGAGTAGCAACTCCTGATTTTTGAGTAGCAACTGGTACATTTTGTGTAGCATTTTGCTCTGCTGTACAAGGGAAATCGTTCACTGCACTACATCTCTGACATATTATATGTATGTTTTTGACACATTTAACATTCTTTATAATTTATTTGTAAAATAAGTAATATCAACACCCTGATACACTATTTCAAAATCCATGTTTCCTTGTGTACTTAAAACAAAAATGCAAGTTGAAGTTTGTCCTAAACAAGGCTCAAAAAAGTCAAAGCCACTCTTGGTATTAGGGGCTACAAGAATAAAACATTTAAAATGAAAATAACTCAGGGAGCAGAAGGTAGAAATTGTATCAGTCTAGATTGCAGGATGGTCAGCTTGTCAGCCCTCTGTGCTGGTCAGCCCTTGGTGCTAGTCAACCCTCTGTGCTGGTCTATGGGAAAACAGTGAAAGGCCTGTGCAAGAAAATAAATGTTGCTCTCTGAATTGCAATACTTACAGGGTTGTTTCTGGACTGTCTCAAGAATCCTTTCCAGGCATTCATCCCTCTCCTGTACATCGTTAACCGACACCAAAGCCTCCACTAAATACTTCATAGCTTCGCTGCAAAATAAATTTACTAGGTTTACAGTCATCCCAATTAACGTTGTGCAAACCATGAGCTAAGTTTGCAAAAACAGGCAATGAATAGATAGTTCTTAAATAGAAATAGTAATAATTGCCATCTTTACAACTTGAACCTCTTATGCAACTTTGGGTTCGGCTTTGAGCTGCGTCAAGTGTTCTTTTTTTCAACTCAGCCAAGTGTGGTTCATCAACCAATCATGCAAGGAATTTGATACAATACAACTTCTGCATAACCAGGTGCGAGATTGTTTAAAAATCAGTAGGCGATATTGCTGGTGGCGACTTAGCCCACCTTGCGGTTAGGCTTATACAACTCTCCTCTTTTTAACATCGGCCATCAGCCCACCAACAAACAGTGTTGAATCGTAACCCTCCACTCCAGCTCCAGGGCAAGGGGCAGCTTTACCGTTGGCGAGATGGTCTTCCTAAGTGACACATCTGAGTCTACTCCTAGATATGAGTATGACTGAGGTTCGTTCCACTATTGTCTCCATAAGATGATAGTGGGGCAACGAACCTCATAGTTCTAGGAGTATTCTGAATCCACAACAAGTAACCTAAAGTTCCTTTTGTCATTGTCTATCTAACATAAATGAAAATAACAACATTTACATTGTCAACAATCATCTCCTGATGATTGTTGACAATCAGTCATCTCGCCCCCCCGGCAAAGTCGCCCCCCACAAAGTCGCCCCCTGCAAAGTCGCCCCCCAGCAAGCTCGCCCCCTCCAGGTACAAACTCGCCCCCTCCAGGTACAAACTCGCCCCCTCACAATGTCGCCCCCTCACAATGTCGCCCCCTACAAAGTCGCCCCCGCCAGAGTCGCCCCCTGACAAAGTCGCCCCCTACCTAACAAAGTCTTTTGCGTAGACTTGGTTCCAAGTCTGTGATCGTGGTTTTTAGTCGTCCTGATAGCCGATACATTATTGGATGAAACAGCGCCCTCTTGTGGATAAACCTCCGTCTTGAACCTACGATCACAGACTTGGGAACATTGTTCATCGGTTTGTACACACCCTATGGCGAATTAGTCCAAAAGTGGACGGAACACTCTGATTGGTCAGAATCTCTGAGGCCTTCAATAAAATGCACATTGAAACTTAACCGTTTATACCACGGGATATAGTACAGAAATACGACATTGATGCACGTGTAACTAATCTGTCTCTGCTCGGTGATTCAACTTACAATTTGGAAACAAAAAAACCCAAAGTGATTCTATTTTTTGTATTCAAAATACGTAAAAAACGTTGGGGAAAATCTTTGGACGATTCAATTCAAATCAAAGGTATCACAATTTTTCGTCTAGTAAGGATCAGGTTGTGTCATGTTTATTTTTCAACATTTTGAGATTAAATCTGGTATTATTTTATGTATAAATTATATATAGCGTACAAAGCACTAGTATAAAATAAAAGCAATGGCTCGATTTTACAGAAAATGCTGAAGCGATTATATCCTATTTGGAATAGACGCAGCCAACGGGAGTTTTGTGATCTCCTGATTGGTCATCTCTCTGGCATAGTGTTGTTATGTAAATGTCAGTAGTGAATAAATGAATGTCCCGTATACACAAGAGGGTCAAGTCTGAGATTGCGAGTTAGAGCGTGTGATAGCAAATCTGCGGGGGAATTCTGCATGGCTGATGCAGAGAAATAACCGCAGTCTCAGACTTGAAATCAAGTCTATCTTTTGCGAGGCTGTGCTGCCATCTTCGGCAATGCCCCGGATGGACACTAACTTTTACAGTACAGAATCAACCAGGCTCATAGTATTATTAGTAAGTTTCGCCAAATCCACAAGTGACCATTCTCTGTGATGCGATTTTATAAAACGTCTTAAGACAAGAGTGCAAAATAAGTTAACTAACTCATAAAACTGTAACAAGGGCAACTGCTGTGCAAAAAATGTAGTGTGAATTTTACTGTCTAATAAAAAGTAAAAGATTTAGGCCTAGGCTAGGCCTATATCTTACCCTGAAAAACAACAACACTATCTGAGTATCTCATTCTCAGTATGGGCTACTTTGTCGGGGGCGACTTTGTAGGGGGCGACATTGTGAGGGGGCGAGTTTGTACCTGGAATGGAAGGGGCGAGCTTGCGGGGGGGCGACTTTGCGGGGGGGCGACTTTGCGGGGGCGACTTTGCAGGGGGCGACTTTGCAGGGGGCGACTTTGTGAGGGGCGACTTTGCCGGGGGGCGAGATGACTGGCAATCAATCATCACCTCCCTGGGCCCCCTGACTGATACTGCAATGATGATAGATCTCCCCCTCTCTACTCTCTCTACCATGTCTACTCACTCACTTACCTTCTCAACGAAAGACCATTCATCTTGAAAGCTGAGTTAACTTTGGATTTTATTTTGGCTGCCATTGTTGTGATCTGCCTGCTAAAAAATTCGCTCGTTGAAGAAAGTAGGAAGGTTTTTAAGATGAACAACTCCTTCTGTTGTCAGCAGTGTTGGAGCCGCAGTGTTTCTCGTTTCCGTGCATAAGTTTTCCCGCGGTTGCACAAAATGAGCAAAAATTTGCGCCACCACCAAGCGATATTATTGACGATTGATATCCCTGTCTTCTTTAAACGTATTGAATATTGATTGGGAGTTGGCAACCAGACTACTGCGTACAGCTAATCCGCATTGCCGCATTGAGCGCAATAAAATAAGGAGGCCCCGCAATGACAAACCGTTAATTATTAAAACAAAATCTTCACTTTAAAAATCGATTTATTTGTAAAATATGTTTCTTTTTTGTAAAAAAGGGCGAGGGCCTACCACTACCCCCCCCCAAAAAAAGCAAAAAAAAAAAAGCAAAAACAAACAAATAACACACAGGTGGTGCTTTATTTCTTTTTGTATTAACCCTTTCAGTACCAACACATATTGGCTACTAATGCAATGGTGACCAGAGAATAAATAAACATCTTGTTAATATTAAACCTTATTACATCGTCCACATACCAAATAATAGATTAAAAACAAACTAAAAGAATACTTAAGCACTATCCAACAACAAATGAAAAAATGACAAATGAATAACAAATATTATCAGATAGTTAAAAACAAAGTTCAAGCCAAACAAAACTGTACGGCCAAACTTAGAGAACTTTATTATGTCTATTGAGGGCGCTGTTGGAGTTAAGCAGTATTTTTGTAACTAGCAAGATGGGTTTCGGCTTCTTAGATTTTGCAACTTCTTCGCCCAAAGTGACAATCCCGCCAAGGTTAATTAAAAGGTTAGTACGTTTCTTTTCTTTTAACTAAATTGCATAACTTATTGAGTGACGATTAGTGTTCTAATAAGTACATGTTTTTAAGCCTAAAAGTTGTGTGACTTTTGACAATGCGTTTGTTGGTTGACAGTCATTAGCCCCATATTTTTTTATAATATGGGGCTAGTCGCACATGTATTATTTGGGAAATCATGTATATTTACTGTTGATTGATATTACAGGGTGTAGCTCAAGCCCTTTCTGCGTTCAAATATTCTTTGAATAGTACAGTTATTAAGAGTGTTTACTGTAAGTTATATAACTTTTAAGAACATGTCAGCAGAGTTGGTATAGACTCGCGTCCGTCCATACGTATACATGCACATGTTCATAAATGTAAACATTGCTTTAATCATTCCTTCATTTGCATATCATTTCTGGTTCAATTTAAATCTTGCACAATCACCAGACCTGTAATTTCTTGTGACTTATTTTTGTTTCTATTTTCATTGTATAGTCAGTCTGTGCCTAATCAACATGTAGCCTACAGCTACTTAACTGTAACAAAAGTAAAGTTTCTGGATTTGCGCACAGCATTTTCGGTATTTTGCAGATTCATAAAATTTTTTAACATTCTTACAAAGAAATAAATTCTTTGGAAAAGAAACACTAAGATTCATCTTTAAATGAGTTTTCGTTATTACCAGATAGTGATTTGTATTGTGATGTTACATGCAGTTTGCTTAGCAGTTAAGATTGATTCACTTTTAAAGGTAATGTCATAGATTTTTTTTTGTCAATGTCATGCTAAATTATAGTCAAATATTATACTTCAAGAAAGAGAAAATGAAAGTCACATTTGAAAGTTTCAGATGTCTACTTGCTGAGAAAACAGCAACAAATTGTCATGGTATTTTCACAAGAACGTCGAGTCCATCCACGTTTAGCGAGGCGGGTACCAGCCGCATCTCTCTGGTCTCAGCATTAACAGGACACCAGCCCTCAGAATGTGAGAAACGATTCACTCACGCATAAGTTGTTTATTGTGTTCAAATGTTTTGGGATGAAAAATTATCCAAACCATATTACATCGAAGAGAATTCTTTCTCAAAATAGTTTATACTATCAACAGCTGCAGGGTTTCTCACCAAGTCAGTTTTTATGGTCTTTTTTTTTTTGAGTATTGTACCAATCCATAACCCTACCTTTGAGATAAATCTTATAGCTCTTTGTCAAATCGAACCCACAAAATACTTTTTATTGTGATTGAAACAAAGGGTTTTTACACTAACCAATACGGTAATCAATTGTATTTCTTTTAGATTCAAAAGTGGGGGCTAAACCAATAATCACTCGTCACGATTTAACTTGCAATTTTTGTTTTAGGAAACAAAATTTTGAGTTTATTGCACAAGCATGAAAAGAAAAGAAAATAACAATAAAAGCTAACAAGCTACGAACATGATTTGGTTGATATTGGTTACTTTTTGATACTAATCAAAGAAACATTCCGTTGAATAATCAGTAAATTCGAACACAGTGGAACAAATAAGTAAATAAAAGCTCCTTTATTTACACTGTTCTATTTGGATTTAAGATTTGGAAAATTTCCAATTTCAGTCAAATGGCTTCATTGCATAAGATTGTTTCTAAGTTAAATTAAACAAATTAAAAATCCTTAAGTGAGGCAACGCCCCTCTATTTTACTGTAATGCGGGAAATAGCCAATATATGGTACCACATCATCAAAGAGACATTGAACATGTTTTCTGTGCATTTCTGATGATTTTTTACATTTAAATGACTGCTTTTCATGACCAGCTATTGTCTAAGATTATTTGACTTTTTTAATTACTTGTTTAATTAATTTTGTTTTAATTGATTACGTAATACAGAAAAAACAGAAATAACATAAACTAAAACGCCTCGTGCAAAACAAAAAATAACAATACAAATATCAGTGTTTGATGACTGAAGGGCCTTTTACATTTTGTGTTGAAAACCAGACACCTTGAATTGTAGCCACAAGTTGTTGACAAGATGTTGACAAGATGAGCAGACACACGATAAACAGACGGTTCCGCTTATGAAAGGGTTTTATATTGGTAGGTCTGACCTTGACCTATGGTATTTGATATGTGATATTTACATGGTAAGTACATGGGTGCAAACAAGTTTTCAGCCCATACAAAAATATATGTAAATAGGACCTGACCCCCCTCTTAGATATGTGGAATGGTTCAGATGAGGCTATCACTGAATTTCACTCCCACAGGTCATTGCACTTTGGAGATATGGCTTAATTAATTAATGTGTGGTACCGTCTATTACCCATTTCCCTCACTTAAGGGTTTTAAACAATCTACAGTTCGTGGCAGCTTAGTGTTGAAAGAGATAGAAAACAAGAAACAAGCGTTAATAGCAGCAGGAAACCATCACAAACCAAAGCGCTTCTTAAATTAATCAAGAAAATGGTTCAAATACAAGGTGTTTAGCAAGTTGTCAATGAATGTTATCAAAAATACTGGTTAAATCATTTATTTAAATAATATTGAATAATTTCCTTTAGTCAAAGAAGTTATGAAATTCATTTGAGACACTGGACGAAACCAACCCCTAACTTCTCTCCCCCTAAAAACATCACAAAAACTAACAACAAACATCATGGGTTATATTTAATCAGCTAAAAGATCAAAATAAGTACTGTTTACCAGATATATAATAGTAGTCACAGGCCTACAATATGCACGTACAAAATAAATGGTTTGTACAATTTTTTAATTGATTTTGAAAATGAGTCACAATATTAAGCATTATATCTTCCTTGGAAAACAAAATTTCAAATTATGTAGAAATACACGAGAGCCCCTACTTATGACGTCACAAGCCAAAAACCGGGCCCTCACGAGGTTTTTGAATTAAGGCTTAACATTGGCTGAGAGCTGTGAACAGCATGCAGCGTGTGCGCATACACATTTGCAATGTTTGACCTCAAAGATGGCGGTCAATGCATAAGGGGTCAATTTAAAAAAATTAATACTTTTAGTTTAGGCTAAACATTAATGTTTCAAGTGTTTTGACTTTTTTTTTACTTAAAAGTAAATCGCTCGTTTATACCTTGACACTAGTGAAAAAAACCCAACATCCTCCTTAAAGGTGCTGTATACGTTTGGTAATTGGAGCCTACTGATTGTGTTAATCCTATATAAATGTAGGACGGTATCAATAAAACTAACTTGTGAAAATTTCACTTCAAAAGGTGGTCGCGTTTTTAAACCGGAGCGAATATTTCCACGCAGGAAGATTATTCCCTATAGGAATACATAGTCTGAGAAGCGTTACGGCCGTAACGCTTTTCAGATTCAAATTTTGGGGAATAAAAAGTGATATATTTGTCCATTACCGTAGTACTTCGAAGTTAAAAGTTTCTCAAAATTCATTATACTACCGAAAGCTGCTGTACTTCTTACCAAGTAAGTTTTTATTGCCATATAATTTTCAGAGTCATTACCAAACGTACACAGACCCTTTAAACTTTATTTTAAAAAAACTTGTAACCAATTTTGTTTCAAAAATTTAACTGCCACTTTCCGACACAGGGCTGACATCCCCTATTGTACCGATGGGTAGATACCTCCTCCTTCTTTGTGCTCCCGCAGGAAGGACAGCGCACCCTGTTTTCCACACTATGAATAATGGTAAAGGGAAACAACGTTTATGTTTGGACTTTTCTCCGGACTGAAAACAATTTACAATAAAGTTTTTGTGTGTAATCTCTGGTCATGGAAGACTCATCTTGATGTTGTACTTTTGTTAACATAAAATGTTGTCATGTGTATGATAGTGTTTTGTATTTCTTGAAAAGATGTTTAATTCCACTTCCACAAGTTTTGCAATAAAGAAAATGCCCCTATTTCACAAAATCTGCATATATTTATACACAATGTTAGCACACCATGAGCGTATGGGGACTGTTTGGTAAGGGGGGGGGGGGGGGGGAAAGTTTGGGTAGGGGTATGTTTCTGGGTCGCAATGAACGCTCTTCAGAATAGCTTCATCTTGAAGTCCTGTTACCTCACCTTGATGAGAAAATCTTTATCATTCTTGTGCATGCTCCAGTCAAAAGAACCCAAGTATCTCGTATTGATGCCAATGGTACGGGAGAAATCAGAACTCTAAACAAATCAAACAAAAATAATGAAATTTCTTTATAAAACCGTGTGTTTGGGCAAAAAAAGCAATGCATCCTTATAATTATAGGCTAGGCCTAATATAAAGTGTTAAAGGCACTGAACACGTTTGGTAATTACACAAAATATATATTAGCATAAAAACTTACTTGGTATACGAGCAACGGAGAGCTGTTGATAGTATAAAACATTGTGAGAAACCACTCTCTCTGAAGTAACGTAGTTTTTGAGAAAGAGGTAATTTCTCACTCAAATAATAAAAGACTTCATGCATGAAGTCTTTTATTATTTTTTCAGACATCTGAAAGCACACAAATTTGTGCAACTAGAGTGTTTTTTCTTTCATTATTTTCTTGCAACTTCGACGACCAAATCAGCCCAAATTTCCACAGGTTTGTTATTTTATGCATATGTTGGGATACATCAAGTGAGAATACTGGTCTTTGATTATTACCAAACGTGTCCAGTGCCTTTAAAGAGAAAGTAACTTTCAGTTTTTTTTAAAGAGTAGTTTATTCCGATCGTCTTGTTTTCAATATCTAGATCGTGATTTAGTGAAAATAACGCAAAACGATCGTCAAAGTAAAACATGAAAACCAGTGATTTGTGGGCTCTTCAAATGCTAGGTCTTCATAGTTGCTATTTCATCTATACTTTGAAGGTATTTCAGATGGAACAATTTCTCTGGAAGAATGGTACAAACTTGAGTAAGATTCAGATTGAAACCATTCTATTATTTCTCGATATAATTTCCATTCTTGTATAAATTTGTCTTTACAACCCCATGGCAATTAGTTCTTATAATTACACAATCTCTCCTGCGGGTTGGGGAGACAGTTTAGCAACAAACTGTAATAAATTGAAATGTCTTTTTAACTGAATTGTGCAAGTACTTGCGCCTAGGCTGTGTCTTTGTTTTCTATCGCATTTCTTTTTATGTACCGAACTCGATATGAGCGGACAACACGCTTTGTCAAACTTATGTTTTCTTTGTGTGCATTGCAACACACACCGCTCACTTATGGGCTGTGACCAGCCACATTATAAGGTCAAATGTAAGTCGACCACCCATGTAACCGAGGCTTGACTACATCCAGATAGACAATGTAACCTAGGACATCATTTTTACAAAAGAGCCATAATAGCCTGGACTTCCTAAAGGCATGATTTGTACAGAAAACATAACATCTTACATTTTATGCAGTTTGTAAAGCATACTGTCTGATTATTGAATTTATGAGCCAGGATATTATGATACACAATGTAAACTTTCCCATCTGACCAGTGTACTATGCTGCCTGCCAGAAAATGCCCTGGAATGTACAATGTCACTCTTTTTGTAATCTAAGGTTACATCTTCCATAGAGGGGTTGAATATTAGGCTGTGCAGTATATGCATGACGAGGTTTCTTGGTTCAGTTAAAAACAAAGTTTTTGAAAACATGCAAGCAGCAGCCCGCTATCTCCTATACAAACAATGTAATGCTAACTTTTTCAGTAACTCGTTGGGCATGAGTCATCATCGTTTCCACCAGAGCAGAGACAAACTCTTTGATACCGCAGATGTTTCGGTCCTCGTAACCCCGAACTGTCTGAGCTAGACTGACTCCTCGTAGTTCAGCCAGTCTCTCAATCTCTTTGTATTCGATCTGTGTACGAATTAACGATTTAAAGGCATGACAGGGTATAATTTTTGGTAATTATTCAGAAAAAAATATAACCATAAAAACTTACTTGGTAAGAAGCACCGGAACTGTTGATAATGTATAACTTTTTGAGAAACAATTCCCTTTAAAGGAATATGGTTTCAGAAAGAGAGGAATTCAAAAACATTTCAATCTGAGAATAGACTGTGCAAGTCTCGCGCGTATCCGAACGAGAAAACACGTCAAACGAAGAACATTTTTATTTCTGAAATCAAATCTTTGTTTTAAATTATATCTCATTACAAATTCTGAACAACAAAAATAAATCATACAATTTTATGAAAAGGTTTAGCTTTTGAAAAAAAAAATCACAATAGTGTGTATATTATTATTGAAAACAAATTAAAACTCTGGGACAAGGATGCCTATTAGATGTTAACTTTTTAGAAACCCCTTACGCGGATTCGTGAAGGTCAAACGGGTCTTAAATGGACCCGTATCGCAGTTTAAAGAGGATGCTGACGCCTCAACAACCATAGACTGCAATGAAAAGGGTTTGCTTTGCAATTACAGCATCTGGCGATTTAATTGTGCATCCAAAACAAGCGTTTACGTAAGTTTTATGATCGGAGGCGAGCACAAAATTCTAATTTGTTTGCAATAACCGGAAGCTGAGGTCAAGTTTAATTCTCGGGTTTTCTTCGTTATATTGTTGAATTGGTTTTACTTTCATATTTTGTTATCACTTAGTATTACATTCCCAACAACTTGTATACTTTTCTAGGTCATAACCTACGTTAAACTAAAATAATTGACGAAACAAAATCTCGCCCACGTAAAACTCCATATGGTTGGGACCACTATGGTCCCGGAAGTTCGAATGCGCGCGAGACTTGCACAGTCTATACGTTTCTCAGATTGTGTAAATCCAACTACGGATTATTCTTCCTGCGTGTGGACCCAACTGCTTTAGAGTTTCGGCGATATCTCAAAAACGCTACCACTCATTGAAATGAAATTTTCACAGGTTATAGTTTTAGTGTGTATATATACATTTATATAGAAGTAAAACAATCGAACATCTAAAAACCAAAGGTATACTTTGGCTTTAAAGAACTGATTTGAAGAACTGTTAATAAGCAGAAACCGATCACAAAAGTGTCAAATAGACATCGCAGTATTTGTCGGCAAGTACGGCAAGTACGGCTACCCCTGCCAGGGCCCCCGGTGTACGTTTGGTTTATCTATAATTACTGTAAAATAGTTCTGTTGTTGTTTATAGTGTCTTCTAGAAAGCATTACGCTTGACTGTATGTACTTATTATAAATTATTAAATTTACAATAAAAGGGGCTTTCGCATTGTTTTAGACCTATTGAAAAATAGATCCACAGACGTACTTCACCATTTTTGTTTGTGTCAATTTTGTCAAAGATGGCGTCTGCAACATTCTCGCTTTGAACGGTTCCAAAGAGCAACTTGATTTCTTCTTTAGTCAGTTGATGTCCACTCTGCAAACAAAAGAAAGGAAAAAGAAGAAAGAAGTGAAGGTATAAAAATTCTTCAAAAACTCTTTCGGAGACATCATGCTCATTAACATCAAGAAGACGCCCCACAAATGTGTTCAGGGATCACGATGAAGGTTTGGAAACATTTTGTCGTAGGCCCTCTATTCACCTTTTTATAAAAGTCACTGAACTCTTGTCTTGAGGTGGTTCCATTCCTGTCTTTATCAGCACCGTCGAGGAAGGTCATGAGGCTATCCAACGCAGCCACCATTTTCTTCACTTCTTCGGTATTTTCAGCCTCTTTTTTGGCCCTCTTTCTGTAAAGTAAACATTAGTACAAGTCTGATGCTTCGTTCTGGAAAGGACCACGGCACCTGGGCGTTTTCTCCTTGGTAAAAGGCACCTCTATGAGGAAATTGTAAACTTCTATTGGAACATAGGGTCACCAAGGAAATTACCAGAGAGGATTGCCTCCGTTGCCTCCGTGAAGCATGGCCTGTTGCATTTTGTAAAAGAGCAATACACCTGGCTGAATCGTACGGTGGCTTCAAACGGACATCCCAGACAAGGATTGAAAATCATCAGAAAAAGTTAATTTGCAAGAAAGTTTGTACCAGCACAATTAAATCCCTGAGAAATATTTCGATTGACATAATGTCAAAGTATTATATCATTGAACCACCATGCGAGCCTGCAGACTGGCATCCACCCAGGGAACTGCCGACACCGACTCGTTTTGTCTTGGGCAGAAGGGCTTGGCTTGTTTTCTCTTTTAATTGTACATAAATTGTACGATACCTGTAAAGTTTAGTGTCTGGTTTTTCGATGTCCCCTTCGTTGTATCCACAAGTCCTTTTCTCCATGAGATCTTTCATCAAGACTGGATCAGAGGCTGAGTACTTCAATGGTAAAACGGTTAATGTTTTCAAGTATAGGCCTATTAAATATATACCAACAAAACTGATTCGTACAGGTGTATATTTCATTTAAATCTGACATGCTGCAATCTCCCCTGAATTTAGTAGGCCTACTACGGATTTTTTTTACTGAACGAATTAACCTATTTAATCAATTTGATAACCATGCTGTTATAAAAAAAAACTAACTGTGATAAGTATATCTGCTATGATTGCGTTGATCCGGACATTGAAGAAAAATAAGATGGCTGACGCAGTGGGTCTGCAACTTACATTCATGACACCTAGTGTTTTCCCGTTGACTGTGCCAAACCGCTCCACAGTTGTCCATTTCTCACTCACTTTTGCCAAGTCCGAAAATCTTTTCAGAAATTGGTCTCCTTCCTCCATCGACAAGTACCAACCTGCAGGTAAAATAGAGAAATTAAATTAATTTGATTATTATTTGGTGTCTTTACAGTGAAAAATTGGTCAGGCTCCTTGGAACTGGAATCCGGGACATAGTCTCTGACCCCGGGAGATTATAGGTGTATTGCAGTAAGACCTACGCTTGACGTAAAGAAAATCACCATACTGGAATCCGCTTAAACACTAACTGGCTGTTAATGGTGAAATGTCAATTACCCTTTCCCCTGTAATTTTTACATTTAACATTCGGCATTCAAAGTAAGCACTCACCATCGTAAACGTGGAGTGGGTAGTTGCACAGAACTCCACCATCTACAAAGATACCCTTGTTCCATTTCACAGGTTTTAACAAACCTGTCAAATTCAAACCAAACAGGCGTAACACCACATTAATGTCTATGAAGTTTCATATTTAAGTAGCATGATTAACATTATCTCAACGTGTATTAAAATGTTCACAATATTCAACTGTAAAGAAGACAGGGATTTAAGAATTTTCAAATGTCGTGGGTTTGTTGTGTGTATTGCGTGTTGTGTTTTTTTTTACAAATATGTTTGTTGTTGTTGCTGTTGTGATTTTGAAAGGGGCTGTGTCGTCATGATCAAAACAGGCCTGTGGCTTGCTGTACATGGAACTATGAACGCTCACCAACTGCACACGGTTGAGGGCGCGCACCTTGTGCAGTAGTGGGGGGAAAGTTCACTGAATCCATGTACTGCAACAGGCCTGCTTTGATCACGAGACGATACGAACTCTGTTTATCCCAGTACCTGGAACTGAAGATGATGCTCTTGCAGCTAGATAGATGGGCATATCTGGTGTGGTTTTGACGTGAAAGTACACTGTGTCCATCTTGTTCAAGTCGGTAGCTAAGATACACAACTCAATCTGTTTATCATTGTAAAGCTGAAACAGAAACAGGACATGGAACTGCCGTAAAGCCGCCTCTGACTCAAGTACTTATGCTTTGTCTATACGGCCGCTGGCTGCAACAGCAGCGTTGGAGGAAAAACTTTGTTTACTGCCGAAGCCAGGCTGCCATCGCTGAGGTCAATCAGCCACTTCCTCAACCAATGACAGGGCTTCATTTGAAATTAGAGAGGGCGCTGTTTGAGCCTGTGACGTCATGTGTACTGTTTATTAATTCGAACAGAGCATGCATAAGAAGCAGATTGATTTGTAAATTTACTTGTTGAAACAATTTCATTGAATTCAGGATCGGAAGGTATAAGGCCCTATTCTCATGCAGTTATGAGCATTAAAGGTATAGGGTCATCGACTGGTTTTATGAATCTGTGTCAAAATGACCTCAAAACTAGGTCAAACTTACTCAGAATCTGGATAAGATTCCATTAAAAATTAATTTTCCGGGTTAGCCTGACCAGGGTTAGGCCCCTGGGGCCCGGATTGTCAATTCCGACCCAATCCAAAGAATTAGTATACCTGTCTGAAGGTGTAGTTTTTGTCACGGGTCTTGTCTTGGATTTTTCTTGCTATCCAATTCTCGAGTTTTTTCCCAGGATGGGCCCCCAGTCGTCTCACCAGGTTGATAAGTCGCCCACATGGTACACAGCAACCGTCTGTCATGAAAATGAGGAAGATGAGACAAAGGCAATTACATTGATTGGTGATGATAATGGATTGACAATGACCACGACAGGCCAAGAGCAAAACTAAAATATGCCAAAAAACCCCACCAAAACATTATCTTAAAAGGAAGAAAACGAATAACTATACCATTTCACGTACCGTACATAAGAGGCTTGAAATCACGTTGGAATAGTTTCTGTATCTCCTGGGAGGTATACCCTATAGCTAAGAAAGTCGCAACAATGCCCCCGGCACTGCTACCAGCAAACCGCTTGATTTTCTTCAAATAGTCAAGTTCTTCTAATACCTGTCGAGGGGTTAAAACACTTACAAGTCAAATAAGAAGGTACATGATGGATAATGTCAACCGATCCGACTACCCACCGCTGTTAATAAGCAACGCTTTAGGGGGGGAGATGCCATACTATAAGCGTGCCCGAAATATATTATCATCTTACATAATATCACCCGCCACGCTTGTTAGCGAGGCCGCCATCATGGCCGCCTCATGAAATGATGACTTCTTCTGCAAAGTTCTGGTTGCGGAAGTTTTCGCCCCAAAATGTCTCCGAATCATCAGTGTATGAATCACATTGAACACATCCACTTTGTATTCAGGTGCTTAGGTAGAGATTCTGCCGATCAATGATTATTGGTAAGTTAGCCTAATGGTGTGACTGATTCTCTACCGCGCGACGCCGGTGTGGCAGGAGATTCTGTCCCCACGGAGATTCTGTCCCCCCATATGGAGAACTGTGTACAAACTGCTTTTGATAGCACCCTCTTTTGAATCATCCCTCTCCAGCCCACGTTAATTTCCCATATGGGGGACAGAATCTCCGGGGACAGATTTCCCTATGACACCGGCCTCGCTAACAAGCGTGGCGGGTGATATTATGTAACAAGATGATAATATATTTCGGGCACGCTTATAGTATGGCATCTCCCCCCCCCCCCCCCCCCCCCCCCCCCCGTCAAGCGTTGCTTATTAGCAGCGGTGGGTAGTCGGATCGGGTGATAATGTAATGAATTCTTACCAGTACTTGGCATACATGTTATAATCTTTTGGAATTTCGGAAGATGTGTGGCTCTAAAAAGAGCCACCAGTTTGTTCGCACTCCGGTGCCCTAGATGTCATCAGGGCGGCCGGCCACCACTTCTTTCAAAAGAGATTATTATAAAATAAGTGAATCTTTCACTGATCCAAAGCCAATGGTTTCAGCCTTGTGGCAGCCATCTTGAAACTGCGTGCTTTCATGTAAACAATTTGAGGGAGCAAATCAGCCAATGACAATATGTAACAAAACAGACTATATCTTTTTCGCCCATATGTTGCTAATAATTGTGTACATAACGTCGTCCTTCACTCTAATTCTTGGCCCAATTTCATAAGAGCTGCTTTAGCAGACAGTGGTATACTTTAACAATTTTTTGGCAAGCAAAATCGTCCGGAAAAACAGTGACAAATAGTACATTGACATGGCATTTTGGTCAGGTAACCCTTTTCTGGTAGTATACAATTATTTTGTGCTATGCTAATTTTGGTGCTTAAAGCAGTTGATGGTAAATTATTCAGATAGTTGCAGTTTTCTATAAAAACAATGGCGTCAATAATGTTTTCTTCTGTCACTTTAAACTAGTCCATGTCACTCTGTGCACCCTTTTCACCTTTCCGTATTCATGTAACATGTACGAAAGATTACTTGCACCTTAAATGAGATTATTACATACCCTGATAGCTCCAACGTATGCCATTGCAGCACTTCCCCCACCTTCCAGGGCAAGGTTTTCAAAATTGAAATCATATCCTTTGAACTCCTGTTGATTTTCTTGAGACAGAAGTGGTTTTCCGTCAGTCGTCTCATATGCGTTCTTTGGCTTCCTAGGCATTCTTTCTATCACGTTGACTTTGATTTCCACTGACGAATGTTGACTGTTGCTTTGAAAGTTTTAGCGATGTTAACGTTGTCCAACAGGAAGGTGTAAGGCCTATAGGAAGCTGTATAATAAAGGTAATACAATTTCCAGACAGAAAAATGTTACTTTGAGAAAGGTACAACGTTTACGTTAAAAGCTTTCTTGCGCAATTTTGTATATTACTACTCTTAACTTTATGTCGTTGGTTCATCATGTAAAAGGTTAAGAAACAGCAGCAAAACAAGGTCGCATGGGTGATGCCAACATTTCCGAAATCTCTCTCGCAGTGATACTGAGGAGTGATAGAGAAACGGCTCTATAGTCGCAACTATCTCGCGAGACTGCTGCTCTGCGCAAGACTATCTGCTCTCACGATCAGCAGATCAACAGTAGTCGTGATCATCAGTAGTCTCGCACGGAGCAGCAGTCTTGCGAGATAGTTGAGAGAGCCGCTTCGCTATCACTGCGACAGAGATGTAACGACCTGTCCACAAGTCTATGATTGTGCGTTATGAACTTCGTCTTTCGGTTCGACTCGAACATTGATCGCGCAGACATAAAGAATGTGCGCGGGTCAAGTGCTGAAAAGTACCTCCCCGTGCCCTTTCACTCGCATGTCAGAGAGCACACTTTCTTTGTAAAGAGCTTATCTTTTAGAAAGGAATGCTTATAATATTAAAGTCGCCTTGATAGCAAAAAAACGCATAAATATTTCTGACAACAAAATACACAAAATGGCCATTAAAATACCTTTGCGAAGAAATATTATGTCGGTGCGTCGTAAAATTAAAAGGAATAACGTACCTTTTCATTTCCTAGAGTGTCAACAGTTTTATATCGACGAAAAAAACCCCCACAATCTCTAATGACTTTTGGTTTCAACATTCACTGCGGTGAAACATCCAGATTAGAAACACTTCCTGCACATTGTAATGGGGAATGGTGATGGTGTATGTTTCTGCGTATTGTATGTTAATTGTAGGCCATCAACATGCATTTACAGACAGTAGCCCTGGCGGCATTTCACTTTCGTATTATACTATCCGTCTATTACAGCACAGAGGAAGAGTCCTATATAGGGCTAGCACTTACAGGAAAGGTATAAAGTATTAAGTTTTAAAAAGAAATATCTCTAATTGCAAATATTCAATATTTAGGGAATCAATCGGTCTTTTTTATACACTCTGAAAACTCATAGGTCAGGGGTTCCGGGTTCCATGAGGCCTGACCAATGTGAGTCATTTTGACCCCAATTACGGGTCATAATGACCCAGAAATGGGTCAAGCCCCACGGGATCCGGGTCAATTCGGACCAGGTTGTTTTAAAGAATGTATTATCTATGAAATTGACGAGTTTTAATTTGAGAGTTTTCTTTTTAATGACTTACTACCGTCTGAAATACTATCCACAAACGCATAGCTATCGTAATTCAACGTGCCGAATCCAACTAAGCCTTTGAGCGAGACTACACAAAATCTTCAAATGCATAACCCGTTTTTTATTTTGCATTCCCCCAAATAATGTGACCCTTTGCTTATTTTGATAAACTGTCGCAGGTTAGCTGTTTTAAGGGTTGCTGAAAACCAGGGGGTTGGAATAATTGCACACTCCATTACCATACCAGAGTCCCTTTTCCACTGCTAGACGAATTTCCTGGGAGAGTCTTGGGAAAATTTGTTGGACCCTTTCATACTTGAGTAATTGCCATACAATCCTGGCAAACTCCTGGCAAACAGCCTTTTCATTTTAATATTATTATAACCCTTGCTTGGGAGTGTAGGGTTAAGCGAGTTAACCCAGGGGTTAGTATAATGTGAGTGTGCATCCCCCCCCCCCCCCCCAAGAAATTTGAGTAGAGAGTGGCTATGAACATGTTGGCAGTGGGGTACAAAATCCACATGAATTTCCTGGATTTGTGTTACCTGTGAACTTGCTTATAGGCATATCAAAGGGCTTTAGACATAGCTTATAAATTGAAGTATAGGGGTGTGCACAAAAGGTAGAATGTAAGACCCTCGGGCTGTTTAATTCATCTTAAATAACACATAAAAAGAGAAAGTTCATTGAGCCACTTGCTTTATAAAGCTTGTGCTTGTAGAGTGAGGGGGGGGGGAGGGCAAAGCCGAGCTTATCTTCTGCTACTGTGAGGGGGGAACTGGCTGGGTAAAAATAAGATTTGAAAGCCAAGAAATATTTACATTTGTTTTCTTTTCTTTTTAAGTTTTTGAAAACTACCATGGTTATTTTTAAAACTAAATAAAAAATATGTTGAATAAAATGAAGAAAACTGCTGGCTATAGAGTCATACACTAAGTCTCACAGAACACTTGTAGTCACTGCAGATGTTTCTTCCACGTATGGCTTCACCCGGACACCATACTTTCTTGTTTGCATCGAAAACAGGTCAAACTCAAAACAAATGGGACGCTATTGAAGTCATCGAAGATCGGTGCGTGGTGTGAAAGTTTCAATGTCCATCACGTTTTAATATATGTTTGCATATTTCTTATAAACAAAGGAAGGTAATTAGGGCATCAGTTGATTATGGAATATTTTTATTTTTTTTCAATTCAAAGAAAAAGGCATACTACATCGAAAACCGGACAGGGGAGGATACTACACATGGCCATACTAAATATGCCAGCAGTACAAACACACTTGTGACACCAAGTCCTACATTTCATCTATTCATGCCACTTTTCTAGCTCAAAAATTCATTCTTTCCATAATCTCTTAAATTCCACAAATAGCATTAAACAAATGTATAATAAATTGCTGTAAAAATAAGATTAGTCCCTTTGTCAAGCTCTAAGTATAAAAGTCAGAAATAATAAGTTCAAAATGGGATAAAAATAAAGACAAACTTTACCTGTAGCATCAGGGCAGGCAGTGGCCTAAAACCCGCTGTTACTAGGCAGATCCAAGAACAGAAGTAAACATGTAGTTAATGACAGCTTGCTTAATTTTTTAATAATTAGTTAAAGCTTCATTGACAATTAAACCATCAACAAAATGAATTGTATTAAATATTTAATAAAAATAGGTATTTAAATGAAAGTCTGATTGACCTACTTTAACAACCATAATATCCATGAACTACATGTTTGGACACCACATTATGCAAATGGCTTTGTTTCAACAACTTGGATCTATGCAAAAGAAGTACAAGTATAAAGTTTGTTTGACCTTGACCTTGATCTGCTGCTGTTGCATGATAAAAAGAAATACATTTTTTGTCTGACCCCTTCTGCTGTTGCATGATTGAATGAAAGAAATACATTGTACATGTAACAAAATATATTGTGAGAGGGGAGCCACACATCCCTTACAACTCTTCCCCGCCTAGGAATCATCGTCCTCGATGATTAAGGTATCAGAATCTGGAACCTGGGGGGACATAACTTGTATACAACGGACCAAACCTACCGAGCACAACTTTCCCAAGTTTTCCTACTGCAGATACAAAACTTAGTACATCATTCTAAAATGAACTAAATTTAAACGACCAGAAAGTGACTCACTGTTTTTTATCTTGGCTAGCTGCTAGTCAACTGGCTCTCTTTGAAGTTAGGACAGAGCGAAAAATAGTTGTAGCAAGCTAGATTAATTTTACCTTTCGACGAAGTGAACCGTGTGAATATCCACTGTCTGCTGTATAGGCATACATACCTATTGATTATTGTGTAAATATACCAATAGCCGCATGCAGTACGTGTGCTGAATACGTGCTTCCTTATAAGTTGCGCAATAATCGTTGTAACCGATTTCGGTGAATGTCAAGAAAAGTGACCAGTTTCATCAATGGCAGGGATTTTTTATATATTTAATATGAAAAAAAGTCAAGGTGTGTCCTTTCTCTATGATTCAATAGACACAATCGTCGACTGCAGCATGTGACCCATAGTGGGTATACAATGTAAACAAACCATTGTATATACCCACTCGTGCAGCAGTCGTGGAATGTGTCTATTCGGGTAAACCGTCTGGATTGAAAAGAGACCAGTGCTTCCACTCCCCAAAATTGAATTTCCTTAGATTGACATAATTTTTTCCTTAGATTAAAAGAAATTTCCTTAGAGTTTTGGGAGGATTTCCTTAAAATTTCCTTAGATAAAATAACTTAAACTAACCATGGTAATTGATGGTAATTGATGGAAATTGTAATAGCATACGGCCAGTCCCAATTTTAGTCAAACAGCAATGAACAAACAACACAACATGTACAATGTACAGTATGCAAAATCTACGACGTGCAAACCACACACACACAGTCATCATGTGGTCGGTGTAGTGTGGATGCGCGACCCCGCCGATATCAGGCCTGGGCTCAGCCTACGATGCAATCGAAACCAGACTAATTACTTGGGGGCGCCAGAGTGGAGCGATGCTTTTAGTACGCACCGACCGGGTTCTAATTCTATGGTACGCACTATAAGCAAGCAACCAACCTCGTTCCCAGTCGTGATCGATCTCACTGCGCCATTTTTCGCTGATGTGAACCCTAAAATGGCCAGTTTTCATGTTTTATTGTATTTTTTTTGTATGATTTGCTTTTATTCTCAAATTTCTTTAAATTTTTCTAAAAATTTTGAAATTTCCTTAAAATTTCCTTAGATTTTTGAAATTTCCTTAAAATTTCCTTAGATTTTTTGTTTCCTTAGAAATTTCCTTAGGACGTTAAAATGTCCTTAAAATAAGGAAATTTCCTTATGTGGCCCAGATACGCATCTGTGCACGACGAACAATGATGATTGGCTGAAAAATACCCATCTTACTATGCAATGTAAAACTGATTGCGTCATTAGTAATAAATTAATAAAATTAAAACAATAGTTAAAAACACCACCCCCCAAAAAAAACAAATAAAATAATTTGCTATTAATTTTTTATTTTTTTTTTTTTTATTCAATTAAAACTTAGTACAAAATGTATATATAGGCCTATATAGATAAAAAACAAGATGTAAGAAATTTTAAAAGCTTCTGTTTCCTAAGCAAAAAAAAGGAAAAAATAAATTAATCAAAATATTATAACAATTTATAATCGTATATGTAAATTAAAAAAGTAAGTGAAGAGCGAAAAGTTTTCATTAAAAGTCTGGTAGTTCGTACTATATAGGGCCTAATAATGAGGAAAACTAAAAACATTAATTCTACAGTAGTACATTATAAATAAATAAATAAATAAAAATTAATAAATAAATAACAGTAAAGAAAAATATATACATATATAAATAAGTAAAAAATAAAAATGACATTTTCAAAACAATGAGAATAACAATAATAATGTTTTTGTTATTAAAGTATAAAATAAATATGTAATATCTTGTTTAATCTATAGTAAAGAAAAGTTATATTTCGACTCTCTTTCACTGAACGAACCAGTGTGTGAAATTACTATTCATATGCATGTAGCCTACATGTTTTACAATACCGTCAACAAAACTACTTATATAAAACCATAACTAATTTTTACTAGGACCAATAAAAAATGGGTCGAATCTTCCCTCCTTGACATTTCTAAATTCAATCATTTGTTGGCTAGTTGAATTTCTTGTAAGACTGGAAGGAAGTAGAGTTGTTGTATGTGTAGTAGGGGCCACCGTAGACATTTCCAGAGGTTGCACACGAGTCCGCATTTAATGCGCACTTTGCACACGCATCGAAATGCTTGGTGTAGTACACACTAAAAAGATAACGCATGCAGCTAGCGCCGCGCCACCGCCCGCCTAGACTTGACTCAAGTCCCAATCCCGTGCAAGGCCCTTCCTTGCCTCATCGTCAGAAAACTATTATTTTGCGCTCTGCATTCCCCAACCTGTTCCGCGCGCGGGACAGGGACTTGACGAACCCGCAGTTGCCTGATATGTAAATTTATTCACTTACGAATATGCAAAGTTATGGCGCATTACTTGTTGTCCAATCAAACGCGTTCAAAAAGAAGACTCGTTGATTTTTTTATTTGCGGGGGTGGTAAAGTACTTTGTCGAGGATCGAAATGCATGAATATATATAAAAACTACAAATTTATTTGAATTCAAGTTAATATTACGTATACATTGGGATTGGTATTGTTTGAATTGTTGACAAATGCAATTTAGCGACTTAAAACACCCACCCCCTCTTCCGCCCGGCAGCCATTCTGGAGATGCTTACGTCCATAGATACATGATACAAACGTCACAGAGCAAGATGAATACTAAATGAAAGGGGCGGCACTTCCACGCTCCCATTGGATTTGTACATCTCCCCATTTGGGGAGATTTTTCTATTCAAATGCGGGAGTAGGAAACGACCCCGTCAAGTCCCTTGATCGCCACCGCATAAATAACTACATTTTGTCGGTGAGGGCGCACTGGTATTCTGTGGCTGCATGCTGGCGCGTTACGTTAGGAACTTCGCACGAGAAAGGGACTTGAATCAAGTCTACCGCCCGCCCGGCCCCGCGGCCTCTACACGCGCGCGCTTGAATAAGCGCCAGCACACACAAACACACCCGTGCAGTGAGTCCGCGAGCGGGCATAGCCGGTTCGCGGGCTACAGCCGCGGCAGGCCGGTCTGTTTTTCCTTGGTTTGTGCTGATTGGTCGGGAATTTACACTGATTGGTCGAGAAGTTGCATGGTAACGAAGTGCGGGGTTTAAAACCTCAACCATCGTCTGTCTACACTTCACGGGCTTCGCTCAGTCTCCGGTAAGTTTTTATCTTTTTTTCTTCAAAATAATTTTCTCAATGATGTTTTGAGTGTTATGAATGGATTCCTTAGACATTGAAGATCAAGCCCGTGTTCTTAGAATTTGTTTCATGATTTTTGAAAGTGGTAAAAATTGGGCAAATCTGGTGACTAGTCTGTCAACATTGGTCGAAATTGCACGTTTTGGCACGAATGGTCGAATCTCGTGCTCATTGTCTCGTAACCCTCCGGGCTAAAGCCCGTCGGGAGGATGATGGAGGGTTACGATTATCGCAACTATACTAGTAGCAGGAGGTAGGAATGGTATAGTACCGTGTAATCATGGCCCCTGCCTGCCCACCCCCCCTCCCACCCCATTGACAGTGCACAAAAGGTAGAATGTAAGACCCTCGGGCTGTTTAATTCATATCGACGAAAAAAAAAACCACAATCTCTAATGACTTTTGGTTTCAACATTCACTGCGGTGAAACATCCAGATTAGAAACACTTCCTGCACATTGTAATGGGGAATGGTGATGGTGTATGTTTCTGCGTATTGTATGTTAATTGTAGGCCATCAACATGTATTTACAGACAGTAGCCCTGGTGGCATTTCACTTTCGTATTATACTATCTGTCTATTACAGCACAGAGGAAGAGTCCTATATAGGGCTAGCACTTACAGGAAAGGTATAAAGTATTAAGTTTTAAAATTAAATATCTCTAATTGCAAATATTCAATATTTAGGGAATCAATCGGTCTTTATACACTCTGAAAACTCATAGGTCAGGGGTTCCGGGTTCCATGAGGCCTGACCCAATGTGAGTCATTTTGGCCCCAATTACGGGTCATAATGACCCAGAAATGGGTCAAGCCCCACGGGATCCGGGTCAATTCGGACCAGGTTGTATACCCACTCGTGCAGCAGTCGCCGAATGTGTCTATTCGGGTAAACCGTCTGGAAAAGAGACCAAACATAAACATGAATGAATGTCAGTGTACGTTTGGTATGTTTGATATCGATAGCGTTTGGAAAGAGTCACGTTAGTGTTACTAAACTGAACGAGATTGGAAGAGTAGGCCTATGTGACGGGTGTCTGCGGGGACAGTTTCAATTTGAAATTGCCTAAGCACTACAAGTAACTATAAGCACAATTGCTTACCAGAATAAGGTTACCAGCCAAAATAACATATCACTGTTCTATTTGTTCCTGGTATCCTGCTTTGCTCAAATTGTTAAGCAATAGGCCCTATTATCTGCATAAGCAGCTCTATGAAATGTGGCCCAGATACGCATCTGTGCACGACGAACAATGATAATTGGCTGAAAAATACCCATCTTACTATGCAATGTAAAACTGATTGCGTCATTAGTAATAAATTAATAAAATTAAAACAATACTAGTTAAAAACACCACCCCCCAAAAAAATAAATAATAAAAAATTCAATTTTATATTTAGGGAATCAATCGGTCTTTATACACTCTGAAAACTCATAGGTCAGGGGTTCCGGGTTCCATGAGGCCTGACCCAATGTGAGTCATTTTGACCCCAATTACGGGTCATAATGACCCAGAAATGGGTCAAGCCCCACGGGATCCGGGTCAATTCGGACCAGGCTTTTTAAAGAATGTATTATCTATGAAATTGACGAGTTTTAATTTGAGAGTTTTCTTTTTAATGACTTAATACTTCCGTCTGAAATACTGTCGTGTAACAATTAAACTATCCACAAACGCATAGCTATCGTAATTCAACGTGCCGAATCCAACTAAGCCTTTGAGCGTGACCCTCTGCTTATTTTGATAAACTATCGCAGGTTAGCTGTTTTAAGGGTTGCTGAAAACCAGGGGTTTGGAATAATTGCACACTCCATTACCATACCAGAGTCCCTTTCCCACTGCTAGACGAATTTCCTGGGAGTCTTGGGAAAATTTGTTGGATCCTTTCATACTTGAGTAATTGCCATATAATCCTGGCAAACTCCTGGCAACTCCTTTTCATTTTAATATAACCCTTGCTTGGGAGTGTGTAAGCGAGTTAACCCACAGGGGTTAGTATAATGTGAGTGTGCATCCCCCCCCCCCCCCCCAAGAAATGTGAGTAGAGTGTGACTATGAACATGTTGGCAGTGGGGTACAAAATCCACATGAATTTCCTGGATTTGTGTTATACCTGGGAACTTGCTTATAAGCATATCAAAGGGCTGTAGACATAGCTTATAAATTGAAGTATATAGGGGTGTGCACAAAAGGTAGAATGTAAGGCCCTCGGGCTGTTTAATTCATCTTAAATATAACACATAAAAAGAGAAAAAATTTATTGAGCCACTTGCTTTACAACGGACCAAACCTACCGAGCACAACTTTCCCAAGTTTTCCTACTGCAGATACAAAACTTAGTACATCATTCTAAAATGAACTAAATTTAAACGACCAGAAAGTGACTCACTGTTTTTTATCTTGGCTGCTGTCAACTGGTTGTCTTTGAAGTTAGGACAGAGCGAAAAATACTTGTAGCAAGCTAGATTAATTTTACTTTTCGACGAAGTGAACCGTGTGAATATCCACTGTCTGCTGTGTCTGCTGTGAATATTGATTATTGTGTAAATATACCAATAGCCGCAGTATGTGTGCTGAATACGTGCATATAGTGCCCACTTCCTTATTGTTTAAGTTGCGCAATCTTCGTTGCTTGTAACCGATTTCGGTGAATGTCAAGACCAGTTTCATCAATGGCAGGGATTTTTTTTTATTATGAAAAAAATTCAAGGTGTGTCCTTTCTCTATGATTCAATAGACACAATCGTCGACTGCAGCATAGTGGGTATATATACAATGTAAACAAACCATTGTATACCCACTATGAGTCGTACGTGCTGCAGTCGCCGAATGTGTCTATTCGGGTAAACCGTCTGGAAAAGAGACCAAACATAAATATGAATGAATGTCAGTGTACGTTTGGTATGTTTGATATCGATAGCGTTTGGAAAGAGTCACGTTAGTGTTACTAAACCGAACGAGATTGGAAGAGTAGGCCTATATGGTGACGGGTGTCTGCGGGGACAGTTTCAATTTGAAATTGCCTAAGCACTACAAGTATAAGCACAATTGCTTACCAGAATAAGCTTACCAGCCAAAATAACATATCACTGTTCTATTTGTTCCTGGTATCCTGCTTTGCTCAAATTGTTAAGCAATAGGCCCTAATTATCTGCATAAGCAGCTAGCTCTGTGAAATGTGGCCCACGCACCTGTTGCACGACGAACAATGATGATTGGCTGAAAAATACCCATCTAACTATGCAATGTAAAACTGATTGCGTCATTAGTAATAAATTAATAAAATTAAAACAATAGTTAAAAACACCCCCCCCCCAAAAAAAATTAAAAAATTTGCTATTAATTTTTTTTCTGTGTTGTTTTTTATTCAATTAAAACTTAGTACAAAATGTATATATAGGCCTATATAATAGATAAAAAACAAGATGTAAGAAGTTTTAAAATAATGCAAAAGCTTCTGTTTCCTAAGCAAAACAAAAAATTAAAAAATAAATTAATCAAAATATTATAACAATTTATAATCGTATATGTAAATTAAAAAAAGTACGTGAAGAGCGAAAAGTTTTCATTAAAAGTATGGTAGTTACATTAATTCTACAGTAGTACATTATAAATAAATAAATAAATAAAAATTAATAAATAAATAACAGTAAAGAAAAATATTTAAATATATAAATAAGTAGAAAATAAAAATGACATTTTCAAAACAATGAGAATAACAATAATAATTTTTTTGTTATTAAAGTATAAAACAAATATGTAATATCTTGTTTAATCTATAGTAAAGAAAAGTTATATTTCGGCTCTCTTTCACTGAACGAGCCAGTGTGTGAAATTACTATTCAAATGCATGTAGCCTACATGTTTTACAATACCGTCAACAAAACTACTTATATAAAACCATAACTAATTTTTACTAGGACCAATAAAAAATGGGTCGAATCTTCCCTCCTTGACATTTCTAAATTCAATCATTTGTTGGCTAGTTGAATTTCTTGTAAGACTGGAAGGAAGTAGAGTTGTTGTAATGTTTAGTAGGGGCCACCGTAGACATTTCCAGAGGTTGCACACGAGTCCGCATTTAATGCGCACTTTGCACACGCATCGAATGCTTGTTGTAGTACACACTAAAAAGATAACGCATGCAGCTAGCTAGCGCCGCGCCGCCACCCGCCTAGTCTTGATTGGCGACGTTCATTGTTTAACGTGGTGCGATATTGCAACACGAAATACTGTCCGCAACACGAATTACTGGAGAAGAGATATCTGTATCACACGAACATCTGGACGATCCAGATTTATAGACTTGCCCAGTCCTTCTGAGTCAGCCTCCCAAACAGTCAATGTAGCGCCATCTATTGGTACACGCGCGCGCTTGAATAAGCGGATGGTTGTGATGGTGGTAAGTTGACACGTCTTCAGTTTTATATATTCAAGTGCCAGTGATTTTGTCAAAAAGTAATATTTTACTCTCAATGTTTTAAATACCATACCCTGAATTTAACTTTAGCTTCATAACCGAATGTGTCATGAGATCTTGAAGACTTTGCATGACAAAAATAATGAGATATTTTATTTATGAATATTTTGTGAGATTGACTCAATTGTCGAGACTTGACTCTTGAGCATGTTGAGTGAACTTAAAAAAACATGTTTTGAAAGTGTTAATGCCAATGCCATTTATGGTGTTTGGGGTTTGTTTACACAGTCAATGGCTATAATTATGGTCTATGGATTGGAGGTAGGATAGCGGAACAAACCTAATTAAATACTACTGTTGCTACTACACTACAGACTTGAGACTATAGTACTGCACTACTAGTAGTACTACTAGTACAGTAGTAGCAGGAGGTAGGGATGGTAGTAGTAACAGTATAGTACATGTATGTAATCATGGCCCCTGTCTTCCCCCTCCCCCCTCCCCCCTCCCACCCCATTGACACTGACCATGGAGGTAGAAATCTCCATGCACTGAAAGTGACAGTTAGGGAGGGTTCCAGCATGGAGGAATAAGAATTCCTCCATGGTTCCAGTCACCAATGATGGAATGGTTGGTACTTGGTATTACCTGGTGGTATACTTGGTAATGGTAGATTTATAGCCCTCTATTCCTAAAACTTAAAAGGGAAGGGCTCTCAATTAATTTTCACTATGGTTGTTGTCAGTGTCAGGGTTTTCTCCATCGATCATGTCCATAAAGCTGAAGCTGGCGTATTGGCCAATATGGGTCAATTTTGGGCTGAATTTTGGCCAACTGGCATTCATGTTTGTCATCAACCATTGAGCCTTTTTTAATGGTCGCACACAGTCATTGGTGTGATTGACAAATTATAGAGTTTCTAAAAAATTAGCCTCCTCGTTAGGCCAAGTAAAAAAAAATACCAGTTGATCGTCCCCGCCCGCATCCTTTTTTGAGGCCGCATCCTTTTTTAATTATTTTTGATTTTAGATTTTTTCGTAAAAAAAAAAATATTTGTTTGTATTTTTAATCCACCCTTGACATAATTTTTTTTAATTTTTGATGTAAACGGCCTGTTTGAATTGAAATACTTGGCGGCCATCTTGGAAAAAAAAATAATAAAAAATAAAAAGGCCCTCATCCTCCTCTTTTTGGAAAAATCAGGACGATCAACTGGTATTTTTTTTTATTTGGCCTTGGTGTTAATTTTAACAACTTGTATTGTAAAAAATTGTTACATTGTATTTTAATTATAACAATTGCGGTTATTTTTATTTCCAAAAATGTTGTACACTAGTAGTACAGGGGATAGTCTTATAGATTCAAAAAAGATTTGAATTTCATAGAAAAACCCCCAAATTGTCATTCGAGTTGTTTTTAATTTGATACATGGTCGGTAGACTTGCTCAGTCTAAGTTATTGTCTGAAGGGCAATAGGGGCCTATAGGCCAGTCTCTGTTTAGTGTTCTAGTTGGAGTGTACTCAAGAATTCCAGAATGGTGCCATTTTATGGCATATGTTGGTATTGAAGGAAACGCTCTGTCTAGTAAGAGAGTTAATTATACAAAATGATTTTGTGTTAAAAAATCAAGTATTTGATTATTTTTGAATACAGATCCACCATGGCAGTCCACACAAAGAGTATAGTCATTCTACTTGTCATCGTCGCAACATTTTATCAGAGTCACTCTGCTGAAGCAGCAGACCCAGCTGCCGACATCGTCGCCAAGGTCCCAACAGATAGCTGGACAGACTTCTGGATTGTTCGCCTTGGTCTGAACATCCTTGGGTATGGTTCAGTATGCCTTCCTGCCTGGCTGTTCATTAGGTACATCAAACGCTCTGGCTACCTAGAGAGGGGAGGTGAGAATGGTAGGAAATAACAATTCCCTTTTTTTTTTCTGCGTTATTATCCTGCATGAACTTACACTGCTACTTCATTGCACTAACATTTACTGATACTGTAACTCAACGGTGTCAGCATTCACTGAGATTTTCTTTGCTCTACTTCAAGAGGTGAGTTGGTTGGTGGACATGGCAAGCAAATTTCCTCACAGAAAAATGTGTGATAATACCAAGGCAGAGCGGTTTCTTATAAGCAGAGTTTGGGTTCGAGTTGGTCTTGACACTTGTGTTCTTAAGCAATACACTTAACCGTTATTGCTTTGTAGATCGCGTGTGTTGTTATAAAAACTATTGATGTACGTATTGTAAAAGATCACACTTTTTGCTAAGAGAAGGGGTTCGCTCCGCTGTGTGTCTGGCAGTGCATTTATCTTTAATCATTTGAAGGCTGTGCTCAAAAGGAAGAAAAAGAAGATGAAGAAGTAGAAGGCCATGTGGGAAATTGTCTTGATCCACACTTTTTACTTCTTATCAATGCTAATGAATTTACATTAGCTTTTGGAGGTTACAATGTCCAACAAATGTAATGAGGTCCAACAAATGTAACAAGGTCCAACAAATGCAGCAATGTACAAATTATGTAACAAAGTCTAACAGGTGTAACAAGATCCAACAAATATAATAGGGTCCAACAGGTAACAAGGTCCAACAGGTGTATCAAGGTCCAGCAATTGTAAAATGGTCCAACAGGTGTATCAATGTCCAGCAATTGTAACAAGGTCCAACAGGTGTATCAAGGTCCAGCAATTGTAAAATGGTCCAACAGGTGTATCAATGTCCAGCAATTGTAACAAGGTCCAACAGGTGTATCAAGGTCCAGCAATTGTAAAATGGTCCAACAGGTGTATCAAGGTCCATCAATTGTAACAAGGTCCAACAGGTGTATCAAGGTCTATCAATTGTTACAAGGTCCAACAGGTGTATCAAGGTCCAGCAATTGTAACAAGGTCCAACAAGTGTAACAAGGTCCAACAATTGTTACAAGATCCAACAAGATCCAACAAGGTCCAACAGGGCCCAATTTCATGGCTCTGCTTATTGTATGGAAAGAATCTGCGCTTACGGAAGCAGGGAATTCTGCGCTTACGTCAAGCGTATTTCACCGGATAACTGGGAATTTTTGCTGGTGCTCGTGCGTACTCCACATAGGCATTCTACGCTTACACAGCTAGCGCAGAAGTTTGGCGCTTGCTCGGTAAGCGAAGAATGGTGATCGCAAGCACAGAATTCGGCAGTAAGCAGAGCGATGAAATTGAGTCCAGGTGTATCAAGGTCCAGCAATTGTCACATGGTCCAACAGGTGTAATAAGGTCCAATTCAGGTGTTTCAAGGTCCAGCAAATGTAACAAGGTCCAACAGGTGTATCAAGGTCACAGGTTGGATATTGGTGCCCTTAGTTATATTGGTGCCACACTTATGTTTAGACTGCACTTAATTTATACACCAATTCTTCACTGATCTTGAACTCTTGGTGGCAGTAGATACGCCTCAATTACTGCGGTGGTACCTGGGTGGTACTGCGCTGCCTAGCGACGGGTTTAAGGGTTGGGCTATACGGCGATCATCTGATAAGCTGATCAGAATGATCGCCGTGACCCCCAACCCTTACCACCGCAGTAATTGAGGCGTATCTGCTGCCACCAAGAGTTCAAGATCGGTGAAGAATTGGTGTATTGGGTTTTTGGGGGACAAATTAGATGATTATTTTTGTTTTACCCACACACCGATGTGCGTTAAGCACTGTATACTCAGTACTTTCCCCGAGTCCTGTGAAAAAACCCAACCCAACAATAGTACAAACATACTTGGATGCCAATGTAACATCTAATTTAAATCTTTCAGACGCTCATATTTTTTCAGAATAGCTGTTACTTTTTGTCACCTTTGCAGATTAAAACACTTTTTTTCCCCCAAAGTCATCACTAACTGTGTACCAAACAGTTATTGCAATAATTTATTGTACAAAACAAAAGAGATATTCTTCAGCTGCTACTGTGAACCTTTTTTGTATCAAAACACATTAGTTGCTGAGAATCTTTCTCTACATGTGTGTACATGAAAAGCAAACAAACTGGCCTTTGAAAACCTCTTTCTCTGCCCTTTGTAAATATCACCATAACAAGGAATAGATAGGCAATTGTGTGAGTTACTTGTTTTATGCACCAGATGTGTGGGCCATATGGGTAGAGTAGACTAAACTGTGTCATGCCTGGCCATAATATGGGTAGACTAAACTGAGCAACATTTGTCATGCCTCGTGCAGTAATAATCATGCTTGGAAATAACTGCGCTTTCTCATTTGTGGAAGCTTAATCTATTTAAAGATGTATATGAATCATTCATTATCTTTACTTTGCAATACACAGAAAGAACTCAAATGATAAATTTCTCCCCAAAAAGGAGATGGACCTTTAAACATGTTTATTATTTACCAAGCGAATTGGAAGTACATTACAGTAAAAGGGTCTGACATGTCATTACTGCTGATTACTGTAATGTTCTGGACAACTAAATGAACGAACAGCTGTGATCGTACTTGGCAGTTATCATGAGTGCTTTATTAAAAGCTATGCAGTATGCACGCTCAAACCTCAGCTTATTAACATAATTATTAACATATTGTAGGAATACATTGCAATTACTGCCAAAAAAAAAATTAATAAACGCTTTGCATAACATTGGTAAAACTCAGAGCATAAATATTAACAGAATTTACATACAGCTTACATGGTATAAAGACGGTTAATGGTGGAAAACTTCCCCGTAAAACAAATTTGCCTGAAATGCTATAGTTGTTGAGATATGAGTGTAACAATTGTATAAGTTATGTATATAAGATGGGTCACTCATCAAATGTAGACACTGGTCTTTGACAACAACCAATGTCCAAATTCCTTTTGCTGTCACTCACAGAAGTGACAGAAAGTAAGATTTGTTTCTCCTTTTCTTTTCATTTTAATGTCTAAATACTGATCGTTTCATATAATTTTCAAGGAATTAGGTTTAAAAATTATGCATACTTGCACGTAATATACAGTACATGTGTACTACCACTTTTGTTTTAACTAATTACCAGTCTGTCATCAAGTTTTGCCTTGAACCCATTCTCACCGCCCACCCATATTTGCAAGTTTGCACTTGTTTAGTTTTGGTGTATTACTCCATCAGAAGAGAGTTCTCTTTGTAGAGTGCTTATTGTCATGATTTATACTCGGTTCCATCAATCTAGCTGGTCTAGTCATATAATACCTTCATCAAATCTTCTTTGGATATGTATTTGTGACACTCTTAAATTGGGTCGGTATACTATTCTGAGGTTCGGTAAATCCCCTTTATTCTGATATCTGTAAAATGAAGACAGTGAAGGAGTTCATGTTACTGCTGTCTTCAAGGAATGGAATTCTGGGAGCGCCCGAAAACCTGACGTGGAGGGCGCTCGATATGATTTGAATATCAAAAGATATAGTTAAAGGGTGACTAAGAGGTTTATAAAAGCCAACATTTTACGGGGAATGTTTTATACCTGTCACATATTTAAAACCAATAGAGCAACTCAACAATTTGAAATACAGCATTCTCCAGAAGATGGTCAGAGCATACTGATCAAAACGTTGAGCAGAAAACTGCTCTTCTCAGAGTCACCACTACTCACAATGTAGATTCTTACATGGTGTCACCGTAATTCTTACTAATGCTTAATCTGGGGTCAATTTCGCGGTCGTAACCAATAACTGTTTCGGTTGAACTTGCTATTAGTTAATCACTAGCCATTGACCGAAACAGTTATTGGTTACGGCTGCGAAAATGCACCCCAACTTGCTGATACCAAAGCATTTTTCTGATTTTGCAGGATATGGTAAAATTGCAGGACTAAACAACAAATGCTTATCATTGGAAAGGCATACTAATCTTTTCAGTGTCTAAACATTTGGGTCTTGAGTAATATACCATGTTATCTTTGACATCATGCACAAAAGAGCCCAAGGGCCTCGACTTCCTGCAGAAATAAAAACTTTTGCAGAAATTTTATGGAAATTCCACCGTACAATTTATACTATTTTTGATATAAAGAAAGGAGGCCCACCTTACTACATTGTAAGTTGTAACTAATTTGTTTAAAATTTATATGTGATAATTGGGATAGAAAGAGTAAAATAACTTGTATTACAAGTGAGTGTCTTGCCTGCAAGGAAATGCCCTGGAATGTAATGTACAAGATCGCTCTTTGTGAGCTATAGAGGGCAGTATTTTGGAGGATTCAGGAGGGCCTTGAGCCATAGAAAAAACCTTTTGGTTCCGGCTCATCCTGAGCATAAAGTGAACTTGTTTTTAAAAGTGCAGAAGTCGTTTTCAGTTAAGAATAAACTTCCAATGCTGTGCTTTTTTGTGCATGACAAATATTGTTGTATAAATATGTATCTTTTTGTAATTTGATTTTATCCTTCAGGTTATGGGTGCATGTTTAAATCCATCCGAATGTGTGTCACTGGTGATGAGGAGAAATCAAGCATAGAGGACGGAGGGATAAAACCAAGCTCACCAGAAACACCAAAGGTAAGGGCGATTTTGTAATGATGTCAGAGCCTGGGTTTTGGGGAAGAGTTTACAAAATAGCTAGTGGCGTGAAGTTTCAACCCGAGCAGAGTCTTCCTCGAAGGCTAAATGATAACACAACAGATATAAACATCTATTTGGGGAAGAGTTTATGAACATCGTTGTTTTTTTCTTGAAAGAATAAGTGGATTGATATTCTCTTGTTTAGTTTTCAAAAAACACAAAATACAGCCAACCTGATCTTTTTTAGGAGGAAGCAACAAGGTAAAACAGCGCCCTCGATGAGATTGAAAGAAAACTACAATTGGCTTAGAGTACACACGTAAACATTAAAGGCTATATAATTGGTTAGAGTACACACACACTGTAAAAAACACTGTGTGGAGGTGTGCAAGTCCACATAGTGTTTCAGGTCCCTATATTATGTGGACCTCTTTTGTTCTCAGTTCCACACTTCCTAGTATCCTTAAAACACGTACAAATTTCCATTGATTGACCTCATAGATGGCAGCCTGTGCTAGAGTTTTTTTGTTTTGATTTGTGAAAATTTAACGACTATTTAAAGTGACTATTTTTGTCTCTACCTCTTTGTACAGGGTAATCAAGCCATTGTGCTTGTTTTCTGCGTATTCGGCCTCCAGTGTTCATATCTCACCTGGGGTGTCCTCCAAGAGCGCATCATGAAGCATGAATATGGCAAGGATGAGACTAACCCAGGGGAGAAATTCAACAACTCTCAATTCCTGGTCTTCATGAATCGAATCCTCGCCTTCTCAGCAGCTGGGTGTGTCCTACTACTCACCAAACAACCCAGACACTCAGCACCCATGTACAAATACTCCTACTCATCTCTTTCTAATATCATGAGTAGTTGGTGTCAGTACGAGGCACTCAAGTTTGTGAGTTTCCCAACGCAGGTACTCGCCAAAGCGTCCAAGATCATCCCGGTCATGCTGATGGGGAAAGTCATATCGGGGAAAACCTATGAATACTATGAGTACGTAACGGCTGGCATGATTTCAATTGGTGTAGTGATGTTTTTATTGTCCCAGAAGGAGGGCTCGGGCTCCGCTACAGTGACTACTTTCTCTGGGGTCGTAATTCTTATCGGATATATGGTGTTTGATAGCTTTACCTCCAACTGGCAGGCGGAACTGTACAAGCAGTACAGTGTATCCAGTATGCAGATGATGTTTGGTGTGAACCTATTCAGCTGTATATTGACCAGTTGGTCTCTAATCGGGCAAGGTGGCTTTGCCATCGGCCTGGACTTCATGTTCAAGTATTCAACGTTTATGTATCACGTCCTACTGCTCTCGGTGTGCTCGGCTACCGGTCAGCTTTTTATCTTCTACACCATCTCGAAGTTTGGTGCCGTGGTCTTTGTCATCATCATGACTACTCGGAGTGGTCTAGCAATCTTCCTCTCCTGTCTCGTCTATGGACACCCTGTTAGCATTGTGGGGGTCTTTGGTGTGCTGGTGGTGTTTTCCGCGCTATTTCTAAGAGTTTATGCCCAGCAGCGTAAGAAAGCACAGAAAGCAAGAGAGGCAAGACAGTCTTCAGATCTAAGCACTGGTAACAAGGTCTGATCAAAAGAAATGTGCAAAATATTGCAACATTGGCTGTGTAATATATTGAACCCCAAACATGTGTGCTCAATCGGGGAGTAAGAAATATATCTCAAATATAACCTTCAATTCTGTACAAATTGTAATGTTCAAAGGAAGATTATACCTCGAGATGCTTTTATTGTTTTCTGAAGTATTTTTCTTCATCAAATATCTTGGTAACTATATGAAATTTAAAGCAGTTGAGTTTTGTTTTCAGCTATTAAAACTTGACCAATCATTTGAAACCATTTAACTGCATGGGTTTTGTATGGTGGCGCAACTGAGCACTGAACTGACTGTACTGTGTTTGCATTCACTTCATGATAGCATAAGGTAGGATGGCACTGTGCGTCAATCATTCAAAACCACAGTCGGTGATATTCAATAGTCAGTCAATAGGAGGGGTTAAAACAGATGATTTATATTTTAATGTGTTTTCAGGCTAATTTATGTGCCAATGTACCAAGTAAAGGGCTTTGGGGAGTCACTGGGGCAAACCTGGCAAATTGTTTCCGTAACAGCACATTCTTCATTGCTTCATGTACATTGCACTTTAAAACAGACGTGTTAGCCAACAAGATTGAATAATCAAGTTAGTGGGCAACCATGAAACACTGCCTTAATGCCTAAATTGTCATTAATCCACAGTTTGTTTAATTTCTTTATTTTCTTGTGCAGCAGTATTTTTTTGAGTCATTGTGGCTTATAAGTTTAAAATGTTTGGTAACAGTTGTTATTTTCAAACAGTCACACCTTTAACATGTTTAACTCTTTCATTCGTTGAGTTTCTTTAAAAGATGAAATTGTTTAAAAAGAAACATGAAAAGGCCTCCACAATTTTCTTAATTTTAATGTTATTTAGAGTGTTATTTTATCATAAACTGGGATCGTAGGGTTTTGTTTGGATATTGGATCTTCCCACCCTTGTCCCTATCCATGGTAAATGTTTCGTAAGGACAATCCTGCAGCCACCAAATCTCAGCGCAATAAAGTATCAAACTATGAACGAATCCCTCACAGGGTTTTAATTTAAATTTTAATAGATTGTCAACAAATCTGGATCTCTTTTGTTAAAGTCCTCGGTTTCAATGGGTAGACATGTTCACATGTACATAGTTTTGCATGTTCAACAATCAAATTTTATATTTCTTACCTGAGGTATCAAGTTTACAGTAGTTCTTTCATTAGTGTGTATATTTTATACTTGACATTTGTTTAAACATTTGTTGTAGCTGCATAGATTTATCAGTGTATTATTATTTAAGAAAGCTCTATTTTTTAGAAAGCAACATTTCACTGCAGGAATAACCTGATTTATGTGTAGTAAGGTCATGAAATGAGTTACAGAGTAGAATAAGAAGAAATCCCCCAAACAGACAAAAGACTGTAAGTTTTGTGCGTACTCAAATGGGAAGGCCCGTTAAGGTGTGTGATTTTGTTTCCTTTACCAATGTAGACGGTAACCCAATATACCCACAGTGTTTGAATACGCATTAGACTTGCCTGGTCTACACTTGGGCAAGTGCAATTAGTAACCCCACCCCCCCTTGAAGACCTACTATTCATAGATATTTCCAGGATGCCCACAAAGTCATAATGCTTTAGTCAAACGTGCAAAAGCTGTTGACTTGACAGTGAGTCTGTTTGATCAATACAGCCCAAGCTGCACTGTGAGAAGTTGTGAAGTTTAATAAGATGTGTGTAAACCTGATAACATTTATATTTTCAATCTTACCAATGTTATTGTTATGCACACCATTTTAAGAGTTTTATAAAATAGGGTCCAGGTTTTGACCTTTGGTGGCCATAATAAACGTTCCAATGTTCATTTTGATTTCTGATGGAAGTGCCCCTTTCACTAGACTTGTGGACAGGTCGTTAAATGTCTGTCGCGGTGAGAGCGGAACAGGTTTCTCGCAATATCCCGCGAGAGGGCTGCTCTGCACGAGATTACTGCTCTCAGGACGAAGAGTCGGCAGCCAGCAACTTCGCGCGAGAGCATTCTTTTTTACGCTACAGCACCACACGCGACTCGACCCACCGCGACCATCATTAACGACTTGTCAACAAGTCTACCCTTTCACAAGGTCTTTCCTCGGGTCAATTTCACAAAGCACTAAGATTCATCTTAAGATGAGTTATCAGTATTACCATAGTGATTTGTATTGTGACATCACTCTTTGCTAAGCAACTGCCATGGATTTGCAGTTACGATCAATCTTAACTCTTTGTGAAATCGAGCCCAGGTCTATACTTTAGTTTATAAATCCATTTGTCAAATCTATCCTGTACTAAAAGAAACCTCCCTCATCATCTCTAAATTATTCACAATCACTTATCACTGTGGCTTTGAGGAGACGACAAGACATATTAACTTTTAATTACATCCAATGATCAAATATATTATACTTTTCGTTAATGATTATCAGAAGTGTGTACTGTACATGTATTTGTAGGGGCCTCATGGGATAACTATTTTTGTTCATGTGCAGTATTTGTACTTATCTTTTCTGAACTTTATTTTTTTTTAAAGCGTCCATTTAAGAAATATATATGTATAGAATGAACTTCATCATGACGATTTTTTGTTTAGTTATAAGGTATATCTTTGGTAATTACTCTCAAAATTAAGGACCATAAAAACTTACTGGGTAAGAAGCACTGCAGCTATTCATAATGTTTAACATTTTGAGAGATTGTGGTTATAGAGAGAGGGGATCAAAAACATTTCAATCTGAGAAACGTTTCTCAGATTGTGTATTCAAATTACGGATGATTCTTCCTGCGTGGGCATGACCGCTCCAGGTTTTCGGCGATATCTCAAAAATGCTACAACCTTTTGAAATGAAGTTAGCACAGGTTAGTTGTATTGTATATAGGATCAAAACAATCCACAAAAAAACAAAAGGTATACCATTGCCTGTAACTTGTATCTCACTACTTATTTGAATTTCTTTTTAAATTCTTTTAGTCAAGCCTTAAACTTGTTTTTAATAAAATTACTCCAAAGTAGTAAAAGAAACGATTTAAAAATGAAACAATGTTGATTGTGTAGGTGTGTTTACTTTCAGACCATTCACATTCCATTTATAATTAATCCATAAACGCCTTAAACCCAAAGGTGTAGATTGTAAAGTGATATTGACTGCTTCAAGTGCTATAGTTAAAACTCCCTGGAGGTGATTCCTGGACCCTGGAGTGATGTATTTTCCTGAGGTGAAACCAGGGAAAATAGAATGCCGCACAGATCACAGAGGGAGTTGCAGTTGAAACCATAGCATGATTAAGCAATCAATATTTGCTTTATAATACAACCCCGGCCCCCCATACATAAGACCCCTTGCATTGCTGATGAAACAAATGTGTCAAGAGCTATTATTGGCAGAAGTTCCCCCCATTAATGATGATGTTAATCCCCCTATTAATGATGATGTTAATCCCCCTTTGCCACAGGGTACTTTTAGGTGTTCCAACACATCCAAATGCATCGTTTGTAGACAACACATCAGGGAATCAGACTCCTTTACCAGCCATACTGGTGGTACCACCCACAAGACAAGGGGTCATGTCACCTGCACCACCACTAATCTAATCTATCTAATATCTTGCAGAGCCTGTGGTGTTCAATATATAGGTGAAACAAGAACTACACTCAAGAGGTGTTTCTATGGCCACAGATCCACAGTCAACACCCAAAAGCTGGATACACCTGTAGGACACCACTTCAACCTTCCTAACCACTCCATTTCTGACATGAATTTACAGGGCATTGAGGCACTAGGTAACTGCAGAGAGACTGTCCGTCTGAGTAGGGAAAAACTTTGGATAAGGCGCATAAAGACCACTCAGCCCCATGGTTTGAATATCCAAGAAGGAAATGACTAATAACCTTTAGTTTTTTCCTTTTCCCACACAGTTATCCACCTTATTAGTCTGCCCTTCATTGTATTAACTACATTGTATTAACTAATTATTTACCTCTCTTCTAACCTTCCATTTTGTCCTTTGTGTTCCCAACTTCTTGTGGTCAAGCTATCCCCTTCCCTTCATAACCCCCCCCCCCCCCCCCTTTGTCTTCATAATCCCTGCTTACCCCCTGCTTTTCTCCCTCCACTCTCTCTATTCATGTATTTCCACTTGACTACTCTTGCAACTCTTGTCTGCTTGTATGTGTGTTGTGTGTTGTCATTTAGCCTTCGAGAAAGACTCTGCTAGGGTCGAAACGTCAGGCCACTAACTTATTTTTGGAGCTATTATTGGCTGAGAGGTGAGCAAATTGAATAAACTCTAAAGTCACAAATTTTTAATTGAGAAGCGTTTTGACATTAATCAATTTATTGTATATTTGGTTTGCGGTAACACCATGTGCATCTACTTGCTAGGTGCATCTACTTGCTAGGTAGATTTTGTTCTTTGAGAACTTGTCTTGCTATTTTTTATTTTACTGTCGCGGAGTAGAAAGTTCTCAAAGAACAAAATCTACCTAGCAAGTAGATATACACATGGTGTTACAGCAAACCAAATATACATTGACACCTCACCATGCAATGCCTCAAATCCCGTAATCAATTTATTGTTCTGAAAATGAATATAAAATTTCCATAAGTTAAGTTAGGCTAGCTATGGCTGGAGTGCTGCAAAAATGGCCTTTTCTTCAATTGCTGGTGCAGCCAATGGTCCTAGACTCCTAGCTATAGCTGAAATCAGACATGGCATTTGTTTCTGTTTATCTCTTTATCACCGATTCATTTGACTCGCTTGGCACACAGCCAATCTAGAGGTACTTGATAAGAGTAGCGTGGGCTGCCATCATCACAGGGTATATGCCATGTTGAGTTGCGGTATTGTATCACTGTATCATGAACAACCCTGGGCTGCAGGGACACAAAAAAACAAAAACTTTTAATTACTAAAAGGAACATACACTGTAACATCATTTGGGAGAGTACATTTAAATTCTCTATATTATTCCAATAAACACAACATACATGTACCACATAAAATCGTTAAGCAGGCTGACACTGTTTATATCTACTATTCAAAATAACAGTGGATGATATTAAATGGTCAGCCAGTAGGAGGGTTGTATAGATACATTCGCCTCGTGATATAAGTTAGCAGGCTGGCAAACAGGCTGGCAAAATGTATCTATTATTCAAAACAACAGTGGATGACATTAAATGGCCAGATAGTAGGAGGGTTGACTGTGTACTGATTATAGATGCATTCACCACATGGTATCATTGCAGGATGGCATAGCTATCCATCATTCAAAACGACAGTTAGAATATATTAAATAGTCAGACAGTAAGAGGGTTGACAGTGTACTGTGTAGACATTCACCACATGATATCATAATGCAGGCTGGCATAATTGATCTATCATTCAAAACCACAGTGGATGTTACTGAATGGTAAGACAGTAGGAGGGTTGACAGTGTACTGTGTTAATGCATTTACCACATGATATCATAATGCAGGCTGGCATAATTTATCTATCATTGAAAACCACAGTGGATGTTGCTGAATGGCGAGACAGTAGGAGGGTTGACAGTGCACTGTAGGAGGGTTGACTGTGTTAGTGCATTTACCACGTTATATCATTGTGTAGGCTGGCGTAGTTTATCTATCATTCCAAACCACAGGGGATGATATTTATTGAAGGGTCAGTTATAAACCACATCTTTGAATACAATCACTCACTTTGAATAGTGCCTTTCCCTCAGTGAAGACCAGTGGGTACATCTGATGCCCTCGCTGCCACTTCATGAATGCTACATGGGTTTGTGGGTCTAGTAAGGCCTTATGGTCTCGAAGCATGTCCCTGGATATGTAGCAAGCCTTGGGTCCACTTAGCAGAGTAGCATACAACATGAAGGGGTCGTCCTCGGACCTGTCCAAAAGAAGAAAAAAACCCTGATTTTTAAGCTTTTGCCAATTACTGTGATGTAACTTGAACTTCTACATGTATACATTGAACAAAATGATGAATATAAATTAAGCGCTTGACTGCATATGTTAAACTAGTATACTTGTATGTGTGTGTTATGATATCAGTTAGCCTTCGAGAAAGAGACTCTGCTACATATGTGCTAGGGTTGAAATGTGAAGCCATAAACAATTTGTTGCACTTAGGTAATTTTGGTTGGTAAGCAGTTTGTAGACAGCTCATTCTATTTTTTGAAACATAAACCAATCACACTTTGCAAAGAAAATTGACATTTTCCAAGAAAAAATTCAGGTTGGACAATGGGGACATTGCAAAACATCAAAAATGCCTAATTTTAAAACAAGTTTTAGAAGGCATGAATTTTTTAAAACTCAGAATAAAAAGCCCTTGCATTTACAATTTTGGTTGCCATGTATGCATTTTTGACCCAGTTACTCAAGATCTTCAGTCACTTCCAAACTTACACATTCTCTATGAAGAAACAGTCTGCGACATCTTGTATGACCTCCATATGATGTCGGTTCCATACCTGACTTGGACGAAGCATGTGCTGCCTGCCGAGTACCAGGCACTTCAGACCGCATTCTTGGGCCAGGTACACCACAACCTGTCGCAACTGCGATTTCAAATATATTTGTACAACTTCAAGCTAAAAAAATGTATGTTTGTCACTGTGTGGTCAACACTGTTGCATGCTACACAGGCAGAAGAGAAAGGTAAGGGAATGGTTATAAAGACCCACGTTGCCTTCGTATTGGGCACTTTGGGCTATAAAAAGCGTTTGATATGAAATGAACACGGTTGGAAAGATGTTGTAAAAGTAGAATATAATGATCCACACAACTATTCCTTGGAAATGTGCCGTAAAATGTGATGTGCTGTGTTTTAGTCCTCTCCTCCTGTCCACAATAAACATTGGGTATAACAACTACGGTCCTTTCTCTCGGCTAGTCCCATGACAGTTTTCTTACCCTGAGTCAGACGAGGTTTCTTCTTTTTGGACGCGTCGCCATCTGTTTTTTTGTGGCGATCCATTTTGACATGTGGACGGTGTGTGTGTTTACATACATACATGTACATGTCGCGAGAGGTAGAGAATGGTATATTACCCGGTGTTCATCTGATAGGTTTACCAGGCCACTTGCTACGGCACCAGCCTAACTACTGTTCACCGCGCATTTTGCCCATTACATGGACGATGGTATTTACGGCTGGAAATAAGTACATGTATACGTTTCGCGGGACAGATGTCGGGGGTCAGAGGGCAATGTTTGGTTTTTAATCACCATTCACTAAT